>QVTF01019213.1:112500-427500 GCA_003573665.1 Oxygymnocypris stewartii
GTGTGTGTGTGTATTGATTCTCTGAAACATACTGTATAAGTGACCTTCACAACCCTCACACTAGGCTGGAGGCAGCAGGGGTGTCAATCATGCTTTGCTAGGAGAGATTCTCAGTCTTTGTGCCAGAGGCAGGTTTATCGCAAACCACACCCCTCCAACCAATGACAGTGCACAGGGAAATCAGACACGGTGACCTGTGATCTCTTGACCCGACGACCTCCCAGACTCCCCTATCTGCTCTAATAAGCAGCTCGGTTATGTGTGTGTCCTTGTGAGAGAGCAAAGACAATGTGTGTTTCTCACAGCAGAGATCATTGTGATTGACAATCTCTCAGTCTCCAGTGAAATCTCTATTGCTAATGAAAGCTCAGCTTACAAGCCTACACAAAGTAATCCGCATGAGAAACATATGTGAAACATTTCATGTCTGTCTTGAGCTTTGTGTTTGACATGTATAAATCAGACAAATGATTTACTGCATATAAAGTGTTCTGAATCATTTTACTACATATATATCCATGTAGTTGCTAGGATGTTCTGGAAGATTTCTAGGGAATTGCATGCTGGCTCAAGTTAAAAGATCCTATCCCAAATCAGATTGTATGATTGATATTGCTTCAATGACATAGCACTTGTTGATGTTGAGTAACTTAAACTCTTAGGGAATACATTGCCAGTTACTTTGTTTATTTTTGATCTGCCAATGAAAATAATTCTAAATAACTAATCAAACCTTCACTGTAAATAAACTGTAATATTACGGCAGCTGGGGAGCCGTAAAAATAGCATTAAATAATGGACAATAGACTCAACTGTAAAAATACAGTAATGTTCCGCAGCTGGGGCATCAGAACATTTTATTATTCATTTATTAATTCTGCAATGTTCCTGTAATTTTCATATCAAAACATCAAAAAGACTACAATGCTGTTCCATCACTTTTATTATTTAACATTGAAATATTACATTCTCACATTTCTGTGCACATTTTTTGTTTCTACAGAATGAACATTACATATTGTATCACATGTCATCAATATAGCAGGATGCATATCGAGTAATTTCACATTTCCAAAAACAGTCTAAACATTTACTGTACTTTCATACCATTAACATTATCACATAGATTAGACAATTTCACTTTTTCAAAAAAATAGTACTACATGTTTTATTTTAAATGTACAATTGTACATTAACAAAGTATGTGTCAAGAGCTTAAAATTCCATTTACTGGTTTAATTATACTCTATTCGGTTCAACTCGAATGCATGGAAATGCATGAGACATTGAATTGAAAAGCTCACCACACAGACATCATATAGCTTTGACAATCAAGGTATCTTGGTCACATCACTGAATACAAATTACACTAAATATCCAAGGCTAAATATTTACAGGAGGTTGTTTCTTCAATAGCAACACATTCCTACTGCAACCAAATAAACGAATTGGTTCAAAGTCAATGCACAAAAAAAACAATCTGATTTGAGCTTAAATTTTTTGATGATTATTTTGAAAGATATTCAGTAAAGGCACATTTACATCAAGGAAATTAATTTAATCAGAATCAGAAATAAAGAGGTCAAGCAATTAAACTGCAGCAAGTCAAGTCACCTTTATTTATATAGCACTTTTTACAATACAGATTGTGTCAAAGCAGCTTTACAGTATTAAACAGGAAAACAGTGTGTCGAAGGAACCAAAACCCCATCGTTCTTCCCTGGCCAGACGAAACCAGCAGTTTAATTCTAGGCTGCAACAAAGTCCGATTGTGCAGAGGACTCATCTGTTCCTGTGGTCATGTCCTGTGACATGGTCTTAACTGGGTATCAGTCTCTGAGGCTAATCTAGTCGTCCTGGTCTCCACTGACGTTCAGGGCTGTAGAGGTCATCTTTAGTGGCTGATTCACCATCTGGTTTGTATACGGACTGAATCTGGGTGGCTCCGGTGACCTTGGAACAACAATGAAAGAGACTAATATTAGTGTAGATGCCATTTTTCTTATAATATAACAAGTAAATCGAGTGTTATGGGAAACGTTCCCGTTTCGGTTGGCCAAATTAATGCAGCATTACACTCCTTTAACTGATCTGAATTACAGAAATGTGTAAGTGGGTTATGTGTAACCACTCAGAATAAACTAAACTTTATCATCCCGTTTGTGGGTGCTAATATATAGTAGGAGATTTAATGAAATGATCAATATCGTGGTATCACGATAGCAAAACTCAGTATTATTGTGGTCACATGACAATATGAAACAAGAGGTCTTCTGGGCAAAAAGTGTAGATTTTTTAAATATATAGAAATTTCTTATTCAAACATAAAAGTTATTTAAAGTTGGGTTTTGGCACAGTCTCTGTCAAACAAACTTAAACCAAAAGCACAATATGGCTGAATTTTTTTCTAACTTTTTTATTTTCTTAGTTAAGAACATGGGTTGGAGCTCTTCATTTTGACCTCTCAAAGTGCATTAGATAGAAGAATTTAACTTTAAAACGTAAAAATGTCTTGTTGTAATTTTTTAATTATCGCAATACATGTCTTATCAGGGACTTCATATATATATATGTTATCGTATCGTGAGATTTTTATATAGTTACATCTCTATAATATAGTTATCATAAGTTATTTTTTTTGTAGTGAAAGAGTGGGGCTTTGGGACAGGTTAGAGAAGCTGTTTGTTAATGTATAGACTTACCCCTAACATAGATCTGGGACAGGATCCTGGAGTTTCTTCAGACAGCATTATTCTCCTTGCTCTGAATTTGTGTTTGAGGATCTGGTACCATAACTGCAAACACAGAGGGTAGAAACAGATCAGATTAAAAGAAAACCTCCAATTCTAAAAATGTATATACACTGAAATGACAAATTTCTGAGTTATCTTACACTTTTCACATAAGGTAAAGTATGTAAAGCAACTTACATAGTCATTTCCTTCTAGAGTCATAAGGACAGTAACATATCCCAAGAAGAAAACCTGCACATATTCTGCATTGGTAGGGTCCCTGAAAGATAAAATCACAACAGTTAGCCATAAAAAAGTAATTTATTTTAAACTTGTAATTTAAATTTAAAAACATTAACCTTTTTATTACTTAAAAAGTACCATAAATATTTTGAACGCATATTAGCAAAGAAAGAGTGAACCAATTACAAATAAGTTCACATACCAGACTTACGTGTGTTTTATTCTTGGAGGATTTCTGACGTATTTCTATTGGAGTCTGGTCTGATGATTTCTGGAAAAGAGGGAATGACAAAACCAGCATGCAGTAAATTCAGCTTGAATCATTATAATTACCAATGTACCTATTAAGACATTACTTAAAGTTATACTTAACATTTATTTTGTTGAAGAAAAATGGCATTTTGATGGCATTCTGTTGGTACTGGTTCAAGTGCACCCACATCCATCTCACTAAATTTGTTGAATTGGGTCTGTTTTGTTCTCGTTATCCCCATCCACTTTCTGATATGCATGAAAGGAAGGACAATTACTTTTCTAATATGAAAGTTGCACAAATTAAATGTAAATAATAAATGTATGTACAAATGAAAACACATACTTGTAGTTTTGATTCGTGTAAGCGCTCTCCTCACTTCTACTGGCTTTATGACGTGAAGGGCACTCTCTTGTACATGGGTACATTTGGGTTTCTAGATGGGTGGGATGTGAAAATGTTTTTCAGGAAATGTGCCTCATTTAGAGTTTTTCACAGAAACACCACAACAAATTTAATATAGTATAATATAATCGTATACATATTTTTAATTATACAATTCTCACCTTTTTAGCTCGCCCTGATATCAGCTGCTCAAGTAACTTATTTGCAGAGAAAAACAATAATAACATAATTTATTCAGCAGTTTTTCTCCTCAAGTTATTGTCTTCCGCCATTTTGGAAAGTATCCCAGAACGTAATCAGCGTTGTTCACGTTTATTAGACAGTGCGTGCATGCTGAACATAAACAATACTCATTACGTTGATTATGTTGAAGAACTGCTAAATAAATTATTATTGTTGTTTTCTTTGCACACAAAATGTATTCTTGTAGCTTCATAAAATTACGGTTGAACCCCTGATGTCACATGGACTATTTTACAGATGTCCTTGCTACATTTCTGTGCGTTTGGGACGTGGTAATATCATTTCAGTCTATGGAGGGTCAGAGAGCTCTCAGATTCCATTAAAATATATTAATTTGTGTTCTGAAGATGAACGAAGGTTTTACAGGTTTGGAACGACATGAGGGTGAGTAATTAATGACAGATTTTTTGAGTAAACTAACCCCTTAATCATAAAAACATCATCAAATGAGTGTTTAAACTTTCCATCTCGATAGATAGATTTTGTTCTTCTCTAGGTTCCTTCTGTTTTTCTCTCCAGCACCACCGCTGGATAAATTGTAATTTTTTTTAAAACCTCAAATTTGATCACCTCATCGAAAATGGCCCACGGCTATAAAGTTTGACAAATCTTAAATCCCAGAGGGTGGGAAGAGTAGACTACCCTTTTGTGGTCCAGCTGCATTTATGTATATATTGTCCTTGAGGAGAGAGTCCATCATTTAATTGGGAACAGAACTGCTGCACTTCAGTGTCTGAAAGTGAGGCGATTCATTTGACTGACAGCTCCTCTGAATGAATTGGACAGGAGGCCTTGGCCCAGGGGATTGGAGACCCTTTAATGGTTGGATGCAACCACGCCCCTTTTTGATGACCAGACACTCCCTCCAGCTCCCAGAAGACATTGCAGGGGGCCCAAGAAAGACAGTCCACTGCCTCCTCTCCATTTTATCCCCCTTTTCTTTCTTTCTGCCTTCTCCGTCTCTCCCAAGGGAAATATGGTTGGTTAGGCTCTCAATTGAGCAAGTTATTTTAAGCAAAAAGCCAAGACGCAGCGATTTACAGAGAGAAAGAGATGCAACTAATGCTGAAATGAACTGAGGGGTTTAATAAATGTGTGATTTTTGAAAGCGTGCACCCATATGAAGGAAATGTCTTTGATCCTGAGTGAAAACACATGCACCTTAATACGATTTGTGCACTAAGAAAGTCAAAGTCATGTTCATCATGAAGGAATAACGCAATTTGTAGTATGGGTCTGTGGCTCTTGTTGTTTGTAGCCTAAGAGAGTTTTTAGACTGTAATGGGTTTTTGTAAATTAATATGACACTAATGGACAGAATTATTGGCTATGAACAAGGGTCTCTTTGAAGTAAACAGTGTCTGGCCTGTGTCTCAATGAGCATGAAGGCCTAGCAGTGATGTTGGGACTGAGCAAAAACACACCCGCACCAACAAACATAGATCTTTCAATACATATTTATGCTTGACCACAAGTGACACCAAATAGGTGGATAATGAGGGCCGCTGGGATCTCTGGTTCCCCAAGAGACTCTAATCTCTCTCTTTCCCACTCACAACACACTGTGGTAATAAAGTTTGCCACTGGACTCAATGTCATTGATTCTAGAGGCCATAAAGCGCACACACACACACACACACACACACACACACATACATACACACACACATACATACACACACACACTACAGAAAGATTTTTAAAAAGACAGGACAGTTTATGAATATGTGTCTCTGAATATCAGTGACCTTCAGTTTATGGGAGTTTGTTTGTTTTAAAGTCACATTTAAATCAAGTATGAATTGTTTATATATTTTTACAAATTACTTAAAGTTAAATACTTTGTTTGCCACAATATATCCATTATGGATTAAACATTATAAAATCTTAAGTAATCCAGGGGGTTGGTTATTTATTTATTTGTTTACTTGTTATTTTTATAACGCATCATAAGTCGCATCTAAATAACGTATTAATTATTCAGATATTTTGGAGATTTAAATGTGTAAATACGTTTAGGGTACTGTAAATACGTCCATTATGGATTATGTATTATATAAACCTCATTTCAGGGGGTGATTTAGCACTTGTACAGTAGAGACAGACATGAAATTATTAAGGAAAAAGAGTTGGGTTTGTGGCATTACAGACCTGACCTGAACCTGCGTTTCCCATGTGAGCACCATGGTTCAATGTATCAAAGCATGAGTATTAGCCATTACGGAGTTATATTGCCTTTATAGCTTAATAAAGTGTAATTGTTGTATATATTGGCAGTTTTTATCAAATATTTTGTCATGAGATTTTCTCTCACCCATTTTACCATGAATCCAATTGAATCAAACCTCCAGTTACATCCTACTCTTCATAAAAGACTGCATTATATAAGTATACAATTATTTTGTATGTGCAGGAGTTTGTGTAAGGGTCTGCGTCGTCCTTCTCCTCTGAATTTGTCAAAGTCGATGTGTTTGGACACATAGAGTGTGTTTAGACATGTTTCTGTCTTTTCTCTATTTTATATCTCAGAGAAAGACTATTTTTTATACTCTCAGATCCACTCAAAGACGCTAAATCTTTTTTCCTTTAAATCATTTTTTTCTTTGTTGTCTCCGCACAGGTGAGAGAGGGGCCTGTAAGAACACGACTCTCTGTTTTATGTGGGTAACCTCACACACACACACAGACATACTACACACAGCACATGAGGTTTTGTTGTTCAAACTCATCCTTAGGTGTTATCTAGATTTATAGATTTCTTCATGCCCTTTGAGTGAGAAAATATCAATGCTGTCCTTGCTAATGTCATCCAATGTTCCCACTCGCTTTGTATAAATTGATTTCATCTGTTAAAGTTTTGTTACAGACGCCTCCAAACCAGAAGGATGGCTTCAAAACATTCATCGGCTCTGTACTCTTCTTTCTCTGTTTCATTCTCTTTCTGACGCATATCTGGCAAATGAATAAATGATAAATAAATAAATAAATATATATGTATATTAAGTGAGCATTCACTTAAAAAAAAATAAAAAATTATCCACTTTAAAAAAAAAAAACATTCATAACTTTCTCTATGCAATTTTGCAGCAGCCACTTATAAATCCAATTTCTGCCAATTAGACTTCTTCTCATTAATCTCCCTTCAAGGCAGCGAAGAGAGCGCAAAGAGGAATATTAAATTTGATACAACAAATGTCACATGCACAGAGTATTTGACTGAGAAATGAATGTGTGTCAGAATAATATGGGTTATGAATCTGAACATTAATGGATTAATCATCTATATGTGACAGTAGAGATTTTTTTTCTGTTAATTATGTCAATCATTAAAACTGCACACATGCACAGAGAATAGTGTTTAAATTGAGTTTTTAAGATATTAGATATAACTGTGTTAATTCATAAGAATCCAAACAACACAAACTGATATAATTTTTGCTATTTGCATTTTTTTATCTCATTGTTTAGAAACACACCTGCTTAAGAGCCACCTTAAAAAAGCACTAAACATTATTATTATTATTATTGTTGTTGTTTTTTTGTTTAAAAACATCAAAGCTAAATATTTGATTTTTGATTTTGTTATTATTATTATTATTATTTAATAATATTATTAATTAATAAGTACTTTCTGCTATAGTACATTCACTGCCATTTAAAAGTTTGGACTCAATACTATTTATTTATTTATTTATTTTTAAGAAGTCTCCTATGCTCACTAAGTCTGCATTTACTTTATCAAAATACAGTAAAAACATAATGTGAAAACTAACTGTTTTATATTAAATATATTTTAAAATGTTGTTTATTCCTGTGATGGCAAGGCTGAATATTCAGAAGCCATTACTGTAGTCTCCATGTCACATGATCCTTCCGAAATCAATCTAATATACTAACATTTCTTATTTTGATAAATGTTAAAAACATTTGCTTAATCCTATTCCAAATTATGGAAATAATAACAATATTTCCAGAATTTTGATAAAAATAAAGTAAGAAAAGAAACATAATTTATTTGAAACAAAACTCTTTTGTAAAATTGTGTCTACACAGTTTTAACTTTTGATAAATGTACTGCCTTAAAAAATCTTAATGACCCCAAAACATTTGAATAGCAGTGTATGTATGTGTATATGTATATATGTGTGTGTGTGTGTGTGTGTGTGTGTGTGTGTGTGTGTGTGTGTGTGTGTGTGTGTGTGTGTGTGGCCCTCTCTGTGAAAACCCAGCTAAAGTCATTTTTTGTGAACCTTTATATCTTTAATATTGACTGAGTAAGGTCACGTCAAAAATTGAAATTATAGTGAATTTAATGGAATAAAAATTTGATGCTTGTTTTCTCAAAATTAGATTTTGAGACTTTAGCCTGGATTTCACAGAGAGGGTCATATATACAGTATATATACATTTACATTTAAACATTTAGCAGACGCTTTTATCAGAAGCGACTTACAGTGCATTTAGGCTATATTTGCAGCATGTAAATATATATATATATCACATATTGTCCTTTAAACGCGGTTTCTAAAAATTTCACCGTCAATTAGGCTGTCTAAAATCATGTATTTTTTGTGAGTATGTCTATTTCTATTTTGTTTTCATTTTGCAGTGAAACTGTGTAAAGAGGTTTTATTTGACTGTGGCTCCATCTAGTGGAGAATTGAGAGCGCGCCATCTGCTGTGATGAATCCTCTGCCTCAATGAATAAACTCCCGCACCTAAGCTACCGCTTCTGCACAGTTAATAAATTAACAGTTATATCTAATATCTTAAAAACTCAATTTAAACACTATCCATCCTAAGCCTCATTGGACACTTACGTGCGGCATACATCCATCACGACTCACTGCAAATATTGTATTTCTAATGCCATCATCAGCAACTTTTTTCTTCCTTTTTAAATAGATAGTTTAATTAACTTAAGTTAACCATGTTCTTTTGGAAATGTAGCAGCATCTAACCTGATCAGGTCAGGTGTACCCGACCTGGAGGAAGTAAACTGTGGTAGAGGATGGGGTGGTCTGTGGGCGGAGTCTTTCCTGCGGCAACCTCAGTAGCCTATGCAAATACACTTTTTTAAAGACTTTGTAGTGGAGCTAGAATTTACGAAAAGTATGAAAAATTGCCATCCTCTGCACCTGCTAGTGGGGTTAAATAAATGGGTTACATAATAATAACAGGTTAATATAATAATAGCTTAATAGCAGTGGAGCAGAAAGATTTTGGGGCACATTTATGGCGGAGAATCCAAACTCTAGACCTGTAATGACCACCGCGAGCAGCCCTTACCTGGAATGCGAGAATTCAAGCACAGGAACCCCGTGGTACGACAAAGAGTCCGTGCTGAGCCTGACTGAATGCCTCATCTTTGTGGAAGTGGTGAGTAATTTATTAAAACTTACATTCAACTAAAATGTGTAATGGAGGAAAAAAAACAATAGGCTTGCTTGTCGTGAAGACTTTTTGTTAGTGGTGAGGGAAACGATTCTACTGTTTGTTTTTTCTCTTATCCTTCCTTTTGATTTTTCGCCTGGAATTTGCACAAGTAGAATAGCGCTTTGTTAAGGGACATTACGTGCGCTGGACGGCGTGGTTGCTGGGCAACCGAATGTAGGCTAGTCTCCTCTCCAAAACGAAGTTTTGCAGCACTGTTTACCTCAGATAGTGACTTAATGAAAACGTCCATTTGACGTCGTTCGTGTTAAAGGACATTTTAAAATTGTAATTGTGAAAATTGCACTCTGTAAATTAATGCACCTTTTCATCAAATCGGGTTAATTGGCAACAATGGGTTGCATGTTGATTTTAGTTTATCGCATATTTTTCGCATATAACGTGTTCCCTTTTGTCATTAAAGGGCAAATGTTATGTTTTGTAAGACACAGCTAGCCTGTAGCAACTGTAAAAACACATACCAGTGCATTCAGGAGGAAGTAGTAATGACTGGAGGGCTTCTAGTCTACACTGCATGCATATTAAGGCTTTGTAATCTTATGTTTTACAGATATGGACACCTAATTTGTAGCTCATTGTGTGAGCTGCAAAGTCCCCATAACAAACTTATATGGTTCACGTTATTTGTGGACAAGATCATTAATGAGAGGCCTAACCTACAACTCAGACTGCAAGAACCGATTTCACCCCTTTTTGTTGATTCTTACTTGAACCTGGCAGTGAAACTCATTTTTGGTACGTGTGATTGTGGTCGGTGTGAATGTTCCCCTTTCTGTTTCAATGCAGGGAAGATAAGGCCAATGAGTTGCAGGGGAATTGAGATTGTAATAGAGCTATGGCTGGTTTAATCCAAACGACCCAATAACCCAGTTTTGAACAAGTAGAGGACTCTGCTCTTACAGTTTAAATTCAGTTCGGGTTTACCACAGACCATCAAAATATGTCTCAAATACACCTTTTTCAGATATGTGAAAGATACTACAAATTGGCATTTTAATGATCTAACTGTCCATTAAGGTTTCCATTAAGGTAATCCTTTATATTATAGACTATAAATAAGATTTTTTTTTTTTATTAAATATGGACAGGGATGGTAAAATAAATGAATGATCATAGTGTCCTACAAGGGGACAGGGGGACAAAACAAGCATTAAAATAAGCTAATTAAAACCAAGATTTTAAATAATAACTTATTTTTGTCAGGGTTGGGGTGAATGGAAGAGAGCGAGGACCCAATTGCAGAAGGAAATGGGCTTTTATTAATAAAAAAAAAATAAATAAAAAAAAAGCAGGCTGGACCAGGCAGGGCAGGGCAGGACAGGACAGGGCAGGACAGGACAGGACAGGACAGGACACAAGGCATACACGAAACGACGACGAACCCACACGGAACTGCAAACACAAGGAGATTATAAAGGGAGCAAATGAGGAGGGTAAGGAGGGAGAGCAGCTGGGGAAAATTAATCAATAAACAGGTAACAAGATGGCTGGGGTCAAGACAAATTGACATGAGAGCACATGGCACACGGAAAACTAGGACAGAAGCCACGTGCTCACACAAAACAAAAACACAAGCACATGGCCAGCAAACAATTCACCAGCCATGTGCAAAACAAGACACGAACATGCAGCTAATGAGAAAACTCATAAGCCACGTGTTAACACAAGACATGACAACATGAAAGCACGCAGCCAATGAAATACACAAGCTGCGTGCCACACAGCACAAGACATAACATGAATGCACGCAGCCGATAGAAACACGAACTGCGTGCAACACCACAGAACACACGTGGACTGAAGAGCGCGCGCCGAGCAAACTCGAGATGCGCCCTCACACAAAGAAACAGAATATGGAGCGCGAGTGTCCGAACCCCGTCACGTAACCGAAACTCAAGACATGAGTGCTGGGATCCGAACACCACGCTCCAACATGAAACAAGGCATGCAAACGAGAGAGCACACGACTCGAGCACGCTCGAAGCCGCACGCTCACATGAAACCCAGACATGATGGGGGTATCAGGGCTCTGTCACAAAACCATGAATAACACTAGACCGAAGTGACAGAACCCTGACACTTTTAATAACTGTTTTTTTTTCTTCAAGGAAAGGGGTACTTACTGTCTAAAACATTCTGGAATTATAATAGAAAAAGTGCAAAAAGACATCTAAATTGAGAAAATCTTATAGCTCCATTGCAATTTTTATTATAAATATACATTTTTGTCGTTGTCAATTTCTGAAATATTTTTAGATAGAAATTCTGAGTAAAAAAAAAAATTACCGGTACCCTTAAAAACTTACTCTTAATCCTTATCCAGTAAATCACAAATGACTGGAAAAATCATGGAGTCTTCGAAAATAGTTGTGGACAGTGAGGGGTTAAAAAGAACCACTGATAACACTGCCCTCCAACATTTCTATTTAACATTTCTATTTGAAAACAACAGAAATTATTTTATTCTTCAGATTTTGGGCCTGCTGGTATGGGCACTGATTGCAAGCACAGAATATTTCCGATTTTCCCCATTTGGATGGGTGATGTTTGTGACTGTCTTCTATTGGCTACTCACCCTCTTCCTCCTCATCATCAAACTGGCCAATGCACAAATCCGCCAAGTTCCCTGGACTACAGTGGTAGGTGCACTTCTGTACAGTTCTATAGTTGAATTCTGTCTCTACAAAGCAGTAGAAAAAGGATGCCATGACGGTATGCACAAATAGTTCTGCATTTTCATTTAGAAAAACAGGTCTAAACTTACACAAATTACCTAAGTGGCTAAATGTTAAGGAACATATTGTTGTTTTAATTGTCTTAAATAATTGTAGTTCTGTTTCTAAAATCCTAGGTTCTCGTTTTTAACTGCACTGCGGCTTTACTGTACACGTCGGCTGCTATTGTTGAGGCAACGTTGGTGAATAAAGGGGTCAGAGGACATCATGATTTCAACTGTTGGGCTGCATCGACGGTAATATCAGTTTGAAGTACACAATTGTGTGCAAGGCTGTAAACAACATAACTTTGAGGGGAATATATTTGTGGTCCAAAGTGAAATTTCATTTCTAATTAAAATATTTTTGTATTTTTATTTACATGCATCAAATTCTTTTAACACTTGCCTCTTTTTCTCTTTTCTAGTTTTTTGCATCCCTAGTATCTCTGAGGTACGCAGGTAGTGCGTTCTTTAGTTACAAATCCTGGCACAGAGGAGATAAATAAAATGTGCTGGATTGTATTTTTTATTGAATGTGAAAAATATGACTCATCCTATTATTTTTCAGGTATGGACTAAACTTAAAAATATATTTAATACTGATGACTGTCTTTTATATAAAAAATAAAGAAATATAAGTTTAGCTCTGTATGTATTTGCAACAATTGTACACAGATCTGTCTAATGCACAAAATAGATTTTCATATATTGTATATGGACATGCAAAACTTACATTATTTTAGCTTTGACTGGAGTTGTATCATATCACAGACATATAATGTTTAATTTGTGCTTTGAATGTGCCTTTTAATGTTGGTTCATGTTTGATCATCTAAAATTATGTTGAAAATCCTCATGATGTTTGGATTTACCTGACTGACGTATGAAAGCCTTGTATTTCGAGTGTCAAATTAAAGCTTTTATTATTTTGTCCCTTGAAAGCAGATCTGATGTAGCCTACTTCTTACAAATGTGAAACTCGTATTATGGTTGCACACAATAAAACAGCTCACATTTGGTAAATTGCATAATTATACAAACCAGAAGGGGAAGTTCACAAAAGTGCATGCACCCCATCTCCCACACAAAATCAAAGGTGTGCGTAATACGGGAATATGTGACGAGAAACATGCTGAATTCGTCATCCACTGTGTCATAATGTGTTCCAACTTCCAGCGAATTGCGATTCGTGCTCTCAGCAGGTATTGAGATACACTATGACTTATGAGTCATGACGTGAAATTGAGCAACGGCAGTAAATCGTGATTCGTGTCAGATGCAGTTTCCTGACCACATTGTACTAGACGCGCCCGCTTTGTTGGTCGCTCTTGTGTGGCGTCGCGTCGTTTGCAGTGTATTGTTATACATCATCCACTGAACGATTATGGGGATTTTATTTCTGGAATACTTACTATCAAAGCAAGGAATTTTGAAAGTCGCTCAGCTCGTAAGTATTTCGTACCTACACCTATGTCACATGACAATATCAGACTAACACGCCTTTCCACGTTTCATTTTTTGTCAATAATAATATCCTATTATTCGTCGTTGTGAATCGTACAGTTACTATAATACTAGCCCAGAAACAGCATTGTGTGTTTGTGTGTGCAGGTGATTCTACTGGTAGCGTTCGCATGCGTTCGTTCCACGTGGTACACCAGTTTCTACTCTTACGGTTACTTTGAATGGGTCACACTCGGTTACTCCATCACGGTCGCCGTTTTTCTATTACTGACTGTATTTGGGGTCCCGAAAAGGGCATCATTTGTGAACTGGACAATAGCCGTGAGTAGTGTTGTATATAATAATTGTTACTCCACTTCAGATCAGTATTCTTACAAAAGCTCAGAAGTGAAGTCGTTGACGGATAACGTCCTTGGACTTTTGATAGGCTATATCAAACCCAGATTAAGCTCATGTGATTTTTGACACGTTCCAACAAATAAGCAAAGATGTTAAGTTGTTTTTGGACCAAGGTATCTAGTTGACCAGCTAGTCTGTCCAAAACTAGTTACCAACTGTATTTTCCAACCAGGGAAATCAAGGTTTTAGTTCAGTGCATGTATAAAGATTTTATTTTTAATTGGTAAACACCAGTATGGTGTGGCAAACATATATATTCTGTGTAGTGTCAGTTAATGTCAGATATAACCTGCATGTATGATAATTGTCAAAAAGTTGTGTTTAAAATGATTTCTATGGAGTATAGCACGTCAAACTACATTTCCCATATTTGTTACCAGGTCAACTGCTACCCACATTATGATCATGATTTAGTATAACTGTATATGATTATACACATTCTTCTGAAGAATATCATTGTTTGTTCTTCAAGGAGTTTGTGCTTGATACACTGGGATTCATCTTCATCTCCACTGGTTCCATTGTAGCTGCTGTGAAGTCTTATGACACCCCCATTCTGGTTGCCGCCTCAGTAAGGGCTTCATCACAGTATATCAGCTTAGCCTAGTTTTATTACAGTCAATCAAACTTGTAAAAAAAAAAAATCCCGTAAAAAGAAAATTAAACTAAAATGTATATCAAAGACTGGTTTTGAGGTGGTGTTCTCATTTTTTCAGCATTTCATTTCCACAATAGCGTTTAATTGTTTCACACAAGCTTCTCTGGTGTTTGTTTTTCAGGTGTGTGGTCTTCTGGCCTCATATCTGTCAGTTGTAAGTGTGATACTTTCATTTGTTGCCACTCGCCGCTCACAACCTGAGGGTAAGTTAGGAGCTGAAAGTTTTTTCAGTCTGTATTTCAACATATTTAGATGAACTGAACATAGCTGGATCTGCTAAATATTTTCAGGTACTTTTGAATCCTGAACTGATTTTCTGATATAATGTATTTCTGTTCCAGGTCCACCAATATAAAAACATTGTCTTGATAGTTGTAGTGGTTCTTCTGAAACTGCCCTCAACACAGGAGAGTATGGATGGGGAATTTATAAAGGGTATGGTTGTTTTAGTAAATCAACAATAGAATATAATTTATTGCACACATGGTTTATTGCCGTTAAATGGTTTTAATACTATAATTACTATATAATATTTTATATCATAATACCCTGCCAATAATTTACTGGTGCAATCAATTTAACAAATGGCTTTTATTTTCAATTTAATGTTATAATAGTCTCAACATTGTTTTATTAATAATTTGTTTACAAAATGTGTTATTACAAAAAATATGTTTTGAAACAAAAAAAGTACTTTTTAATGTAAGTTGTTTTGGTGGCCAAACTTGTTTATCTAATGCTTTATGAAAGAGAAATGAATGTTGAGAAATAAAAAAATAATATACAGTTTGTAAAATTTTGGAACTGTTTGGAACTTCTGTTCCATAGAAGATCGGGTTTTGCGGAGATCACAGACTTCCTGTGTCATAATGCTTTCCACCCACACGAAAGAACGTCAGAGACAGCATCCATTCCCAATAAATACAACTTTAATAGAATGATTACAGACCTGATCCAGAGAAACATCACTACATCTTGTGAAATTACAGGACCATATTAGCGTATGTTTATTTCCCGCTCTCTTGTAAGCAGTTCGGTTGATGACTGTACATGCAGGTGAGGGTGATCCGAGACCTCACCTGCCCTGCCACCTCTGCCTCCCCCCCTCCCTTCCCATCCCGGTACTATTTTCTAGCCGTTAAAGTCTCTAAACAGACAAATCTCCTGCTGAATTTACTCATTTCTCAAACTCCCGCACACACACACACTCAGACATACACACACACACACACACACACACCAATGAAAAGACAGTAATACTGATCGTGTTTGCAAGATCTCTAGTGCATCCATTAATAAACAATGCCATAACTGGCTGTAGTTGAAAGATGAGAACACACATACACAAAAACATCCAATTTTCAAGCTCTTATGAACATAGAAAACAAACAAATGAGCATTTTTTTTAAACCGGACATAGTTGTCAGTCCCATCAATTGTCTTGATCAGCAGTTACACAGATGACTTCATAAACCATGTCTAAGCTAAAAACTCTCTCGCTCTCCAGTTAAATGTACTACTCCGCTACAATCAGCCATTGTAAGAGATCATTTTCAGTGTCATTGCCTACTATTGTGTAATAGTGCAATATTTAGATACTTTTAACTGTACGCAACAGATCACATCGATCTGACTGAGTTTAACAGCAGCAAAAAAGGGCTTATGGATATTACAAAGCATTCAAATCATATCAGTTGATTTGTTCTGGTCCTGTGATCGATACAGTTAAGAATAGGCCAGGTATTGAGTGCTAAAGATAAACACCAACACAAGGTGACCACATTCAATGTATCGTTTGATCGAATCTCTGACTGAAATGTGATGCTTCCCTTTTTGTTTCATTTTTTTGTTCAGATGATGCTAAGACATTTAGATCAGTAAAAATGTGCGTTTGTTTATCAGAAGCGGAGTGACTTTTACTATAGTCGAACAGGATCCTTCATATAAGATAATTCACTACCGAAAGCTAAGGAAAAATCTAACTTGCATATAAATACAGTTCATAAGTTCACAAACCCCTTTCACTTTCTAATTCGGACTTCTCCCTACATCCCCATTTCCTCTCTAATCCTCTCTTTTAGTGTCCAATGTAGATCTAGTGTCCTTCATTTCTACGACAACCCTGTCTCTATGGTTTTTTACGGATCCGTACATGTGTGCGTGTGTGCGGAGACAGATATAGCAATCGAAATTTGCCCGACATGCAGCTTCAAGTCACTGTCCGTACAAGAAAAAAACAGGAATAAATCCCCCTTCGGAAGAAGATCAAGAGGAAGAGTGAGGAAGGGAGGAGAGGTGGCAGAAGGGAGGCAGGTTTCGGGGGCGGAGAGAGCAGTGTAAAGGGGAGGAGCTTGCCGGTGAATAATCCCTGCCTCTCATTCAGGATTCGTCATTTTCAGCAGGGGGCGTGGTTGCGTTAGGGGCTGAGGAGTCCAGGTCTGATTTGTTGGCGATCCGGTCCAGCTCAGCCTGGACATCTGTCAACCCCAACTTGGAGCCTGAGAACGAACAAGATAAGATCAAACTGAATTAATATGAGTACGTAAATTAATGAGTAAAATTCCGATCACGTTATTTGAAAGCAGTTTTAACCTAAGCATTAAAATAATATTGTGGGTTCAATACAAGTTGAGCTTTATCGACAGGATTTGTGGCATAATGTTAGTTACCACAAAATATTTTGACTAATAATTCAATTCCTTGTTTTATAAAAAAAAAAGAAAACGGGGTTATGGGTGAAAGGAGGAAAATGGGACCAAGTTCAAGTCAATAAAATAGTGTACGTTATGCAAGTAAGAGATTTCACAGTTCATGGTTTTATATTAACATACATATTGTTCACATTATGTGGCTCAATTCACTTCTATTGGAAGCGCCTTAATGTAATTTGAGCTTTTTTAAAGAAAAGGGACTCATCTAAATAAGTTTTTGTGGTAGGAAACATTGTGTTTGTCAATTGATATTCACTTGTATTAAACCCAGAATATTCCTACATCCTGAGAAGGAATGACAATACACTTAAAACCTTAGTGTGTCAGTGTTTGTGAGTCTGTGAGTGAACTATTAGCACAAGAGCAAGTGGGAAGCACAAGTAAGAAAGAGCCTTTACTTTTCCTATATCAATGTTAAGCAGAAAGGCTAGAAATAAGAAATGTTTGAGCCTGAAGAAGAAAAGTAAATACATAGCAATGGAATGAATGGAGATGAAAGACTGTCAATGATCCTTCACACAGACTCACACACGCATTCAGGTTGAAAGCTGCTTAAAAAAAAAAAAATCCAGCCAGCACAATAATTAAGCATGCAGTAAAACCTTTACAAATTGACCATCTGCATATTTAGTGCTTCAAAAGGTACAATTAACAATGCAAAGACAATGTTCATTCAGAACTTATGCTTTAAGCCAAACATAAGGCTTTGATCTGAGGGGAATGTTATCACGGTTTAAAGAATTATTATATCATAATTCCACTAGTTATGTGCTAACAATTAGCCCTGCAGCGATTGTGGATTGTCACTTAAATTAGTTTGCAAGACCTTGGTTTTGACATGATTCTCTGCCTTTACAGTGCAGGCACCAACAAACCCATCATTTAATTATTCTCATCTATGTTTACATATTTGGCAGACATTTTTATCCAAAGTAACTTACATTGCATTCTAGGTATATATATTGTTTTTCAATTCATGCATTCACCAGCAATTTCCTGGTCCAATATATTGCAAATTAGAAGAGGTATAGTCACACTAGACTTTGTAATCTTCTGAACCAATCTATGATGCTGTCTGAATCAACAAACTGAAGCCATTTGACAAACAGAACATCTAAATGTCCCAGACTGAACACAAACTTGCTGCATATTTTGCAGTGTTGTGGGGTCAGAAGCAGTGGTGGAAAGAGTACTGGAAAAACATACTTGAGTAAAAATACCATTACCTTCCAAAAAATGTAGTGCGAGTAGAGTAAAAGTACTTGTCCAAGAAACTACTTAAGTAAAAGAGTAGCCTATTTAAAAGTACTCATGAGTTATGAGTAGTGAGTACTGAGCTGTGGATTCTACCCCGTCATAATAAACGCTGTACACTGCAATTATTTATTTAAAAAACATTGTACATTCTGTAATTCACATTTTCTTGTTTGTCATAAAGAATATCTATCATCCAGCTGTTTTAAATTTGACTGTCAACTCTGTTAATACATCAGAACAGCACAAAAACCGTATTCAGTTGAAGAAAAGATGAAAGTTAATCGCAGTACAATCATCCCCATACAGTTTGACAAAATTATTTAAAAGCATGTGTAAAGCCACGGAGACAGCATGCTGTAGTTGCACATAGAATATTAATGTTTAGAACAGTACAAAAACAAATACCATTAGAAATTCATAGTTCGATATCACACACCATGAGATGGGTTATAATGAGAGCCCATTTCTCTCCAAAACGGTGTCAGTTTTAGCATTTTGCAATAAAGAATTACTAAATAAATAAATAACTAAACTTGGATAATTTGTTACAATTTTAACATAAATGCACACTGTTCTATAAGGATGACATCATGCCATACCTTTTACACATTTACTCGAATTATGCTGATAAAACGATTTTAAGTATTTCTGGGAAACCTTTTCAAAAGAAAGCAAATGCACGAGACTTTTCTGAGCCGCGGCGGTCTCGGTGAATCCGCAGCATCCACAACTGTTGACCTTGAAATTGTTTATGCGCGGGTGCAGTTGCTAAATGAAGGTGGATTGTATAAAATGAATCAAACAAAAAAATATAGATTAACGAGCTGCAGTTTTATTACATCACGCGCTGAAACAGATGCAGTATATTAACGCCACGGGTCATCAATAAGGTGCCTATTGGTCCTCAGTTTGAATACATGAATACATTGAATACAATGTTAACAAGTTCAACAAGCAACAACGAGTTATCCAAGTGACTGCTGCAGAAACGCACACGAGGGAGAGACAAGGCAGTGCACATCGCACGTCTCTAAGTGAGTGGGAATTATACCGAACAGGGCACTCGCGGGACTGTACGCAATACCCGCAACCTCACACCAAATTTCAGGCCTTATAGAGAGGCAAGCATATATACAAATCATTTAGTAAGCAGAAATCCGAAATTTACCTTAACATATCGGTTAAATAGTTGGCGGTTAAAGTTTTCTATGCACAATTTGATTTGATGAAAGTTACGAGACAGATTACTCTATCCAATCACGTTGAAGTATACAAATAATTTAAATAAGCATGTAACGACACAAACGGAGGAAAATAACAGAGTAAATGTACCCATACATCACTTAAAATGTACTCAAGTAAAAGTACACAATTTTTAAGCTACTCAAAAAAGTACAATTACTGATTAAAAACGACTTAATTACTGTGACGTGAGTATTTGTAAATCGTTACTTCACACCCCTGGCCAGAAGCAATTTCACATTCACAAAGGCTAGTGTGACCTCACCTAAAGATAAACTTCACCTAGGGGGGAAATTATTTGCTTAAGCAAATGCTGTTCAAAAGTGTGGGGTCATTAAGATTTGTATTATTATTATTATTATTTCACCATGGATGCATTAAGCTGCACTAAAGTGGCAACAAAAGTTTAGAAAAATGAAAGAATCCTAAAAACCATTTATCACCATTTCCACAAATGCAAGTAGCACTATTGTTTTCAACACTGTTATTAATAAGAAATGTATCTTGAGCACCAAATCAGTATATTAACATGACTTCAAAAGAATCATATGACACTAAAGACTGATGCTGAAAATTCAGCTGTTATAAAAGGAATAAATTACATTTTAAATATATTAAAATAGAAAATAGTTACTTTAAATTGTAATAATATTTCAAAATATTACGGTTTTACTGTATTTTGATCAAATAAACAGACGTGGAGGGAATAAGAGACTTCTTTAAAAAAGAAAAGAAAATCTTACCGACCACAAACGTTTGAATGGTTGTATAACTGCATGTCATTTACTTTTCAATTAGACACACTGAATGTAGCATCTATAGCAGAAACAGTTTGTGTGTGTGGGGTATGGACATAACTAGAAATCAAAATTAGAAATAGGTCATTTAAGATAACCCATGGATGTAATGAAGCTTCATGCAGTGATTATTAGGCGGCCTTAAACGGTGGATTTTAAAACTCAGCATGAGACAGACAGTGTTAATCATAGAGGAGCAAGATGGGGGCCAGAAACGAAAAAGACAGTGACATATAACACAGGCCAAAGTTACACATGCATAGGTGTGTAAAAGTGCTAAGACATTTTTAGTGGTTATAAAAAAGGAAGATGCAGCAGTGGTTAAAGTAAAAGGATGAAAGTGAGTTAAATATCATGACTGATGAGTAATGTGCACACGAATGCAGTTGCTCACTCATTCATACCAAAGTACAGAAGAAAAAAAATACACATACATGGTAACATGGTCACAGTAAGAAAATTAGGGCACAAAAATGATGACTGGGAGAGGTCACTGTGGCCAATGAGGTGCTTTAACTTTAATACACTCCCATAAACTCATGCTGCATTACGGTTCAAAAACAAATGAAGATGCAAAAGCATAATATGAAAGGACACAAGAGAGAGGGCCATAAAACCACTGCACTTGCTGTTAGTTTTAGAGCTTGTAAGGTGAATGTTGAATCTGTAGAAACCCTTAGTAGGCACGTTAACAAATGTAGTTTACTGCCAAACCCTTTTTTTTTATTCTTTCACCATTTTAACTTTTATGTGATAGTTCATTAAAAAAGTTTTGCACTTGTCATTTTAAACCTGTATGACTTACTTTCTTCTGTGGGACACAAAATAGGATGTTTTGAAGAGTGTTCAACTGACTGAAAGTCAATGGGGTCCAAAACAACAATAAATACCTCTGACCTTCATTATATGGACAAAAAAACACGAGACATTCTAAAGTATCTTCTTTTGTGTTCCACTGAAGAACGTGAGTCATACAACATGAGGGTGAGCAAGTACAGACGATTTTTTATCCTTTTAAGGAGGTTGTGTAAGCTTATTTGCTCTGTTGTTAAGTTTTGTTTTAGATTACTGGGTTATTACTCAGATTGATGCACTGTGAACAATGAGGGTGACAGCATGTCAGCTTGAACGATTAGTGGGGTTTGTAGCTGCACATGCAGAGGAGATTATCAAATATATTCATTTTACCGTCGCTGATGTCAAAGATCTGGGATGGGAGGATAAAGGTGCAGGGGAGGAGGGTGATGAGGACAAAATGAGGACAAACCAACAAAAAGGGAGAATTGGGGACAAATTTCAGTGACCTCACATGTGTACAACATGAACAAGACAAGATTTGAAGTGTTTTGAAGATAATCTCACAGACCTTCCCAACACAACTCTTTCTGAGGGCTGCGTATTTTGAAGCCATGACCAAAAAAAAAACACTCTCAAGGCCCACAGAAGCAGAGTGTTTTCATATGCTGACATGCTCTACTGCTTTTATGAAATTGATGTTGAAAAATGGAGGAGAGCCTCTAAAACAAGCCAGAGTCCAATTTGTATAATATATTAAAGTGAATTTCATCAGATTCAATAGTTGTAAAGGTCATTTTACATGGTTGTGATTAGATTGAGACCTTGTCACCATTAAGGTTAAATGTTGAATACAGTGTACTGCTACTGCTTCAGCTCACTGCTAGCGTTCTTGAATTTTGTGATTACTGTAAATACCATATTCTGAGTTCCAATGAGAGAATAATAAGATTAACAAAATAAAATGACATTTTCTTCTCCATGTCATATTTTATTCTTCTAAATTGTATTAAATTACTGGTGAGAAAGTTATAACGCCTTGTGGTACTCTCGTGAATTGCAGCAGAGACTGACACGGAAGAGAAGAAATTGTTGAATAAAGTTATTTTAGTTTTCTTTGCGCACAAAAAGTATTCTCGTAGTTTCATAACATTACGGTTAAACCACTAATGTCACGTGGACTATTTTAATGATGTTTTTACTACCTTGAATGTGGTAGTTGCGTTGCTGTCTATGCAGGGCCAGAAAGCTCTCGGATTTGAGCAAACATTTCTTAATTGAATTGTTACGAAGATGGACGAATGTCTTATGGGTTTGGAATGACGTGAGAGTGAATAATTGATAGCAGAATTGTCATTTTTGTGTGAAAAATCCCTTTAATTTGCTTTAAAAACATTTTGAAAATCTTACAGACACAGACCTTTAAACGGTAGGGTAAATCCCTTTTTATTGGTCAATTATACAAAATTGTTTAATCCTGCAAGGTGGTACTGGTCAACATGTCCCACCTCATACCATGTAAAACAGGTTTTATATAAATGTTCTGTTTTTGAAAAAGTCAAAACACTTCAAATTCACCATGATAGTGGACACAGAAATGAATGGAGGAGTGATATTGTCACAGAGGATTCCTCACCTGACTTGCGGACTGTTCCTGGTGTGTTGCTTCCTCCTCCTGTAGGTTGGCTGCCTGGGCCGGGTGAGCCTGCTTTCTTAGTCAACAGACTGTTGAAGAAGTTAGCCAGCACGCCCTCACTGGTCTGACCTCCTGCCACAAGAAATGACATTAGCACAACCATACAAGCTGAAATGTTTGCAGATACTAGCCTAAACTAGATTTAGGTTGCTACAAAACAGTAACATCTACCGAACCCTTAGCTGGAATTAAAAACATGTGTAAAGGAAAAAGTCGAAATGAAAGTCTGAAAGAAGTTCAGCTAAGAAGCAAGCTTTAATCCCAACAAGCTCTCCTAATCCTCTCCAAACATGGCAGCAATGTTTCTATGATTTGAACCTAAAAGAGTAAAGTCCTTCTTAACTGCATCCTGAAACAATCTCTGGAGACACTAAATGTATATTCTCGATCACTGCTGCCCAAACAAACAAGATTTTCACCCATTAGTCTAGACACAAGCTTTGAGGACGGTATCTCATGTAGAAGATCACATTCTTCCCAAGATGACAGGGTGGTGAAAATCATGAAACCAGATCCAGAGATTGGATTAAATAAATTCCCAATAACTAGAAATGTGTGACTCCAAAAGCTGTTGCTCCCAATAGTTGGAAAAATGCAGCCAAGGAGAGAAACTACAGGACAGAACGCAGAAAGAAAGATACAGAGAAAGATGGAGAGGAATCGGAGGCATGCATCCTAAATATGGCGCACTCCTACACACCTTTCATGTTGGGATCAATCTTCTTGGTACCTGATTGCATGGGCATGACGTTTGCCACGTTAACCGCAGCTGAACGGTTGGTCGTCCTTGGTGAGCCAGTGGGAGCTCTGTTTGTTGGGTCCTGTTACAGACACACAGACATGTTTTAGGATTATAAAATTTAATAAAATAACAAATAATATATAATAATTGTATGAGAGGACGACTATCAAAATGCTAAAGCTGAATGTTAAAAATTCAAATGAATAAATCGGGTTGGGTAAAAGTGTCTGTTAAAGGAATACACGTAAATGCAAATGTCTTGTAGAAGGAAAAGTATTTTTCCAAAACATGATTCAACAGAGTAACGCTGTGGGCTGAAATGTAAATCGAGCGCATGTAAAACACTCACCACTGGTCTTCCTGCAGTGACTGGAGGCTGTTTAGATAACAGAGACTGAGAGCAGGGCAAAAACAGAAATAATTCAGCCATTATTTCTTTAATATTCTGGCAATGATTTGTTTATCAAACAAGTTTTGTGGATTATTAACAAAACCTCTCAGCTTACTAGACTTACAAATACAGGGCTTGATAACGAGAGCACGTCAGTCACACTTGAGTCTAAAAATATGTGCGTGCGAACTGTAAAATATATTTAGGAGCATTATGTTTTATGAAATTTAAGGTATCTAAAATTTTACAACAATCTGTACAAATTAGCATATTATAAGGATTTATGTAGGATCATGTGACACTTATGTATAATAATGAGTAATGGCTGCTGAAAAATAAAGAAAAAATAATTTTTGATGATTATGTAATACAATATTATGCGATTACCTGCAACTTTAGTAGAAATACTTGGTCATCTTCAGCTTGAACTTCCTTCTCGTGTACAAACTGGAAAGACATATCACAAATACACAATCACTAGATTAGAGAGATTCTACAGTTAACTCCACATCCACTGGCAAAGATGGAATCAAGTGTGAACTCTTACCTTTCTAATTGGAGGTTTTACTATTACATCTTCAAAGTTGTCCTCTGCTTTTACTGACTGGAAATTTTCATGCAGGATGGCAATCTTTTTTTCATTGTCCCATCCTGATGGACTGAAAATGAAAGTTAATATAAAGACGTACCATTTAAAGAAACAAAACCATTTTACTCCATTACTTATTTGTATTTATTTAGCTTGTAAATACAAGCTGCTTTTATTTCACATTACAATGACTATGAATAATACTGTACGCAATTGATTTTCATTTCATGTTGAATGTAATTAATGTGTTAGTGTGCCTTGGCATCCAAATACGTACATAAACACAGAGTCTTTCTCCACCACCTGAGCTGGCATGTTGAAGGGAAAGCCATATAACCTGTGAACGAGGTATTTATATAACAAGTCTAGATTTTTGTTCTCCTTCATGGATGTATAAAGTAGTGCTGCTCCGTCTGAAAGGTCACTTGTGAAGGAAAACAACAAGGTGAGATTACATTTAAGCAAGGAACATGCGAGCTCTTCACTTCTGTGATTTTTGGAAAGCAGCCATTATTGCGGGTCAGCAGATAATGTTACCATAATCCACTGTTAACCAAACAAGATACAAAATATCTACCTGCGTAGCCTCTGTTATTGTATTGAACATGAAAATAATCTGGCATCCAGTGAATTATATTCATCATTGCAGCTTTGGTTTGGACGTGCTGATGTGTAAGGATACACTGCAAGCAGAAACGTCGAATGTGAGACTGGATGAAGTCTAAGTGCTCGTCTTTATAATCGTGCTCCTTCTCCAAAGTGCTGATCGCATCACACTATACAGAGAGAGAATTATGAAAGGGAGACTCCATCAACATACCACTACATCCTTGCTTTCTAACATGATATATTTGGGGGTTTTAGTGAAAGTAAAAGCAGAATGAACTTGGGAAACAATGACCAGAAATGGCAAGTTTGTCATCTTCATTGAAATACGTGGGATCCAAAAGTCAGAGATCACATCAACAAAAACTGAGATTCAAAATCTAGTTTAAAAATTGCTTTGAAAATCTGGACATTTTAAAACTAAAGATGAAGTATAGAATATATATAGATTTGGACAACATTTCTACTTTACCAGTCAAATTTGTGACATCATGTGAACTGCACTGTACAAGAGATGATGATCAGATGTTAATGTTTGACTTAAAATGTTCTGCTAATATAAATACAGAAGTGTTCACAATGTCGAGGTAAGATTTTTTTGCTGACAAATTAACTTTTTTCAGCAAGCAAGCATTAAATTGATTTGAAATTATAGTAAAACGTTTATTACGTTTACTGTTGTTTAATGCAATTTATCATTTATAAAGATTTATATTTCAAATTAATGTTGCTTTTTCAAATTTTCTATTCAAAGACATCCTGAAAATGTATTTAGCTTCCACAAACATATTAAGCAGCACTAGTTTATTACATCGATATTTAAAAATAATTATTGAGCAGCAAATCAGCATATTAGAATGACTTCTGAATAATCATGTGACAATGAAGACTGGAGTAATGGCTACTAATAAAATCATCCTTGCAATCAGAGGAATAAATTACATTTGAAAATATATCGAAATAATAAAACTGTAATCATTTTTTGCTGAATTATAGTAGGAAATATTGAATTGTATTTTTAGTCAAATAAATGCAGCCTTCATGAGCATAAATTACTTCTTTCAAAAAATTGTAAAACTCCCCAAACTGTTGAACGGTGGTGTGTAAATGCTTGCGCCATTGTAGCTGCTCTTTTAAATACAAGTCGCAGGTGTACCTTAGTGCAGACCACCACTATAGGCAGGCCCAGGTTGTGTGTGAGTGTATTGTCTCCCAGCGGCAGCAGGACGCTCTCTTCCTCGGACTCAGGATTCCTTCTCTGGGGCACAGCTTCCAGGTCACTTCCGGGTTCCACGTATTCCTGAAACTGCTTCACCACTGCATACAAACAGTTACATTCAGAGATATTTACTGTACTAACTGCAAACTCATTCATGCAAGTATAAGAACTATCAGCACTGCCTGCAGCAATATATAGGACTATCCCAGATCCAAATGCATCACCACACTAGATCATTCCTACAGGGTACTTAGCATGCGAACACGCTCACAATCTAAACACACACACACACACAAAGACGCTACTTACATCTGTGCTCCAGCTCTCTCATGGTTTCAGGAGGAACTCTGAGCTTGTCCACAAAATCCCTCACAACGCTGCCCCATTTCTGCAGTGAATCGAGGGCCAGCCAGGGCCGGGACAGATCGACCACAAATAGAACCAGCGAGTCCTCCAGGTTCTCTGTTGACACGGCAAACTTCTGCAGGCCTTTGTGGTACAGGTCCCCATCCAGCACCCATGCATTACACCGTGCATGATCTGACAAAAAGAGTCTAATTAGATTTAGCATGTCTGTATTGAATTACCTTCTGTTGGTCATTAGGCTGCCTCTATACTATTATGACAAACATCACTGATAATTAAGACTGCTTAGGTTGGCAAAAATTATATTTTGAAAACAGCAACTGTATTTTTGTTACAGATACAGATTTAGAGGTTACACATCTAATACTGGTCTACATTGCCAGTATCAAACTCTAGACTAAAATTGAATAATTACCATCAATATCATCATCGTGAACATTGAAATACAGGAACTCTAATCCTCGGCCCTTCATGTACTCTTCTACACCTTGTAGTTTGGCCACCAGGGAGGTCTTACCAGACCCCACCTCACCTGTAAAACAAGTCCGATTAACACAACGACAAATAATAAAAACAAACGTAAGAGACTTAGATGCATTTGGATCTGGAAAACAACATATATAATGCATATTTAATTATGGTTATTTATTATAAGTTTGAATATTATTGAACATACAAATAATCAAACGCATATAGTATATAATCATGCTGCATTTCTCTGTTCTGTTTTTATGCAAATTGTTCATTCAATTAATAAAATAGGTGAACTGAGAATTGGTTGTCAGTGTTTCTAAAGCATATAAATAAGTAAAAGCACATAAATAATCTACAAAAATATAAATAACAGAAACATAGAACTCTGGATTTCTAATGATTAAAAAAGGGCCAGGAATTAACCAGAGACTGTGCTAAAAAAAATCCACTGAAAGTGAAAAATGTATCACTTTAACTCAAAACGCATAGTTTCCGATTTTGTTGTTGTTTTTTGTAGTGTCTGATATATTTCTGCCTTAAAATATATTTAAATTCTTAAAAGTGAAAATGTATTAATTGTATTTATTTATTTGCCAAAGACAACACAGTGTGATATTCTAAAAACGAAAACAGTTGTCTGCACACTGAAATTACAGCTCCAGAAGATTTACTAATAAAACTATATTATCTTAATATGGCAAGGAAAACAACATGGGCAAAACATAGTTTAAAAAACAGCAGTGGAAATAATAATAAATGATGTTAATAAAGTAAAATATTTTTCATGGCCATTTATCATGTCTGACGCCCCATGAGTAAAGCGCATCCTCTGAGGCAGCAAACACGAGCCAATAGCTGGCGGCGTCTCAAAAACCAGTGAGCTCCCTACCTAGATAGTATTTTTAGTCATCACTGGCACATATACAGACTTTTCAGTATTTAAAATAGTTCAAATGCAGCATTTTGTTTCTCGAGTTTCTCGGAACACATCTATGATGCTGTTTAAGTAGGCGGTACGGTGGATTTTAGCACACAGCCCCTGTCTGAGAGTGCGGATTATCCCTATTCACCAAACCCGACAGTCTGTACCATATGCAAATCGTTAAAACGAAGTAAATGACCGACTATAAAAAATGCTGAGTACAATTCACGAGACAGACACAAATGTGTTTTGTGCGCGCGGTGTCTGACGGCGACGACTGGAGACAATGACGTGCGCCCAGTAACAATAACAGCACACTTACAATCACATCAGAGCACATATATACGTTCAAACCCTTGCATTCAGTCAGCATTGTATGCTATTTATTAATCATGACAAAAAATGGATGCAGATCAATGGGATGAAACGCAGCAGACATGAAACAGCATTTTTTGTGTGACAGAGTAAAAAAAAACACCCACCCATAACCACCACATTCTTTCCTGACGGCAATTTTGATCGTGAGCGCGTAGACACCTCACTCAATATCGATGACCTGAACGCAGAGGAACACAGGGTGGCATTAGCTGTTAAATCACAACGCTTTATAGAGTATGCATCACTGCGATCAGTGATTCAGGCTGGCCTGTGTGTACCTGCCCGGCTGGGCAATTTGCAAGTTAGCGGCTAACAACTGTCACATGCGGCTCTGAGCCACCTAAAGCCGTGTTCTGCACATACAGACGAGACTGAATGGGGGATAATAGAGCCGGCTAGGCCTACCATAAATTCTGTCCGTCATCCTCCTCGGGGTTTTGGCTTTCGGAAGTACTGTTATTTACATTTGTGCTAACCGATAGGAGTGTATTTCTGCCCGTCGTCGCCATCTTCGCAGGCTTGAATGACACCCCTGAATGAGCCCCGGATGTTTCGCACAGAGCCGAGTGTTGCTTTTCTGCTGGGCGTGGACCACTGCGAGCCGCAATCACTGCTGAAACTCAGGTTAATAGAATAGAATAGAATAGAAGAGAAGAGAAGAGAAGAGAAGAGAAGAGAAGAGAAGAGAAGAGAAGAGAAGAGAAGAGAAGAGAAGAGAAGAGAAGAGAAGAGAAGAGAAGAGAAGAGAAGAGAAGAAGAGAAGAGAATCATGAAAAAAGATTTTTATTAGCATCTATGGTTCCATTATTATATCCATGGAAACTTTATACACAAAAGGTATTTATAGAGGGAAACAATTATTTAGATTATTAAAATGTTCTTCACACTGAGAATTTTTTTTTCTTTTTTAAAAGTTATTTGAAGAACCTATCATTATTCTGGCATCACTGCAAGAACCCTTTAGAACCTTTATTTTTGTAGAATAGAATAGAATAGAAATTACTCTTTACATTTTATTTATTTATTGACAACTATGATAGCAAAAATAGAAAATTATAAAATATTATATATTTATTTAATTTAATATAGGCTTATATAATTATACGCCTCTCAACCATCCTTGAATACAGATAAAAAGAGTGAGTCTCAATAACACTGAACACTCAACCAAGACTTGGGATATCAGAATAGAATAGAATAGAATTATGGATCAGAATAGAGCAGAATTGAAAACATTTCAATGTAAAAAGGTTATACTAAAATAGAATAGAATTATAAGCCTCTCAGTACAATTTCAGATAATCCATGTGGCAATTATGAGCAAACTCAGAACAAAACCACTGTATTAATTTGATAGACAGAGAAGTGTTTTGTGCAAGGATCCCCAGGGAAGTGTGAGGACATTAGAAATCAGGCCCAGTTCTTGACGGCTATGGAAGGGTGGGCTGACAGATATCCTGGGTGGGCATTTTTTTAGTCATCATATCATCATTACATTTAAACATTGCATTTAGCAGACACTTTTATGCAAAGCGATTTGCAGTGTATTCAGGCTATACACATTTTGTATGCATGTGTGTTCCCTAGGAATTGAACACACAACCTTTTGCGCTGCTAACGCAATGCTCTGCCACTGAGCCACAGGAACACATAGTGTTCCATAACATAGTCTAGACGATGTTTATACTGTAGATATTGCTATATTAACTAATTATGTACACTGAAAAAAGCTTTCATGGACAGCCTAGATTAGAATATCATGCACTTTCACAGCAAAATAAACTTTTTTTCTTTATTGAAAAAGCCCTCTTTGTTCTGTTTCTCTGGATCATTGTTTTTACGCTGGTGATTCTTTTCAACTAACTTTTTTATTTATACCAAACAAGGCCGTAATAATGTCTAGAACATTTGGAGGACCAGTCGTTTTGAGAAAAATAAGACCAGACCACTATGGCAATGGTATGTATTTAAAGAAACTAAATAACTAAAGGATTTAAATGGATTTAGGGGAATAAATTAAAAGAAAACAACAATAAAAGAATAAAAAAAGTAATCAATCTGAACAGCAAATAATATTTTGTTTTATTTTAATATATGCATCCATTCAATTGGAATTAAAAAAAAAGTCAAATAGTTTGCATCACTGTATATTGTTGGTTGTTTACCGTCTGTGGTTCTCACATTTTTAATACCAAGTACCACCTCAGAACACATTTGGCTCTCCAAGTACCACCATAATGACCAACATTAAAATACAGTAGCGTAGTAGGCCTAACTATTCAGCCACAGCTCTGCACAGCTAAAAAACTAGGCATTTTTATTCCTAATAACAATATTTAATGTTGTCAGACACTTTAACATTGTAAATGCACAGTTTGAACATTAATACTGCACAGTGCTTACAAACAGGTAAATAAAATAAAATAAAATAATTAAATTAAAATGTGCAGTGTGTTGTACCTAAAAAATTTACAAAAACTGTACTGTACTTAATTGTAAAAAAAACATGTTTTACTCAAATAACGATTAAATTCAAATGTTTTGTTTTAATTTAACTTTTGTTTTAATTTAGTGATTCTTCTGCGTACAACTAGAGGGAACCACTCGAGGGAGCCTGAGTACCACACTTTACGTCAGCTACGTCGAGCAGACTGTTGCTATAGTAACGAACGCAACTTTCATCGCACAGGCTCTGTATTTTCGATTTTCATTCTTACATTCAGCATGAACGGCAAGCCAAAAGTGGTAAGCTTTCAACTGAACTGTATGGCCTACATGTTATATTATGTTCTTGCCCCAGCTATCCATGCAATGAATGAATACACTTTATGAGTGTTTTTTAGAACATTAAAACTGATCAGGGCTGCGATTCCCAAAAGCATCGTAAGCCTAACGTTAAATTGATCGTAGCTCCACTCATTGGTTTCAATGGGTCTACAATGTACTTAGGCTCACAATGCTTTTGGGAAACGCAGCCCAGGTCATTTCAGTGGTAGGCTATGATACATATTCATATAGCCTACAAAAAACCCCGTAACTCACAAACTTCCCGTGATAGCGTTCAAATATTTCTGCCTGTTTTCACCCGTTGTCAGCCTCAGCTTTTCTGCAACAGACTGAAGCTCCGCGTGAATTCAGCACGCCTTGATTTCAGCCAATAAAAGAAAAATGCTGCACTTTTCTGGTGTTATTTTCAAATTGGTTTTAATCACTGCATAAACAAATAACGCAATCTTTGTCTAATTTTGATTGGGTGGGCAAGACAGTCATTTGGGTGGGCTTAGCCCACCCCTGTCCATGCCTGCAGAATTCGGCACAACACCGGCACTGTTAGAAATGTAAAATCCTCACAGAAAGAAAGAAATATAGACAGAAATAAATAAAGAAAGAAAGAAAACAGTTTAATAGAATATAATAGAATATAATAGAATTAAAAAGTTGAAAAATAAATGATTCATGTACCCTCAAGCTGAAGATGCTTGTATATCAGCAGCACAAGTTGTCTTACATGGAGTCGCCTCGTGAAGGCAGACATGTTGAGATCACTTGACACATTTTATAGGTAATACGTGTTGAGTGTTTTTGCTCACGGAATAAATTAATAATAGCTGATTGAGAAATCGATTATTTCCGCAGCATTTGCATCTGCACTGAATACTTCTGTAAACTTTTGTAAGATGACTCACTGCCAGACTAGGCTACAGAATAGAAAAGTGCACATTTAATTGTACTGGATCATTCTTAAGTCCCATTGGAATCATCGTGGTCCCCAGGAATCAATCCAACTCTTTACCCCTGTCTACTAAAGTACTGCTCACCAGATTTCATACCAATTGTAATTCACCGAATCAACCGCCAGAGTGCAGGTTTACACTGGGTTCGCACCCTGTCCTTCCTCTCCAGCTCTCACAGCAGAGGATTAAACAGTGAAGTTAAGAGGAGTGCGCGCGCCTGCCCTGCTCTTATGTTGAGAGAGGAGACTGCGGGTCGGACTATCCATCACCTTTAACGCTAGACCCGATGGAGCTGCTTATATCACCGTAGACTATTTGGACATGGAATCGGATGGGAAATGAGTCCAGTGCACAAACTGCACTCAGCACGATCTTAACACTGAGGAACTTTTCTTCTGTCGTCGCTTGGGATTTGTTCTTATACTCAAACAGTGGGTAAGTTGTATCCCTATAATAGAAAAATACTATGACACGCCGAATTTGATGTTTTACGCATTGACGGAACAACAATTTTACCTCACAGTTCAGTGTATACGAGACCGAATAATTACATTTATGGATACATTTGACATTTTATGTCTACAGAATAAATATTACTCTGTCAGCAGTGCGTAAAAAAACTTGTGTTGTTTGAATGTCATTATGTTACTGCTGATTGTTTGCATAATGTTACTAATATTATCTGTAGCCTACTACACAATCGATTACAAGATCGCAGGTGGTTAATCTAATATTTATACATTTAATTGGTGTGGGTCATTAAAATATAAATGTCAAAAATGCGTTCCATACAAACATCTGAATGAATAGGATATTGTCTGTGATTGACTTCTACACAAAAGCCATTCTGATATTTGATATAAAGCTAAAAAGTGTTAAAACAAACAAACAAAACATGAAAGAAGCTGCACTGAAAGGCAGAGGTTCTTGAAGAAGGAAACGATGGCAAGTAGTTTACAATAATAAACATTCTTTAATAAAGCGAGTATATTTCTATCATTAATATATTAAAAACTTTGGTTTGGCAAATCAAAGTCAGTGTGGTGCAACCAATGTCCAGGAAGCCATTTTGTTGTGACATCATCACTATGTTTAAATTATAGAATATTTATGAAAGCAACCCTAAATAAACATCCTGAATATTCACGACCCATTTTTTTTTTTTACAAATAGATAAATAAAATACAATAAATAAATAAATAATAGATTACCAGATGGTTAAAATGATCTCTTTATCATCTTGAACCTTCTTTTGTCGAAATTTGTTTTTGTATTTTTTCTAGTCAGTTTTTCTAATTATACCTCAAATTAACATAATGAAACCTAGGCCATTGGTCCAAATGAGGCTCTCAAGCAGCTCTCCCCACATGAGCACTTGATTATTCATCATATTGCAGAAAACTCAGTGCTTTCCCAGATTGTTTCAGGACATGCAATGCAAATACATGGGAGCACAACAGTGCATGTACAGTACATGAACACCTGCACAGGGGCTATTCACATACAGTCACCTCAGGTAATCTGGCCAGGTGCATTAAAATGCTGCACCAAAGTGGGACGCTTAGGATTGCTGACTGTAAGAACTCCTAGGGGTTGCTAGCAATAGTTTTGCTTACTGTAAGAACTCTTAGGGGTTGCTAGCAATAGTTTTGTCCATCTTGCTGGGCTAGAAGGCTCTGAAGGGTTTCAGCCTGCAGTAATGGCAAGTCGGCCTCTTTTATCTAAAAATAAAAATAATGATAAAAAAATGTGGCACTCAAAGGAAGCAGAGGGCATGAATAATTGAGGAACACACAGAGATACACGTTCTCTGTGGTATAGTCTCAGAGTATTGGGGTCAGCGCTTTGCTCTGTGTTCCAGGGAATCTCTCCCACGGGGACGACGCTGAGCTCATTTCACATGGTGCTTGACTGAAGAGCAATTTATTAATTATAAAGCAATGTTATCGGTGTCTCTGACTTAACAAGTCCCCCGTTTTCTGTTTTAATCAACAAACTTATTATGCTTGAACTTGTCTAGTCAAAGGTGTAACATAATTAATTCAAATTATTTCAAGGACTGCCGTCCTCAGAGACAGTGTAAAAATGTGTTGCCAGCTAACCTATAAAATGTGCTTCATCTGAACATAACTGGTGAAGTTCAAAAATATTATTTAATATAACTGAATCAACCATGAGACTGCACCATTGAAGGCATTTTTTAAGGGTCAGATGGGGTAGAAACCTCTTCTTAAGGTAACCGGCGAGTGAACGAACAAAAAGTGGGGCAGTTTAGTTAGATTCGAGATTGTGCACTGATAAAAAAGCACGCTCTTGCTCACGGCCTTTAAGTTTTTGTGATGCCATATTCTAATAAGCATAAATATAGTAAAATAACCATATTTAAAATAATTAGATATGAAAATAACATTTGATGCAATTATTTTTTGGTGATTGTGTATGTTTTAACACAGGCACTGCATTTCACTTTTTTTGCAAGTATGTTTCCTGCATTGTGGAACTAATGAACAATGTCATAATATTTTTTTATTTGAAAAGTGATAAAAGTTATGGTTTTGTCAAATTAGGTCTGTGTTATTGCTGGTTATTGCATGTCATTAATGCTGCATTTAGATTTTTTTTGGAAACCATGCATTATTTTCATAATTCTTTGATGAATAGATTTGTAATAGATATAAATATAAATAAAATATTCTTTTAATTTATTGTATTGGTGATTTGGTGCTCAGGATATTTTTGTTGTTGTTGGTGGTGGAAACTGGAAACCACTTCATGATACATAATTTTTCTTTTTGCAATGTAAAAGTTATGTAAAAGTTTATACTGTCACTTTTGATCAATGTGTTGCATCCTTGCTAATTAGAAGTATTAGTTTCTTTAAAAATATCCTTCTGACCCTTTTTTAACTTTTGAATGGTATTGTATCTCATGTCTATTCTATGTCATGCTTTAACATAGGAAAGTCGTGGCCTAATGGTTAGAGAGTCAGACTCATAGTCCAAAGATTGTGAGTTCGAGTCTCGGGCCGGCAGGGATTGTAGGTGGGGGAGTGAATGTCCAGCACTTTCTCCACCCTCAATAACATGACATAGTGCCCTTGAGCAAGGCACCGAGCCCCCAACTGCTCCCTGGGCGCCACAGCATAAATGGCTGCCCACTGCTCTGGGTGTGTGTTGTGCACACCTTGGATGGTTTAAATGCAGAGCACAAATTCCGAGTATGGGTCACCATATTAGGTTGTATGTTTTGTCACACTTAATGTTTTAACTAAACATATTTTGTTTTTCACAGCTTGAACGCGGGAACTCAAAATGAGTAACATCTACGAGTCTGCTGCCACCACGCTGGGCCTCTTCAACAGCCCATGTCTGACAAAAGTGGAGCTCCGTGTGGCCTGTAAAGGAATTTCTGACAGAGATGCTCTGTCCAAGCCTGACCCCTGTGTCGTCCTCAAGATGCAGTCCCATGGACAGTGGTTTGAGGTGTGTTTATGTTCAAGTTTTGTTTTCTCCTGCACAAACAGAATGATGGGTTTCATGAAGGAACATCTCATTTTAACCTATGCAAAAACAGAATCTATCATGTGTACTTTATATAACAGTTTACAATGGATGTTTTCATACATAATTTCAAAGAAACAACTGTTTGTGTGTCATACCCTAGATATCTCCTCCGATCACAAACTCCCTTTCCTCTCTTTGAAATTGGTGTTATTGTAAGTTTCCAAGCATACTGTACTTCAATAATAATCCTTTCACCAACGGTAATCTGGACTGAACAGAAGCTGCTTATATAGTGCATGAGAACTAACTCTCTTTATTGAACTGTGTGTTTTATGCTTGTGTGTATGTCTGTTAATGGCTGATTAGTGTTCTGAGACTGTATATGCTGTGATGTGAAAGCAATATAAAACAGCGCCGTTAGATCACAGAAAGCGCTCTTGACACGCTGTCTTGTGCCTCGCTAATAAAGCCAAAGACGAGGACGTGCAGTGCTGCAAAAACTCAAGTGAAGTGGCCTATTCGCTTTTGCTAGCTATCTGTGAAAGGTTTCAGTTGCTGCACAAAACAGGTGTTTCTGGCATACAGGGGTTTTGCTTGGCACGGTTAAGGGTATGATTCATAATTAATAAGGTAGTGCCATTTGAACTCCAGCTGTGAGCACTGAAGTTAAAAAAACAAAGTGATGTGTTTGAAACCGTATAAATCGGTTGAAGGCCAGCAGTCTGGAAATTCTCTCAAAACCTGTCAAGAAAATGTCCTGCCCATATTTAAATTAAAATAGGTAATTATGCTTATATATATATATATATATATATATATAATATATATATACATACAGGTGCATCTCAATAAATTAGAATGTCGTGAAAAAGTTCATTTATTTCAGTAATTCAACTCAAATTGTGAAACTCGTGTATTAAACAAATTCAATGCACACAGACTGAAGTAGTTTAAGTCTTTGGTTCTTTTAATTGTGACGATTTTGGCTCACATTAAACAAAACCCACCAATTCACTATCTCAAAAAATTTGAATATGGTGACATGCCAATCAGCTAATCAACTCAAAACACCTGCAAAGGTTTCCTGAGCCTTCAAAATGTTCTCTCAGTTTGGTTCACTAGGCTACACAATCATGGGGAAGACTGCTGATTTGACAGTTGTCCAGAAGACAATCATTGACACCCTTCACAAGGAGGGTAAGCCACAAACATTCATTGCCAAAGAAGCTGGCTGTTCACAGAGTGCTGTATCCAAGCATGTTAACAGAAAGTTGAGTGGAAGGAAAAAGTGTGGAAGAAAAAGATGCACAACCAACAGAGAGAACTGCAGCCTTGTGAGGATTGTCAAGCAAAATTGATTCAAGAATTTGGGTGAACTTCACAAGGAATGGACTGAGGCTGGAGTCAAGGCATCAAGAGCCACCAGACACAGACGTGTCAAGGAATTTGGCTACAGTTGTCATCAGAAGCGTCTTACCTGGGCTAAGGAGAAGAAGAACTGGACCGTTGCCCAGTGGTCCAAAGTCCTCTTTTCAGATGAGAGTAAGTCTTGTATTTATTTGGAAACCAAGGTCCTAGAGTCTGGAGGAAGGGTGGAGAAGTGCAAAGCCCAAGTTGTTTGAAGTCCAGTGTTAAGTTTCCACAGTCTGTGATGATTTGGGGTGCAATGTCATCTGCTGGTGTTGGTCCATTGTGTTTTTTGAAAACCAACGTCACTGCACCCGTTTACCAAGAAATCTTGGAGCACTTCATGCTTCCTTCTGCTGACCAGCTTTTTAAAGATGCTGATTTCATTTTCCAGCAGGATTTGGCACCTGCCCACACTGCCAAAAGCACCAAAAGTTGGTTAAATGACCATGGTGATGGTGTGCTTGACTGGCCAGCAAACTCACCAGACCTGAACCCCATAGAGAATCTATGGGATATTGTCAAGAGAAAAATTAGAAACAAGAGACCAAAAAATGCAGATGAGCTGAAGGCCACTGTCAAAGAAACCTGGGCTTCCATACCACCTCAGCAGTGCCACAAACTGATCACCTTTATGCCACGCTGAATTGAGGCAGTAATTAAAGCAAAAAGAGCCCCTACCAAGTATTGAGTACATATACAGTAAATAAACATACTTTCCAGAAGGCCAACAATTCACTAAAAATTCTATTTTTGTATTGGTCTTATGAAGTATTCTAATCTGTTGAGTTGAATTGGTGGGTTTTTGTTAAATGTGAGCCAAAATCATCACAATTAAAAGAACCAAAGACTTAAACTACTTCAGTCTGTGTGCATTGAATGTATTTAATACACAAGTTTCACAATTTGAATTAAATTACTAAAGTAAATGAACCTTTCCACAACATTCTAATTTATTGAGATGAACCTGTATATATGGATAGAATACTTTTAGGCTTTTAGCAGGTTTTTAGATTTCCCAAGACAATTAAGCACATTCTCTCTACATTTTTCTCCAATATTATAAAGCAACCAAAAGTCTCATTTTCATATTTTTGTTACTGTCGTATGATGAATATATATATATATATATATATATATATATATATATACATATATTATTTGAAGGGATACTTCACTCAAAAAAAAGAGAAATCTAATATAATTTCTGTCCAAACCTGTATGAACTGTCTTTTTTGTTAGTACAATGGAAATCAACAGTAACCAAAATGTTATGCTATAAACAAACATTATTCAAAAATATCCCTTGAAATTGATATGATACAATTTGATTGATTTACCAAATTGTATTATTTTTAGTGGTGGGCATAGATAAATTTTTTTAATCTAGATTAATCTAGATTAATTTTGGAATTAATCTAGATTAATCTAGATTAAAATGGCTCATTTGAATTCTGCCGAAGGCATTCAGAATATGTGTGCTACCCAAATAATGACTAAAAGTAAGTCTTTGAGAACGGGTTTCTCAAGCCAGGTAGCGCATTAGACCAGGGGCTCATCTCCTGTTTCCAAAATGCATCACAAACTTTAATCTCTTCCCGTCCCAATCCCACGAAAAAACTGGAGGAAAATCCCGTTCCACTCCCGGAAGAATGACTCCCATTCCCTCCCACTCCCGTGTTGTTGTTTTTTTTTGCCGATAACTGTCAATTACAGTAAAAATATAGTACAGATCACAGCGTGCCCACCTTATTAGTTGAATAAAAACCCAAAATGTCGTTTTTTGTTATTATATTGAACTGAAAGCCATCTTATGCACAGTGTTGCACAGATTAAATTTCATGTAAATCATCCATGCTAACACACACGTCTTCTATTTGTATTTTTTAGACATTTCACTCTCTATAGATATATTTTTCAAAGACGGAGTTTCTCGCTCAAGTTCACATGAGACCTAAAGCGCATCCTGTTTGCTTAAAAGCGCAACGTTTCGTTGTTATTCTGAGTGCACACAAATAAACGTAGAGTCTTTACAGATTCGAAAGATGTATTAGGCTACTTTTATCTGTATGACCAAGAATGACGGAGATTTTAAGAGCAAGTGAGCGCACCGGAGCCTGTCCTGCAGCAAACGCGCTTCCACACAAACACTTCAATAGCGCACGTTTCTCTAGGTTAACATCATATTGAGCGGCCATGTAAAGTTGCTACTACATACATCTTTCAGATGAAAAGCCATATTTGAGGTTGATGAATGATAGGTGAGCGTTTGGATGTCCTGCCCGATTGTATTACCACATAGACCAGCCGTTAACAATCTGTCCATCACGGACTGCGAGCCTCTAGTTCGAAGACTCGTTCTCGCCCCCTACAGTGCAATTCGGCTAGGTATACATCCGCGCTAAAATATCAGGGTGAAAGTCATCATAGCTTGCGTAGTATAGACCCAGCTCCCAACCCAACTTTGAGAATAGATTAACGGCGATATTTTTTTTATCGCCCGATAAGAGTCTCACGTTAACGCAGCACGTTAACGCCGATAACGGCCCACCACTAATATATATATATATATATATATATATTAGGGCTGTCAATCGATTAACTTATTTAATCGCGATTAATTGCATGATTGCCATGAGTTGACTCGCGATTAATGGCAGTTAATCACACATTTTATTTGTTCTAAATGAACCTTAAATTAATACTTTAATCAACTCTAATCAACAGGGGCATGGGCAAATATGGATGCTTTATGCAAATGTATGTTTATTATTATTGAAACTCAACATAGAGCATGAAAACTAGACATGTTTCAAAGGTCATAGATGTTTTCAAAGAACTTGTTCATGTCTATTAGACACATGAAAAAAGAAACAACAGGTTCCCATTACTTCTCTTTCTTTGCACAGAGCAATTTACTAACACAAACCTGTTTACGTTTTTGCAGGATAGGGCAGCTCTTCTTCTGAACATGCAAAATGTAGGCTACATTTATTATTTATTAATATAATTTTTTCCCTCTCTGAGCCCACATACTGTATTTTGATGCAGCTAAATTCTCAATAAAACTGTTTTCATTTATATGTTTTACTGTTTCTGTTGTCAGACAATAGAATGAATATGAAATGGTAACGGAAATGCGACCCAGTAAGACTACATAACCAGCTCTTCCTTCCAAGATGTTAATCTGCACAAAAATCCTGATAATCGAGCCGTCATCTTATGAAATCAAATACACATAAGATAAAGACAATAGCTGTGCTGTGATTTCGGCTATACTTCCATGTCAGATTAGAGAAGCAAGCAACATTTTATCTGTGTTTAACTGAATTAAAGTGCTGCTCTTTTCTACCGCGCGCTGAACAGAAACTGAGCAGACGCGGAGAGAGAGAGAGAGAGAGAGAGAGCGAGAGAGAGGTGTGTGCGCGCTGGGGCAGCAAGACCTCTTGCTTGCGCGGCAGTACCGGCGATTCTCAGAGACTAAATAAGGTTTGGGTGCTTTTTTGAAAGGAAAAAAGTCACTAAAGGGGTCTGCAATGTTGCTAAGTTGGCAACACTGTGCATCTCCATTTCTAACTCCATTTCGTTAATAACGCATTATTAACACGTTAACTTTGACAGCACAAATATATATGTATATATTTTTTTTTATTTTATATTAGGGCTGTCAATCAATTAAAATATTTAATCATGATTAATCGCATGATTGTCATGAGTTAACTCGTGATTAATCGCAATGAATCACACATTTTTATTTGTTCTAAATGTACCTTAAATTAATATTTTCAAGTTTTTAATACCCAACATGGGCATGGACAAATATGGATGCTTTATGCAAATGTATGTTTATTATTATTTAAACCATAGTCAACATAGAGCATGAAAACTAGACATTTTTCAAAGGTAATAGATGCTTTTCAAAGAACTTGTTCATGTCTATTAGACACATTAAAAAAGAAATACCAGGTTCTCATTACTTCTCTTTCTTTGCACTGAGCAATTTACTTACACAAACCTGTTTATATTTTTGCAGGACAGGGCAGCTCACTTCTTCTGAAAATGCAAAATGTACATAGCCTATATTGTTTATTATTACATTTGTTTGCCTCTCTGTGCCCACATACTCTATTTTGATGCAGCTAAATTCTCAATAAAACTGTTTTCATTGATATATTTTACTGTTTCTGTTGTCAGACAACAGGATGAATATGAAAAAGTGATTGAAACGCAACCCATTAAGACTACATAAGTAGCTCTCCTTTACAAGATGTTAATCTGCACAAAAATCCGTATAATCGATAATCGAGCCGTTGGCTGATTAAATAAAATACCCATAAGATAATGACAATAGCTGTGCTGTGATTTTGGCAATACTTGCATGTAAAATTAGAGAAGCAAGCAATATAATATCTGTGTTTAACTCAATTAAGCTCTGCTCTTCTCTGCCGAGTGCTGAACAGAAGCTGAGAGAGAGAGAGAGAGAGATGTGTGCGCGCGCTGAACAGAAACTGAGCAGATGCGGAGAGAGAGAGAGAGAGAGAGAGAGAGAGGTGTGTGTGCGTGCTGGGAAAGCAAGACCTCGCGCGGCAGTACCGGCGATTCTCGGAGACTAAATAATGTTTGGGCGCTTTTTTAGGGGGAAAAAAGTAGCTAATGGGGTCTGCAATGTTGCTAAGTTGGCAATACTGTGCATCGCCATATCTCCAACTACGGTTTGGGACTGCGGTCATGCCAGCCGAGCTTTGAAAAACACGGTCAAGCCAGCTGCATTTTTTTTCTTCTGTTGTCCATGTAATCGTGCACTTACGGTACGGGTGCTGAGAGCAGTCAAAATGCATGTGAAGAAGCTGTCATACAGGCGTTTCCTTTATACTTGGGCCACAGAAAATATGCACTGCGTTAATCACACGTTAATAAAATGAGTGCCATTAAAAGGAATTTGCGTTAACGCGTTATTAACGTTAACTTTGACATCACTAATTTATATATATATATATAAACACATACATATATAATGTATGGCATCCATTTCTCCAGTTTTGAGTGTTGCATGATTCTTCAGAAAATATTTTATTATCCTAGTTTGGAATTGGTACTTATTGTAAGAATCTATATTCTGCCTCGACCCAGCTCCACAATATGTTTGATGATGCTCATTTTCCAAAATAGCTTAATTATTATAGAGAAGAAAGTCAACAGTTATGTTGTTTGTAGACCATTCGGGATGATCACATCCTGAGCAAATGGTGACCAACTGTAGAATGGGAGCAGGTGTGGGACACTGAGAACCACCTCAGACAAAGGGGGGTCAGAACTTAATTGACATACAGACTACAGCTGTTATGACAGGAGCAACTTCCTTTACATGAAGGTTAGTAAACTGAAAATGTATAAAAGGATAGAATTAGGATTTTCTGGGTTCATTCCAACTCTTTTGAACCCAAGGTACAACATGTACTTTGTCACTGCTATGCTGCAATAAACATCTTCATCAAGATCTTCAACATCCTCGTCATTTTTTCTTACGTAATGAAACATTCTTATTATTAGTAGTGTTGAAAACAGTTGTGCTGCGTAACTCTGTAATTATAGAAAGTTCAAAAGAACAGCATTTATTTGAAATACTTTTTTAACAATTTAAAAGTGTTTACTATCACTTTACTATCAAATCCTGAAATGTGTATTAAATCAAAACAGCAGCGCTGGAGTGTGACAGTTGCCTTGTTCTGATTGATTCCAGGTGGACCGGACAGAGGTGATTCGCAGCAGCATCAGTCCGGTTTTCTCCAAAGTCTTCACCGTGGACTACTATTTTGAGGAAGTACAGCGCCTTCGTTTTGAGCTGCATGACATCAGTAGCAACCATAATGGACTTAAAGAGGCTGACTTTCTGGGCGCCATGGAGTGCACACTCGGACAGGTGAATGAGAGGGACGGCAGAGTGCACACTTAACTTAAACGCAGGAGGGAAGATGAAAGCTAGTGAATGGAGTGAGTGCGTGAGAGAGAGGATGAGTACATGAGAGGGATTGTGTGGATTCAAAAGGGTAGCAGAGAGCTTATTGGAGCAGGAAGGTGCCTGGTGGGCAGAGGGACTATTACTCCAAACTCTTTTTATCTAGTATATAATGAAACAAGACTACAACCAGTTGTATATAAAGGAACATAAGAGGGTAAAGAGGACTTGAGAAAAGGAGAGTTCATGTGAGGGTGAGAACCTGAGGAATTTGGATGCTAATAACAGACACTTATTTTGTTTCTGGCTGTTAAATTGATAAGTAGTCAGTGGTGAGAACTAACTACAGCCAATAGAAGCTGTAAAACAATTTTAAACAGTAGTTAGCTTTCACCACTTACATTTGGCAAGTAGTGTATTATGTGGTTTGTTTTTGAGTTGAAAATGATAGATAAGTGCATTTTAGAAGGATTTTGTTTCTAGTACTTCTTATTGGTTGATTGGTCAAAGTAGGAATTTAATGTTATCATGTAAAATATGTGGATGCCTAAATGGCCTTGTTGATGAATGTGGTTTACCTTCTACATTTAGCTTAGCTTATTAACTCACTTGAAATAATATAAAAAAAATATGTTGATGCTGTAACGGATTTATATTTGATACATGGGTTATGAGATCTGTAGGTCTGTCTGTCAATGAAGTTATCAATAATTTGTGGAAAAACTTTCTGGCTCCAGGTGGATTATCCATGCTCTTCGTGAAGTAGAAGAAATGTTAATATAATTTCTAATGTGTCTGCCTTCTTGTGGCAATGCATATTAAGTTAATATTTTAAGTTATTCATATACTGTATATGTAACAATTCAATATACAAAAACAAATATCATTTATTTTAACTTGGTTTCATCTTTTGTTGGCATTAAAACAATTTTAGACTACCACAAAGCATGAAAAGATTAATTCATAAATAATAGTAATTAAATAAAAAGCATTAATTTCATTGATGCATAAAATATCATAAGTCTGATGCCAAATATGTTTTTTTTTTTAAGAACACGAAGGCTAAGCAATACACTCATTTTGATTACACTGAATTAAAATTTACTAGAAAAATGTACTGGTAATTTAACGTTGTACGTTAAATTTATGGATATTCAAACACAACGTGTAATTTAAAATACAGATAAAACTCCAAACTCTATAAAAAATCTTTCATTGTTACGGAAGGAGACTCAGACAGAGGGTTCGAAAATATACAGGTCTCTTTATTGACAGCAACAGATGCAGATGGTAATGGCAGGTGAGTATCTTAGGCAATGGAACAGCTCTTGGATAGATGGAGATTATGACCTAGTTTTGCAGGAGATCGTGGGATGGAGACGGGAGATAGCACACACCTCTGATGATGAGTAATGATACAGTCCACAAGGAAATGACAACTGGAACAGACGTTGGAGCGAGGATCAGATGAATATACTGGAGGAGACACAAAAGGTAAGTACACTAGGTAGGTATATCAATGTATCGCTTGGATAGCATAGAGAGAGTTCACTTCGTATAAACTAGGCCGGAAACTGAAAGAAGTTAGGTGTGTGCTTTTGAAGGAGTCCTGATGAGAGTGTTGATTCCAAACAGGTGCGTGCAGTTAATACTCAGGTGACTGTGCGCTGTGATTGGATGGTGGATGAGCCTGGCCAATCTGTGACAGTACCCCCTTTTCCACGGCCTGCTCCTGAGGACCCCAAGGCCGTGGTGGTCTACCTCTCCCTCGAGGTCTAGGACGATCTGGATGAGTGGAGTGAAAGGCTTCCAACAGCGTGGGATCAAGGATGTCATCCCTGGGGACCCATGACTGTTCTTCTGGCCCATAGCCTTCCCAGTCCACAAGATATTCCAAGAGACCATAATGACGCCGGGAGTCCAAAATCTCGTTGACCATGTAGATGGCCCCATCCTCTTGGATTAACGGGAGAGGGGGTTCCTCTGTTGGGCCAGGCTTTGTGGAGACAGAAAAGGGAGGGTGATAAGGTTTGAGTAGTGAGACATGGAAGGAAGAGTGAATCTTGTACTGTGAGGGAAGATGAAGTTGAAACGTGACTGGATTGATTTGCTTGATGATGGTGAAGGGGCCAACGTATCTGGGACTGAGCTTCTTGCAGGGCAGGCGCATCCTGATGTCCCAAGTGGACAGCCAGATCTTTTGACCAGGTTGGTATGATGTATTTTCAGCCCTACGAAGGTCTGCTGTCATCTTGGTTCTACGCACTGCCCGCTGCAGCTGATGATGAGCTCAGGGTTCTAGAGTGCGACCAATTTGGTCGCACGTGTGACCTAATTTCTCAAGGGTGCGACTAAAAAAAATCTGAGGGCGCACCTGTGCGACCAGCCGTTCGAGAAAATAAAAAAAGTATCCGTGACTCTGAGTCTCCCTGTGGTTTAACAACAGACATTAGGCTCATATCGTGGTCTAAACCAATCAGAGATAGTGAAGGGCGGACCCCAAACTTTTGTCTATGATGCATTTTTGCTATTCCCAAATCAGAAGCGCGATCGCTTCAGCACGCGCAACATGAAAGCCCTGTTTATGATAGAAGAGAGAACTAACCATTAAACATGCTTACTTTTTAGGCCTGTGGCTGTTATATTAAACTAAGTTTATTTAATGGGTTTTTATTTTATTTTGGCTTCTAAGGATTATAGCCGTGTTTCTTCTAGCACAACTTCCTTCCCTGCACAGCGGCGCGCATTCGTTCCTCCCTGACCAAAACTTAACGTCAGAATCAGATCAATCGTCTGTCGATTGTTGTGCGTGTGTGTGTGCCTGCGCGGCGCGCTCTAAAACAGACAAGCAAAGTACACTTTGAGCTTCGGGCGCGTCCAAACGATCAAATACACACACAATATGTAAAAACGTCCGGCTTGGAGAGTATTCACTTAAACAGTTTATGTCTTAAAGTGAACGAGAACAGTTGGGAGAAAATTGTGTGTCAATATTTTGTCTTAGTGACAGACTGGTGCTTCATTAATGTTTATCAAAGAACAAAATACAAAGAGAAAATCCCTCACAGCTCTTAATCTGAATAAAGTTATAGCTTTAAGCATTAATATATCAATACATATAGTGAAAACTATGCAGTTTTCATTTACGTTTGATCACTTTCAGATTTCTTTTGTAGCTATTACTTACCTGAACATTAATGTTAGTAGACATTCATGGAAAAATTAAATCACTGTTTTTTGTACATTTGTTTTATGATATGACAAATGGTATATTTGTCAGTTTGTTTAACTTTGTTTCTTTGTTCATGTTCTTACTGTATCTTATGTATATAAAACAATAAAAATGCCTGCACACTGGTGCATTTACAAATTGATGTTTTATATTTATTTATTTAATTCAATATTTATTTAACATTTCAGAATATAAAGCAATGTTAATTAAGCTGCTAATCTATCATATAAATATAGAATATAGACCAGATGTTTTTTTCCCTCCTTAAATACTTTTTTTTTCATAATGTTTAGTGAAATGATTTGGTAGTCTGAGGTCGGATGGGGGTGCCGGAATTTTTTATAGGTTTAAGGGGGGGTTTGAGAAGCACTGCACTAGAGCATCCCTTCATTTAGACACAGTGGAAGATCTCATCAGTGTAGAGGGGTCAAGTCTGGAAGATGTTGATGCTAGAGAGAGTGTGGCCAGCTGGTTTAGCCAAGACCAAAGATCAAGAAAGCTAAACTACAGGAGTTGGCCATCCGAGGGGCATGTGACTGCAATGGAGGATAGTCCGTAAGACATTGAGCCATGAAGTGTTCAGTTTGAAGCCCTTAAAACAATTTATTTAGATTTTATTTTTATTTCATTTATCTTGAGATGTTTTAACTTTAAGCACTTTAAGCACCAACACTTTTTCTGTAAGTTACCTTTCTTGTAGAATTGTGCTTCAAATAAAGAACGTTTTGTTGACCAGATTGTTAGTTAATCGTTTACTAGTCAATATTGCCTATATGAAAATTTGGGTGCACCTAACTTTTGTGCTGGTGCACCTAAGAAAAAAAGTTAGGCGCACCAGTGCACCCAGTGCAAAAAGTTAGTCTAGAGCCCTGTGAGCTGCATCCCAGACCTTCTCGGAACCAGTAATCGACAGATGGGACGTCAGATGGTTCCCTGACCAGGGAAATAGTGGCAGCTCGTAACCGAGAACGTACTGGAAGAGAGTAAGTCCAGTGGATGGTTGGCGAAGCGAGTTCTGTGCATACTCGTCCAAGCCTAGGAACTGGTTACGAGCGTGCTCAACAATTTACATATGGACAGTACATATTTACAGACTGTACAGAAGACAATGTGCAAAATACACATACATATACTCAGTACACACAGTGTACTATAAAGACATACTTAGTTACATCAACTACACATTATACACCGTATGTGCACATCTACATTATGTACACTATCTATACTTTATGTAGTCTATACATAGTAATAATGTGAAGGTGCAACAGATTATAAATTAACAGCAGATTGGTTGTGCAAAGGTGCAACAGATTATGCATATGCAGTGTCGTGGATGTGCTTTTGTATGGTGTCCAGTGATAGCAGATGTGTTAGTGCAGTGTGTGCGTGTAGTCCGGTAGAACTGTGTTAAAGTGCAGTGCATGGCATGTTGTGTGAGTGGGAGTGTGATGTAGGGTGGGTCATTTCTGACTGTTCATTAGCCTGATAGCCTGAGGGAAAAAGCTGTCCCTCAGTCGGCTAGTGCGGTATCGGATGCTACGGAAACGTCGCCCTGAGGGCAGCAGAGAAAGCAGTCTGTGGGACGGGTGGCTGGAGTCTTTGATAATCTTCCGGGCTTTCCTTGTACACCGCCTGGTGTAGATATCCTGGAGGGAGGGAAGCTCACCTCCAACAATGTGGCGGGCAGTTCGCACGACACTTTGCAGAGCCCTGCAGTTGCCAGCGGTGCTGTTTCCATACCAGGCGGTGATGCAGCCGGTCAGGATGCTCTCCACAGTGCAGGTGAAGAAGGATCTGAGGATTCTGGGGCTCGTTCCAAACTTCCTCAGCCGTCTCAGGAAGAAGAGATGCTGATGTGCCTTCTTCAGCACTGCATCTGTGTGAGCAGACCATGTGAGATCCTCGGTGATGTGAACTCCGAGGAACTTAAAGCTGCTCACCCGCTCCACAGGGGTTTTGTCGATGGTGATGGGTGTGTGTTCTCTGCTCTGTCTCCTGTAATCCACCACCAGCTCCTTGGTCTTGTCGATGTTGAGTGAGAGGTGGTTCTCCTGACACCATTTAGTCAGGGTACTCACCTCCTCTCTGTAGGCCGTCTCATCGTTGTCGGTGATCAGGCCTATCACCGTTGTGTCGTCTGCAAATTTGATGATGACGTTGGAGCTGTGTGTTGCTGTACAGTCGTGTGTGTACAGGGAGTACAGGAGTGGGCTGAGGACGCAGCCCTGCGGAGCACCAGTGTTGAGGATCAGGGGAGATGAGGTGTTGTTGCCCATTCTGACCACCTGACTTCTGCCTGTCAGGAAGTCCAGGATCCAGCTGCACAGAGACCTGTTCAGTCCCAGAGTCTGGAGCTTCGCAACCAGTGTGGCAGGCACTATGGTGTTAAATGCCGAACTATAATCCACGAACAGCATCCTCACATAGGTGTTCTTATTTTCCAGGTGTGAGAGAGCAGTGTGCAGGGTGAAGGCAATAGCATCGTCTGTGGAACGGTTACCGCGGTATGCAAATTGTAGCGGATCCAGTGAGGCAGGCAACACAGAGCAGTTGTGTTCTCTGATGAGCTTCTCAAAACACTTGCTGAAGATGGGTGTCAGAGCAATGGGCCTCCAGTCATTCAAGCATGTGATTTTATTTTTCTTAGGTATGGGCACAATGGTGGATTTTTTGAAGCATGCGGGAACCACAGACAGAGAGAGGGACAGATTGAAAATATCTGTAAAAACCTGAGTGCCTGGTCTGTGTTGGCTTGAGGAGGAATGTAAACAGCCGTGATTATGATCGCTGTAAAATCCCTCGGTAGCCAGAATGGTCGACACAGAAGCATATGAAATTCCAGATCAGGGGAGCAGAAGGATTTAATAGAGTGTATGTTCCTTTCATCACACCACGAGTTGTTAATATAGAAACAAACACCTCCACCTCTGCTTTTCCCTGTGAGCTCCTTTGTTCTATCCGAGCGATGCACGGAGAAGCCCGTGAGCTCGATGGCTGAGTCTGGAACCATAGCAGACATCCAGGTTTCTGTGAGGCAAATAACACAGCAGTCCCTTGTTTCTCGTTGGTATGAGATGCGTGCCCGCAGTTCACAGAGTTTGTTATCCAGTGACTGAACGTTGGCCAGTAAAATGGTTGGAAGAGGAGGTCGGAAAGCACGGCGTCTCAGTCTGACGAGAATGCCAGCTCTTTTCCCTCTTTTTTGGCGTCGGCGGCGTTTCCTCGATTGCGCAACCCAGACAAAGAGCTCTGATGCCGTGTCTGTGAACAATCCACCGGCATTCAAAAACTCAAAGTCCGGTTTGCGTTGCGCAACGGAGGAACCAATGTTTAAAAGCGTGTCTATATCGTAGACAGTTATACTAACAACATCTAACACATAAAACAACAAAAAAACAAATAAAACATACGAAAAACTGCAAAGTTTTCCCGGAGCACGCAACACGACTGCCATCCTCGGCGCCATCTTGCCTTGCCTTGAGCAAAGTGTGGATGTGCTGTCCTTGAAGGATATTCAACTCGGGTTGGTTTATATTTTGCTTAGAAATTTTAAATGACAGATGTCGTATACATTTATTTTTCTCTGCAACTCTTTCACAGAAAAATGGCAAACGAATTTAGTATTTTGACAAGATGAATAAAATCGCTAATAGGCTATTTTTTTTTTAATATACTTTATTTATAATTTTTTTAAACATGTTTAGACAAAACAAGTTCAAACAATTACATAATTATGTATTTTCTTTCCCCACCCAGTTCCACAACCTTAAATTAACAGAAAGTGGAAGAATAATAAATAAATAAATAAATAAATAACAAAAAATGCAAATAAATTGTTAATAATATTAACAGTGCTCACTATTCAAAATAGCAGGATACATTTCAATGTTTTGTTATCAAACAGATATATCAAAGTCAATTTTGTTAAAGTATATAAATGTTCACAAAAAAACCCCCAGAAAAAAATCCCCCCAAAACAACAACACTCCAAGAGTCTTTCTGTGTAGATATACAAGTAAGTATTACATAACCAAGTATATTAAAGTCAGATGGTCTTTCTAAACCTTTAGTTCTATTAATTAGAAGGTAGGGTCTTCATCTTTTCAAAATATGTTAATCATAGGTTCCCAAATTTTATAAAATTTTTGGATAAATCCTTTTTTGAAATATTAAATGTTTTTCTAGTTTTAAAGATAATATCAAATCACAAATCCACATAGAAGTTTTTGGTGGATTTTTTGATTTCCATTCCAACAATATTCTCCTTCTTGCTAATAGTGAAGCAAAAGCAAAGACACTTTCCATATTGTTAGTCAAAGATATTCCATGTTCTGGCACTCCAAAGATAGCAATTTCAACACAGGGTGTTATATTCAAGTTAAAAGCTTCATTTAGTGTTTTAAATACAAGTGTCCCGTAGTGTTTCAGCTTTTGGCAGGACCAAAACATAAGGTCAGCTTTATCACTTTTGCATCGATCACATCTGTCATTAACGTTTGGATAGATTTTCGAAAGTCTAGATTTAGTGCAATATATTCGGTGAATTATCTTAAATTGTATAAGACTAAGGCGTGCACAGGTGGTTGATCCATTTACCCTTTTTAGGGCATCATCCCATATTTCATCAATTATTACAGAGCCTATATCTTTGGTCCACTTTTCTTTAATTTTTTCAATTGAGGTATTGCTTGCAGACACAATTATATTGTATAATGCAGAAATATGACCTTTGAGGGTTACAGGAATCTGTAAAATTGTATATATTAGTGAGGTAAGGGGTAGGTTAGGAAAGGTGGAACTTTGAGATTGAATAAAATGTCGGACTTGAAAATAACGGAACAGATTTGATTGTGTTAGCTGAAATTTCTGAAGAAGGTCGTTAAAACTAGCAAAAGTGTTATCAATGTAAAAATCACTGCATTTATTAAATCCAATACTCTGCCATTGTACGTAGGTGTAGTCTATTTTACCAGCGGGGAATAGAGGGTTGTTACTGAGAGGGCTTAACAAGGAGAAGTCCTTAAGTCTGTAAGTTTGTCTAAATTGAGACCATATTTTAAGTGTTGAACTTACGACTGGGTTTGAGGTATACTGATAAGGAGAGAAGGGTAGTTTTATTGTTATTAAGGCGGGAAGTGATGTAGAAATACAAGTATCTGCTTCTGCCTTACACCAGTCTGTCTCTGGGAAAGAGCACTTGACTTTTAGAAGATTTGCTGCCCAGTAATATCCCATAAAATTAGGTAAAGCTAAACCTCCTTGAAATCGCTGTCTTTCCAAAAGGTCTTTATTAATTCTTGGGTTCTTCCCTTTCCATAAAAATTATGTTATAAGCTTATTTAATGTACGAAAAAAGGCTTTTGGGATAAAAACTGGGAGGGACTGGAATAAGTATAAATATTTAGGTAGGACATTCATTTTAATACAGTTTACTCTACCTGCTAAAGACAGGTATAATGTGTCCCATCTTTGTAGATCAGTTTTAGTTTTATTTATGAGGGGTAGAAAGTTTTTTTTAGAAAAAGTTTGAGTAATATGTACCTAAGTATTTGAAGCTGGATTGCGAGATATGAAATGGGAGGGACAAAGTTTTAATTTGTAGAGCCAGAGGATTAATTGGAAAGCATAAACTTTTTGAAAAATTTAATTTATATCCCGAGAAATTGCCAACGGCAGAAAGGTTTTGCACTATATTTGGGACATTTTCAACTGGGTTTGAAATATATAGCAACATGTCGTCTTTATATAAAGAAACTCTATGTTCTATACCCATCCTATCAATGCCCTTTATGGACTGTAGAGATTTAAGCATTATAGAAAATGGTTCAATCGCTAATGCGAAAAGAAGGGGACTTAAAGGGCATCCTTGTCTTGTGCCTCTTAGTATTGGGAAAAATTGTAAGCGTACTTTGTTTGTTATAACAGAGACTTTAGGGGTAGAATAAAGCAATTGAATCCAATTGACATATTTTGGGCCAAAGCCAAACCTTTTCAATATTAAAAATAAATAGCCCCACTCAACTCTATCAAATGGATGCTTTTTCTGCATCCAGGGAGACCACAACCTCTGGAGTCTCCCCGGATGCAGGAGAGTACAGGACCCCCAGGAGCCTTCGTAGATTGGTATACGAGTAACGACCTTTGACAAAACCCATCTGATCTGGAGAAATAATTTCTGGTATGAGAGAATCTATTCAGAAAGCTACAATTTTGGCAAGTATTTTAACATCGACATTTAACAATGAAATTGGTCTATAAGAACTACACATGGATGGATCTTTTCCTGGTTTTAAAATAAGTGTTATAAAAGCCTCTGTAAGGGTTTGTGGTAATTTTAAATTTTCTAAAGAATTTGTAAACATTTTCAGTAGGAGTGGGGCTATTTTGTGCGCAAAGGCTTTATAAAATTCTACAGGATATCCGTCCGGACCAGGGGTTTTGCTACTTTGCATTGCATTTATTGAGTCTACGACCTCTTGTAGATTAATAGGCTGTTCTAAATTTTCCTTTTGCTCCAAATTAATTTTCGGAATGTTTAAACCATCTAGAAACATTAACATATTTGAGGTATCCTCTGGAAACTCAGAAGAGTACAAATTAGTGTAATATTCTTTGAAGGTGTCATTAATTTCCTTAGGGTCCATTGTTAGTTGTTGTGATCGGTTTCAAATCTGTGGGATTAGTCTAGAAGTTGATTTACATTTTATCTGATGTGCTAGTAATCGGCCTGCTTTTTCCCCATGCTCATAAGAATTCCCTTTAGACCATAACAAGTACTGTTGAGTCCTTTCAATTGAAAGTTGATCATATTGCGCTTTAAGTTCCACTCTCCTCTTGAATAGCTCTTCTGAAGGCGTTAATGAGACGTCTCTATCTACTTTTGCAATGGAATCAATGAGTTGTTGCAATTTTGCATTCTTTAGTTTGTTGGTATATGAAGAATAAGATATGATTTCACCTCTGATGAGTACTTTAAATGTTTCCCATAAAGTCGATGGTGATACCTCGTCCAATGTGTTTGTAGCAAAAAATCAATTGCTGTTGATATATATATATAAGAAATGTTTTGTCTGCCAACAGAGTTGGATTTAATCTCCAAGTTGGGCGTTGGTTACTGCAGAGAGTAAATCGTAAATCTAAAAGCAGTGGGGCATGATCCGATATTATAATGGCAGAGTATTGAGTTTTTTCTAATGAAGGAAGTAGTGTTTTATCAATATAGAAATAATCTATTCTAGAGTAAGAAGAATGAACATGAGAGAAAAAGGAAAATTCTCTTTTTTGTGGAAATAAAAATCTCCATGGGTCCAAACAACCTGTTTGTGCCATAAAAGTTGAGAGAGCTAAAGATAATTTAGATTGTGGCATTGGTTTTGGATTTGAACGATCTAATTTCGGGTTAGCAACACAATTTAAATCTCCGCCAAAAAAAATAATTTGTATGTATTTAAATCTGGTAGATGTGAGATGATTTTATGAATGAAGTTAACATCGTCCCAATTTGGGGCATAAACACATACCAGAACAACAGGGATTTGAAACAGATATCCAGTCACAATAACAAAGCGTCCTTGGGGATCAGAAACACATTTAGATGCATTAAACTGGACTTTCTTGTGAATTATAATCGTTGCTCCTCTTGTTTTACTGTTGAAATGGGAATGGAAAATCTGTCCAACCCATGGTTTTCTAAGTCTTACCCGATCTGCTATTTGTAAATGTGTTTCTTGCAGAAACGCTATATCCGTTTTCATGGATGTAGCATGAAACTCATCACTCCGTGAGTGATGTAAAAAATAAAAAATTGTAAGGAAAAATATAGTAAGGCCCCCACAAAGTCCCACCCTTTCTCCCATCCCTTCCAATCAAGCCAAAGAAACACTGACCTCTTCCTATATTTGTCTCAAAAACGGAGACAAATGGCAGGACCCCATACACGTACCCCCAGTAATCCCTCAAATTACTCAGAACCGTTTCTATCAACGGGGGTATCCCAATCCACTTGAACATTTTCTACATCCATAACATTTTACAAAAGTCTATATACTTTTTACTCCTTGGAGTATCAATCAACAGTCATTACATTTTCAGTTTGTTTTTTTTCCTTTCCCAAAACAACTAGTATTTATAAGACAAGGGAGAACATTAATATTTGAAGCAGGAATTAAATAAAACTAAATAAAACGAATGCCTTAAAGATACCTATATATTTTACAAGTCAGCCTCGTAGATAGCGGGTAATGTTCTCCACTCAAAGATGAGTTTAGATATTCCGGTTGTAATGTTAGGCCTTAACCCGTTGGTCGTAGAACTGTTTCGCCTCCTCAGGTGAATTGAATATGAAAGTTTGTTCTTCAAACGTCACTCTCAAACGAGCTGGGTAAAGCAGCTGGAATCGTATTCCTTTTTGGTAAAGTGATTGTTTTATGCCGTTGTACAAAGCGCGTTTTTTTGACAGGGCAACGCTGAAATCCGGATATATTCTGACTGCGTTCCCCTTGTACTGGATCTCATGACTCAGTGACCATCGGAGTAGCCTCTCTTTGTCTTGGAACCGGTGGAAGCAAACAACAAATGGACGTGGTTTTCGGCCATCTGTCGGTTTTTGACCGGGGGATCGATGAGCTCCCTCCAGTATTGGTGGTTCGTCGAAGACTTCTGTTCCCGTCACCTCCTTCAGCATTTCGGAAACGAACTTAACGGGATCTTGATTGTTTTCACTGCCTTCTGGAATATTAACAATCCTCAAGTTGGATCTGCAGGATCTGTTTTCCAGGTCTTCGATGTGGTCAAGCAAGGACGAGTTTTGGGTTTGCAGATTTTTGATAACTTTTTCTGCCGCTATCAGATTTTCAAAGTTTTCCCCGACTCTGGTTTCCATCGACATCAAACGGCCTTGAAAGTCATCCACCGTTTCTCGTAATGCATCTATCGAACTTTACAAAGGACCAACTAATCGGTCCATGGAGACAGGTTCAATAGTCTCAGTCGCGGATTGTTCCTCTGCATTAGATGAGATAGCCATGGCTGCTAATTTACCCGCAATGCTAGCGGTTGATCTCGTAGTCGGCGGAGCTGAAGAGTGAGCTTGCTTTTGTTTAGAGTTGCTCATAGTTCTGTAATGTCTTAAGTAACTATTACTGTGATTGTTGATCTTATATGGCTTATACATTTTGAAACTTTTAAAGGATGGATCGGGAGCCCCAGTTCTCTAGCTGTTCACTCCTTCATTGCTAAACCGGAAGTCCAAATAGGCTATTTTTGTATAACCTACATTTTTATTTTCTCTCTGCGGACACTTTTTCCTATGTATTGTCAAATTGTATCCTGAAAAGACAAATATTTTTTTTTTTTTACAATTTCGTACATTTTTATTTTCTCTGTTACACTTTTCCCCCCTAAAATGTTAAACAAATTTTGTGTCTTAAGATAGGCTAATTCACATAAATTCAAATCAAAGTCAATAAATTCAAGACTCTTGACAAGATAAATAAAAAAATTAAATTTTGGGCAGACTACACTTTTAGTTGTTAGCCTAGCTCTCTTGCAGTAGCAGAAATTTAATTGTGAGATTTGGAAACGAGATACAAATTTAACGGGAACGGTCGGGAAGAAAATTATTAAAAGCAGACAGCGGGTGAACAAACAACGAATATATAGCGGGAGCGGGATATAACCTTGCGGGAGCGGAACTTAAAAAAACAGTCCCGTGCAGACCTCTACCGCGGGGCATTGGCTCACCTGGAATCAGATATATTGTACAGTCCCATGGCCGGTGCGGAGGTAACTGGGATGCTTTCTTCAGGCAGAAGACATCACTGAAGGGGGCATAACAGGTGGGAATTACAACTGACTGTTTCGCACCACAATAAATGGCCGCTGCGAAGGTTCTGAACTTATGAGCATAAACATTGATGTGAAGAGAGCCCTGACAAAGATGATTGAGCTGTTCACTGACAGAGGTATTGTCTGCTGGTCTGCCAAAGACTTCTCGGAAATGGGTAACAAAATGATCAAAAGAGAGGGTTATAGTACCAGCTTGAGACCAGACGGTCTTTGCCCACTGGAGCGCTCGCCATTGAAGCAAAAACCTGTTGCATGCCATGGGACTGGTAATGACAGTCGAAGAAGAAGTTGCGGTGTTGATGTCCGGTGGTACGGGGGGGCGGTCGAGGAACTGGTGCGGGAGTGAGAATCCGTTTGAGAGCATCCATGATCTCCTGGAACGTGTTGGATGCACTCATGTTGCTGAATCCTTTAATGGTCCTTCTGTTACGGAAGGAGACTCAGACAGAGGATTAGAAAATTTACAGGTTTCTTTATTGACAGCAACAGATGGCAATGACAGGTGAGCATCTTGGGCAATGGAACAGTTCTTGGATAGATGGAGATTACAACCTAGTTTCTTGTTTCACAGGAGATCGTGGGATGGAGACGGGAGATAGCACACACCTCTGATGATGAGTAATGATACGGTCCACAAGGAGATGACAACTGGAACAGATGTTGGAGTGAGGAGTAGAATAATATACTGGAGGAGATACAAAAGGTAAGTACACAAGGTAGGTATATCAATGTATCGCTTGGATAGCATAGAGAGAGTCAATTTCGTATAAACGAGACCAGACACTGAGTGAAGTGAGGTGTGTGCTTTTGAAGGAGTCCTGATGAGAGTGTTGATTCCAAACAGGTGCGTGCAGTTAATACTCAGGTGACGGTGTGCGCTGTGATTGGGTGGTGGATGAGCCTGGCCGATCTGTGACATTCATATTACGGTTTGTTAGGGTTTTTAAGTGTGGTTTGACGTCTGTATACATGTATCTGTTTGCCTCATGTTCACTCTGCTTTTTTCTTAGATTGTATCACAGAGAAAACTGGCCAAAGCTTTACTGAAGCAAGGAAACACAACTGGCAAATCATCTATCACAGTAAGAACAGACATCTCACCCCCAATTCATTCACACTGCAAATGTGTGCTCTTTTGTCGTAACCTGACTTCTTTGAAATCACAGGTTACAGCTGAAGAACTGTCAGGGAATGATGATTACGTGGAGCTCGCCTTCAGTGCCAAGAAACTGGATGACAAGGTGTGACACAATTGCTCAACAAGCACATTGCAACAATATTGAGACAAACAATAACAATTGTCTTTATCTGATAACGGTACTGTTTTATGAGTAGCCAAAATTCAAATGGAGCAATGCATCATCTACTATTTTATTAAAATATGCTCCTATTTTTTTTTTCATTACCAAATGAGGACAACTTTAAGTCTAAATACACAATGGACCATTTAGAATCACAAGAAACGATCTGCCTTCAGTTATAGTCTGTAAATGAGAAAAATTCAGAACAGGCCATTCATTACACAATAAATCAAAGCAAATCACTTTTATTGTCACATCATCACAGCATATGTGCCTTGGTTAGTGAAATTCTGGAGAGCATGCTCCAGACAGTGCAGAAACAATTTACATATAGACAGTACATACTTATAGACTTATACAGAAGACAATGTGCAGAATTCACATACAGTGCTCAGCGTAAATGAGTACACCCCCTTTGAAAAGTAAAATTTTAAACAATATCTCAATGAACACAAAAACCATTTCCAAAATGTTGACAAGACAAGAAGTTTAATATAACATCTGTTTAACTTATAACATGAAAGTAAGGTTAATAATATAAATTAGATTACACATTTTTCAGTTTGACTCAAATTAGGGTGATGCAAAAATGAGTACACCCCACAACATAAACTACTAAATCTAGTACTTTGTATGGCCTCCATGATTTTTAATGACAGCACCAAGTCTTCTAGGCATGGAATGAACAAGTTGGCGACATTTTGCCAGATCTATCTTTTTCCATTCTTCAAGAATGACCTCTTTTAGAGATTGGATGCTGGATGGAGAGTGATGCTCAACTTGTCTCTTCAGAATTCCCCATAGATGTTCGATTGGGTTCAGATCAGGAGACATACTTGGCCACTGAATCACTTTCACCCTGTTCTTCTTCAGAAATCCAACAGTGGCCTTAGATGTGTGTTTAGGATCATTGTCATGTTGGAAAAGTGCACGACGACCGAGGGCACGGAGTGATGGTAGCATCTTCTCTTTCAGTATAGAGCAGTACATTTGTGAATTCATGATGCCATCAATGAAATGCAGCTCCCCGACACCAGCAGCACTCATGCAGCCCCACATAAGGACACTGCCACCACCATGTTTCACTGTAGGCACCATGCATTTTTCTTTGTATTCCTCCAGAGACTTTCTGTGGGGTGTACTCATTTTTGCATCACCCTAATTTGAGTAAAACTGAAAATTTTGTTCTCTAAGTTATATTATTAACCTTACTTTCATGTTATAAGTTAAATAGATGTTATATAAAACTTAGTCTTGTCAACATTTTGGAAAATGTTTTTGAGTTCATTGAGTTATTGTTTAAAATTTTACTTTTCAAAGGGGGTGTACTCATTTACGCTGAGCACTGTACATATACTCAGTACACACAGTTTACTATTAGACATACTTACAGTTATCAATACACTTTATACCCCGTATGTACACATTCTGCATTTTGTGCACATATATACACACAATAATATGCGAAGGTGCAGTAGATTATACATAATCGGGATACGCAATGTCATGGATGTGCATTGGATGGTATCCAGTGGTAGCAGATAGGTTGTTGTGTTAATGCAGTGTGTGTGTGTAGTCCAGTGGAACTGTGTTAAAGTGCAGTGCATGGCATATTGTAAAGTGGGAGTGTGCTGTAGGGTGTATTAGTTTTTACTGTTCATTAGCCTGATAGCCTGAGAGAAAAAGCTATCCCTCAGTTGGCTAGTGCGGGATCGGATACTGCGGAGACGTCTTCCTGAGGGCAGCAGAGAGAGCAGTCTGTGGGACGGGTGGCTGGAGTCTTTGATAATCCTTCGGGCTTTCCTTGTACACTGCCTGGTGTAGATGTCCTGGAGGGAGGGAAGCTCACTTCCAACAATGTGGCAAGCAGTTCGCACGGCCCTTTGAAGAGCTTTGCGGTTGCCAGCGGTGTTGTTTCCAAACCACGCGGTGATGCAGCCGGTCAGGATTCTCTCCACAATGCAGGTGAAGAAGGATCTGAGGATGCTGGGGCACATTCTAAACTTCCTCAGCCGTCTCAGGAAGAAGAGGCGCTTCTTCAGCACTGCATCTGTGTGAGCGGACCATGTGAGATCCTCTGTGATTTGAACGCCGAGGAACTCAACGCTGTTTACCCGCTCCATAGGTGTCTTGTCGATGGTGATGGGTGTGTGTTCTCTGCTCTGTCTCCTGAAATCCACCACCAGCTCCTTGGTCTTGTCGATGTTGAGTGAGAGGTGGTTCTCCTTACACAATTTAGTCAGGGTACTCTGTAGGCCATCTCATCGTTGTCAGTGATCAGGCCTATCACCGTTGAGTCATCAGCAAATTTGATGATGACGTTGGAGCTGTGTGTTGCTGTACAGTCGTGTGTGTACATGGAGTACAAGAGTGGGCTGAGGACGCAGCCCTGCGGAGCACCAGTGTTGAGGATCAGGGGAGATGAGGTATTGTTGCCTATTCTGACCACCTGACGTCTGCCTGACAGGAAGTCCAGGATCCAGCTGCACAGAGATCTGTTTAGTCCCAGAGTCTGGAGCTTCGCAAACTGTGTGGCAGGCACATCGTGTTAAATGCTGAACTATAGTCCACAAACAGCATTCTCACATAGGTGTTCTTATTTTCCAGGTGGGAGAGAGCAGTGTGCAGGGTGAAGACAATAGCATCGTCTGTGGAACGGTTGCTGCAATATGCAAATTGTAGCGGATCCAGTGAGGCAGGCAGCACAGAGCAGATGTAGTCTCTGATGAGTTTCTCAGAACTCTTACTGAAGATGGGTGTCAGACCAATGGGCCTCCAGTCATTCAAGTATGTGATTTTATTTTTCTTTGGTATGGGCACAATAGTGGATTTTTTGAAGCATGAGGAAAACCACAGACAGAGAGAGGGAAAGGTTGAAAATGTCTGTAAAAACCTGTAAAAGCTAGTTGGAATGCGCATGCTCTGAGCACACGGCCTGGGATGCCATCCGGACCCACAGCTTTGCGGATGTTCAACCGTTTGAAGGATCGGGTTACATTCACAACAGAAATGGAGAGTGGACCCACCTCTTCTGCAGCAGCCGCGGAAGTACTCTCTGTGTGGGTGGTGTTGTGAACCTCGAAACGAGCATAAAAATGATTAAGCTCGTTTATTCCCTTTAAAACCTGTGATGTTGTTGATGCCCTGCCACATGCTTCTTGCGTTGTTGGTGTTGATTTGTTCTTCAACTTTGTTCTTATATTGTCTTTTGGCGGCTTTGATGGATTTCCTGAGATCTTAAATGGCTTGTTTTCGATCGTCAGTGTTTCCGGATTTAAAGGCAGAGGTCCGTGCTGACAAGGCTGCTCGAACATCACTGTTAATCCACGGTTTTTGGTTGGGGTAGATGCGGATTATTTTTGTCGGTATCACGTCCTCTATAGGCTTCCTGATGAAACACGTGACCGTATCTGAATCAGACGCTGCCCGGAACATGTCCCAGTACACGTGATCAAAACAGTCCTGTAGTATAGCGTCCGATTGGTTCGACCAGCATTGAATTCTCCTGAGGGCGGGTGCTTCTCATTTCAGTTTCTGCCTATAAGCAGGCAGGAGCAGAATGGAAGAGTGATCCGATTTGCCGAAAGGTGGGCGGGAGATATTTGTTGGTGTCCCGGAAGGGAGAGTAGCAGTGGTCCAGTACACGGTCACCAGGTGTGTTGATGGTGATGTTTTGGAAATATTTTGGAGCTATTGTTCTGAAGTTGGCTTTCCTCCGTAACAACAAACGCCATATCTGGGTATGCGGTTTCCTGCTCACTTCTATTCCCATACAGTTCCGTGAGTGCCTGGTCTGTGTTGGCTTGAGGGGGAATGTTAACAGCTGTGACTATAATCGCTGTAAATTCCCTCGGTAGCCAGAATGGTCGACACAGAAGCATATGAAATTCCAGATCAGGGGAGCAGAAGGATTTAATAGAGTGTAGGTTCCTTTCATCACACCACGAGTTGTTGATATAGAAACAGACGCCACCACCTCTGCTTTTCCCTGTGAGCTCTTTCGTTCTGTCCGAGCAATGCACGGAGAATCCTGTGAGCTCGATGGCTGAGTCTGGAACCATTGCAGACATCCAGGTTTCTGTGAGGCAAATAACGCAGCAGTCCCTTGTTTCTCATTGGTATGAGATGCGCGCACGCAGTTCAGAGTTTGTTGTCCAGTGACTGAACGTTAGCCAGCAAAATGGTTGGGAGAGGAGGTCGAAAGGCACGGTGTCTCAGTCTGACGAGGACTCCAGCTCTCTTCCCTCATTTCCGGCGGTGCTTCCTTGGTCGAGCGCCACCAGATGCAATCGCAAAAATAATGATTTTTATTTTCAAAAGAGCTTCTAGAACACGTTTGTAGATGCTGTACATAATCTGTACAATCTGTACAAATGTACTTTACAAAAAATAATACATTCGATTCTTTCTTTGTTTAGGACTTTTTTAGCAAGTCTGATCCATTTCTGGAGATCTTCAGAATGAATGATGATGGCACAGCATCACTGGTGCACAGAACAGAGGTGACATTGATATTTGCACACAAATGTATATGAAATACACATTGAAGAAATGTGTAAACTGGTATTTTTCTGCTTACAGACCATTATGAACAATCTCAGTCCTGTCTGGAAATCATTCAAAGTTTCTTTAAACACACTCTGCAGTGGAGACCAGGAGCGGGAGTTAAAGGTAAGACAGATATTTTGAATATATCCACTATGAATTTATTATAAACCAAAAACCTAACCGTTTGCATGCTATTATGATTACTAGAGAGATATTTCTGACATAAAGCAGTGAATCATCTCTTTGAAAGATATACTGCAACAATGTAAACACACTCCATATGAGGCTTTTATGTCAGCATAATTTTTATTTTTTTGCTCTTTATTCTGGTCTCAGCATGACCATTTGGTCACATTAGATTGGAATCATCTTGGCAGATTTATGTAATGGCAGTCCTATCCATTCTGCCTCACCATTGCAGCTGACATCTTTCATAGTGAGCTAATTACTGAGCGGGTAAATGGAGCCCGGCTGTTTGGACGGTCCTGACAGTTCCTGAGAGGAACAGACATGGTGGAACCAGCGACAGAAATGAATGTTACTGCCCTTTAGTCCATTGAAGCCAACACAGTCATCGTGTTTTGGAGAACTTTCTGTCTTTCGGTCCAATTGTAAAAAAATAAGACTATTGATCTTTACAGAGAGCAAACACTACGGTTATTTTCAAAGATATGACGGATTTGGGATCATAAAATTAGATTAGACTGTTTGTACTGTGGCATTCAAATCCTTTTTGATAATGTTGGGTAGTTGATATGAAATACTTTTGCATGTTCTTTTATAATTATTTTGTATTCAGTATTTTATTAACTGACTTGACTTAATAAAATATACTCATGCTTAAAGTTACAGGAATTTTAATTTCCTTTAAAGTATACATTGATTATATTATTTTTAACCTAAAATCTAGATGACGATTAAAAACTATTCAAATCAAATCAAATCAAATCACTTTTATTGTCACATCACCACAGCACAAGTGCCTTGGTGAGTGAAATTCTTACGAGCGTGCTCCAGACAGTGCAAAAAAACAAAACAACAATTTACATATGGACAGTACATATTTACAGACTGTACAGAAGACAATGTGCAAAATACACATACATATACTCAGTACACACAGTGTACTATAAAGACATACTTCGTTACCAATGCACCAATACACATTATACACCGTGTTTACACGTCTGCATTATGTCCACATCTATGCATAGTAATATGTGAAGGTGTAACAGATTATAATTTACAGTAGATTGGTTGTGCAACAGATAGTTGTGCAAAGGTGCAACAAATTATGCATATGCAATGTTGTGGATGTGCTTTTGTATGGTGTCCAGTGATAGCAGATGTGTTAGTGCAGTGTGTGCGTGTAGTCCGGTAGAACTGTGTTAAAGTGCAGTGCATGGCATGTTGTGTGAGTGGGAGTGTGATGTAGGGTGAATTAGTTCTGACTGTTCATTAGCCTGATAGCCTGAGGGAAAAAGCTATCCCTCAGTTGGCTAGTGCGGGATCGGATGCTGCGGAAACATCGCCCTGAGGGCAGCAGAGAGAGCAGTCTGTGGGACGGGTGGCTGGAGTCTTTGATAATCTTCCGGGCTTTCCTTGTACACCGCCTGGTGTAGATGTCCTGGAGGGAGGGAAGCTCACCTCCAACAATGTGGCGGGCAGTTCGCACGACCCTTTGCAGAGCCCTGCGGTTGCCAGCGGTGCTGTTTCCGAACGAGAAGGTGATGCAGCCGGTCAGGATGCTCTCCACAGTGCAGGTGAAGAAGGATCTGAGGATGCTGGGGCTCGTTCCAAATTTCCTCAGCCGTCTCAGGAAGATGAGGCGCTGATGTGCCTTCTTCAGCACTGCATCTGTGTGAGCAGACCATGTGAGATCCTCTGTGATGTAAACGCCGAGGAACTTAAAGCTGCTCACCCGCTCCACAGGTGTCTTGTCGATGGTGATGGGTGTGTGTTCTCTGCTCTGTCTCCTGAAATCCACCACCAGCTCCTTGGTCTTTTCGATGTTGAGTGAGAGGTGGTTCTCCTGACACCATTTAGTCAGGGTACTCACCTCCTCTCTGTAGGCCGTCTCATCGTTGTCGGTGATCTGGCCTATCACCGTTGTGTCGTCTGCAAATTTGACGATGACGTTGGAGCTGTGTGTTGCTGTACAGTCTGTGTGTACAGGGATTACAGGAGTGGGCTGAGGACGCAGCCCTGCGGAGCACCAGTGTTGAGGATCAGGGGAGATGAGGTATTGTTTCCCATTCTGACCACCTGACTTCTGCCTGTCAGGAAGTCCAGGATCCAGCTGCACAGAGATCTGTTCAGTCCCAGAGTCTGGAGCTTCGCAACCAGTGTGGCAGGCACTACATTTACATTTACATTTATGCATTTAGCAGACGCTTTTATCCAAAGCGACTTACATTGCATTCAAGTTTCTACATTTTATCAGCTCTTGCTTTCCCTGGGAATCGAACCCATGATCTTGGCGTTGCTAGCGCCATGCTCTACCAGTTGAGCTACAGGAAAGCTATGGCACTATGGTGTTATCTAGTTAGAAAAACGTTTTGTGCATCTACATGCAGTTTTCTCAGTGTATATATTGTTCAAAATGAACTGGGCACATTATAGTTTTTTTTCTTTAACTTACTCATTGTTGATATAATTAAAGATACATTAATACTATATTCAAAAAACATGAAATTATTTGACAAAATGATCTTTAATTTTAGGAGCTTTTTTTGTTTTTTTTTACTCTCCTCATCTGTTTCCCAGCTTTATACGGAGCAGAGAAGCAGGTGTGAGTTTTGCATGTTGTGTTATTGCTGGTTCTCGCTTCTACAGCTGAAAAGTCAACTACAGCATCTCTGTATTAATATTTTAAATGGCCTTAAAATTTTGAGTCTCAGCATCAATGATTCATTAACAGCAATGCTACAGTGTGCTGTCTTCCTGCCACTCCTGCCACACACCCACATTCACAATGACACATATACACACACGCTCCAGCGTACCGACGAGAGTGTTCAATCTTTAAATCAACAACATGACACTAGGTATTAAAATTGAAGAAGTGTTAAGATAACAAGATGACCTGCTGCAGTTTGTCTTTACATTTGTAGTCACTAGTCACAATCCTTTATTACTTCTTGAAATTTTAAACTCCCCAGCTTGTTCCAGATTCAGCAGCGACTAGATAAAACATCTTCTAAATGAGCTGTGACATTTCAGTCTCACTGTAGCAAGAAAAACTGATGCCGTTGCCTGCTCTTGTGGCATTATTAATTATTTCAGCGCTTGGTGTTTGGACACACTGTTCACTTTGTGTGCATTTTTACTGTATGGACAATCTATCATTTCTGAGACACTGCTGTTGTTGCTCCTTAAAGCAAGTTTAAGATTAAAACAAATGTTTGAGTATGAGTTGTGGAGGTTAAAGGGATAGTTCACAAAAAAATTTAAGTTCTGTCATCATTTACTCACCCTCATTGCAAGCCAGTATAAATGTATTTCTTCTGTTGAACACAAAAGAAGATATTCTGAAGAATGTGGGTAAATAACACCTGACGGTAGCCATTAACTTCCATGGTGTTTTTTCCCATACTATGGAAGACAATGGCTATCTTCAATTGTTTGGTGACCCACATTCTTGAAAATATATTTAATGAGGGTGAGTTAATGCTATACAAATACTATACGAATATGTTTCTAATAAATAAATCTCAAATAAATAATAATAACTAAACTTGTGTTTAAACTAATAGAAAATTGATTTATATCATGCATTGGCAAAATAGTTTTTTATCAGTCTCACTAAGTTTAAATTAAAACAAGAAAAAGCTATTTGCTAATGTGGTAATAAAAACAAACGTGATTCAATATTCTCAGAATTTCTCATTTTTATGCAATGTTGCAGTTTACTTTTTGCAGGTGCCTCAAAAGTGGAATTATTGCGTGGGTTTTTGTATGTACTGTATGTTTCCGTGTGTATACGTGTGTGAGTATATGCATGCATGCAGGGCAGGTTACTTTTACATTTACATTTATGCATTTAGCAGATGCTTTTATCCAAAGCGACTTACAGTGCATTCAGGCTATACATTTGTCTTGTCAGTATGTGTGTTCCCTGGGAATCAAACCCACAACCTTTGCGCTGCTAACGCAATGCTCTAACCACTGAGCCACATGAACACTTTTAAAATGTTTTTCACTACAGATTACAAAATACTTGCTTTAAAAAGTAATCAGTAATGTATTTCATTAGAATACTCAGGTTTAGTAACGTAATCTAAATATTTTAGAATACTTTGAAATACTTAAGATTTGTAACACAAGGGAACATATACTTGATGTCTTATTTTTATGTTTTCCAACTATAAATAAAAGTAACATCAATATCAGTTTTCCAATTGACTCAAAAGAATCATGTTCAAGAATCGAATCATGAACTCGCATTACCGCGCCAAAGATTATTTGTTCTTGAACATTACAGATGAACTTGAGATCTTTATTCATTAGAAAAACACACACAGCTATCGTGTGACTTCATTAACTTTTATTTCATGCATGATTTGTATGGATCTGTTAATTGATGCAAAGTGTGAATTCTAGGAGAATTTGGTGTAATTTTTCAATTAAATTCTTAGAAATATTAAACGTAAAAATGTATAAAATACTAATAAAATAATAAAACATTTCAAAGATCAAGAACAACTTCCCTCAAGCTGCTTTTTCAGATTAGACGTTGTATCCTTCGATGCTGATAGAAGTTTCTTCGCAGGTAGGCATTGCACAGCACGGTTACATCCTTTTTCAGATTTATAAACTAGTCTTTGTATTTCCACGAGAGAAATGCATTGCGCTAATGTCTTTCTGTTGTGTCGTGATGATGAGCGTACTCTCACTACGAGTTGCTAAATAAACAGGTGGCTGCATGCAGTTTGTTTTTTTCAACAGAAAATCAGTTGCCTTATTGGTTAAAATCCTCAAACTCTTTACTTAAATATGAAATTAATAAATTACATTAAAATTCAAAGTAATCACTTTGGTATTCTAAAATACTTTTCGGATGTAACTGTAATTTGATTACACCTATTTCAAATGTAATTAGAACAAAATACAGTTACTCATATTTTGTATATTAAATACGTAACACCGTTACATGTATTACGTTACTACCCAACCGTGTGTGTGTGTGTGTGTGTGTGTGTGTGTGTGTGCATGTTTATGTGGTTTATGAGGACACAAATTTGTATAATGACATAGGTATGACAGGTATTACAGGGAAAAGGTGATTTATGAGGACATTTTCAGTGTCCCCATAATTCAAAATGCTTATAAATCATACAGAGTAAGTTTTTTGGGGGGGAAGTAGAAATGCACCGTCTCCTGTGAGGGCTAAGTTTAGGTGTAGGGTAGGTGTAGGGCAATAGCACATACAGTTTGAACAGTATAAAAACCATTACGCCTATGGAAATCCCCGTAAACCATAAAAACCAACATGTGTGTGTGTGTGTGTGTGTGTGTGTGTGTGTGTGTGTGTGTGTGTGTGTGTGTGTGTGTATAAGACAATGTGACCGTTGGTACTGCTATAGAAAACTACTTAGCACAGGAGATTTAGCAAAAGTTCTTTAGAGACTGAAGTCTCACACCCTCATGCACAAAGCTAAAATTATTCACATATGTATTTACTGCATTAAGCATGTGGCTCAGCATATTAAGAGATGTAGGAGGATTATGGTTTCGTGTGTCAAAAGGCAATTATTATGTTTTAATTTATTGAGCTGTATCATAAACCTAATAATGTTTTAATGTTTTTTGTTTTTGTTGTAGTGTACAGTATGGGACTGGGATTCAAATGGCAAACATGACTTTATAGGAGAATTTCAAACCAACTTCAAGGAGATGAAGGCAGCCATGGATGGGAAGCAGGTATAAACACATACACAGACAGAAAACAGTCCCTGCTTCCAAAATGTAGATTTCCATCAACACAAAGTACTCTTGTCAAAATAAAAAAATAAATAATTTTAATAAAATTTAAATGGTTCACATTTGTAATTGTTTTATGTTCACCCATGTAATTATTTAGAAATCTACCCATTTATAGCATTATGCCCTTTGCATTAGCAGGAAAAACAATACTAAGATTCAAGACTCTAGGGGTAAAAAGGGCAAAGACATTATAACATATTTGAAGCACTGAATATACCCTGAAGCACATGGAACTGAGCAAGAGCAATAGCATACGTACTTCATAACGTCATCTTATGGATATGTGCAAAGAAGAAAGCCTTCGTTAATAAAAACTCATATCACATCTCGACTGGAGCTTGCATGGGCATGTGAACAGCTGTTCGAAGCAGGACATTCAAAGAAGATTCTGTGGTTTGATGAGGCCAAAATGTAATCTTTGAGTCTTAATTCTAAGCACATGAAGCCTTTGTAAAAAAAAAAGTGTTGTTCACATCCTATCCAACCTGATGGGTCTTCAAGGGTTTTTAGATAATTATTCAGTTATGTGATACAGACTTACACAAAGCAGCACTGTGGTCCACCCAGAATACCTTAGCAATTATATTTTCTACATTCCAGCTCCTCTTGTAGATTCCATGAATCTCTTTATTTTCTGCCGAGAGCCTCAGGTTTGTTATGCAGGGGAAGCTCAGTCAGTGTGAAGCTCTTACAGTTCCGCTGTGTTTTCTCTGGCAGGTGGTGTGAAACAAGCCTAACACTTACTTTTTTATCTTTATGTCTCACTTTCTCAGTTTTCATAATTTCACACATGGGAGAGACATGATTCATAATTAATTTCAATATAATAACATTTGATTGCAGCTAAGCTAACATTGCATAACTTTTTATGGCCCAGACATACTGTATATACAAAATATATTACACATAAGTACAGACAGAGTATACAGTATCTCACAGAAGTAAGTACACCCCTCACAGTTATGTAAATATTTTATTATATATTTTCATGTGACAACAATGAAGAAATGACACTTTGCTACAATGTAAGGTAGTGAGTGTACAGCATGTATAACAGTGTACATTTGTGTAAACAGCCATTAATGTCTAAACTGCTGGCCACAAAAGTGAGCTCTCACTCTCTCATACTGGTAACTGGAAGTTCAACATGGCACCTCATGGCAAAGAACTCTCTGAGGATCTGAAAAAAATAATTGTTGCTCTAAAGATGGCGTAGTCTATAAGAAGATTGCCAAGACCCTGAAACTGAGCTGCAGCATGGTGGCCAAGACCATACAGCGGTTTAACAGGACAGGTTCCACTCAGAACAGGCCTCGCCATGGTCGACTAGTCTCGTGTAGCCAGACCTTCAGATTGACGGCTGAAGGTCTGGAAAAGATGACAGCCTTCATTGGTCAAGGCCCGCCCATGAGGCTGTTTGACCGACATGTCAAACAATCGTTCACAGTTCGTTTCATTCAGTGTCACGTTTTGGAGCGTGGAAATGTCGCCACAATAACATACTGGTGTGTGAAACTCTTGGACGTATTTTAAAGATTCTATGTAGCAAACTTTAAATAATTCACATACTTTTAAAACTCCAGCATTAAGTTGATCTTTAGCTGATAAGCATCTGTCGTCACAGTTGTAAACATGATGGCTTTCTTCTTTCGTGAGGGGGTTGGCACCAAGGCACCTTTGTTTCCAGGCGGAACGTTAAAGAACGCGACACACACGTCTCCCGGAAATCCTGTATAATTCAACCAAACTGACGACGACTTCGACACTCTTGAAGTGTTTCCAGATAAGTGTACCATATGCATCAGACGTTTAGCCAACGGGCCGTGGGCTAAACCCTATTGAGCATCTGTGGGGCATGCTCAAACGAAAGGAGGAGGAGTGCAAGGTCTCTAACATCCTCCAGCTCCCTGATGTTGTCATGGAAGAGTGGAAGAGGACTCCAGTGGAAACCTGTGAAGCTCTGGTGAACTCAATGCCCAAGAGGGTTGAGGAAGTGCTGGAAAATAATGGTGGCCACACAAAAGATTGACACTTTGGGTCCAATTTGGACATTTTCACTTAGGGGTGTACTCACTTTTGTGGCCAGCGGTTTAGGCATTAATGGCTGTGTGTTGAGTTATTTTGAGAGGACAGCAAATTTACACTGTTATACAAGCTGTACACTCACTACTTTACATTTCAACCAAGTGTCATTTTTTCAGTGTTGTCACGTGAAAAGATATAATAAAATATTTACAAAAATGTGAGGGGTGTACTCACTTCTCTGAGATACTGTATATGTATATACATACACACGTGTGTGTGTGGGGGGGGGGTGCATACACACACAACACACAACCAGTAAGTATAGCTGAGTCAAGCATTATATATAGCATAGTTCTAGAATTATACAGATGTATGTTGCTTCAGAAAGGACACAATTGTTAATTAATTATTTAAAAAAGAAATATGGTCATTTTATTTCAATAGAAGCTAATCTCTGCATCCATCTAGTGGGTGATGTTTAGGTGTCCACATACTTCCACATCCTGTTTGAGTATACACACACACACACACAATGTTACTGTGCTGCATACATTCTTATCAGTTTATAGCATCTGAAGTAGTTCACATTGTTCCATCGCTTCTCTCATTTCAAATCTATTACTGGCTGTGCAGATTACTAGTCAATGTGTTGCCTTAAATTCCATTAACTTCATATTCACCATCATCCCCTTGAATGCTCAGAGGAGCAAAGTCGACAGGCTTCAACATACGCTTCTCGTTGACTTTGTTAATCAGTGGAACACCTCGTCCGTCAGCTCATGCTGATTGCTCTGCTAGCGGGGTTCACAAACAGGTGCTTCATTTTCAGCGGGAAACTCGGATGCTTTTAGTCTCTAGTGGTTGAAGAAAACTTCTCGCATGCTCTTCAAGACCTGATTTGAGATCTTTAGAACAAGCTGAGATAATTGTGCATGCATTGCAAATGATGAATTTGAGGCAGATCTTTGGATTTTTGGCATCACTGAGCTATTGTTTTCATACTAAAAATGTAAAATTAATAAAGAACTGTTTGGCTTGAATAGACATCTTTTTTTTGTCCTGACAGGAGAAACTACAAACTGATCTTGGCCAAAAGGTGACTTATCAACACAGACATGCTTGTGAAAGTCTCGCCTGCACTACCAGCTTACAGCCAATCACTCTCACATTTTCTGAAAGGCTCAACTGCAGCCAATATATTATACTGAGTCTTTTAGACATCTGTCTGTCATTGTGCCTCTTAGCCTCTGGGCATCTTCCTCTCATACAGATACATCACAAGCAAACCTCAGACCTCAAATGAAATACCTACAAGCCCAAGCAATTCATCTCGTGGCTCAATGGAGTTCAGTACAGAGCTGAATGAATGGCATAGAGCTGAACTGTTGTATTACCGTTGTACGTTTAAAATATTTCTTACAGATCCAGTGGGAATGTATTAATCCTAAGTACCAAGTGAAGAAGAAGAATTACAGAAATTCTGGAATGGTAATTCTTACCCTGTGCAAGGTGAGGAATCCTCGCCTTTATGTCTAATATGTGTGTGTGTGTGTGTGTGTGTGTGTGTGTGTGTGTGTGTGTGTGTGTGTGTGTGTGCGTGCGTGTGTTTGTGTGTGTGTGTGTGTGTGTGTGTGCGTGTGTTTGTGTGTGTGTGTGTGTGTGTGTGTGTGTGTGTCCGTTTAAAAAAAATGTTTTCTAGTAAAATATTTGCTATAATAAATGGGTTGGATATGGTCACTTTCTGTCATGTAAATCAAGTGTAATAGTTGATTCCGGGGGTTGTGGTGTGGAGGGATATTTACAGAAGCTACTGTAGGTGAACAGGTATATTGTATGATGATTACTGTATTTTGTACACCTGAGTAGTAAGTACCATACACCAACTGTCAAAATGATTGATTGACAGGTGGGCGGAGCTTCCGGTATAGGGGCGGGACTTCCGGTATAAGGCGGGACTTCCGGTATAGGGGCGGGACTTCCGGTATATGGGCGGGACTTCCGGTATAAGGCGGGACTTCCTGTATAAGGCGGGACTTCCTGTATAGGCGGGACTTCCTGTATAAGGCGGGACTTCCGGTATTATAAATCATGTTATTGACAGTAGGTTTTGATGATTTTGACAGGTGGTTTTGATGGTTTTGATGTTATTGACAGTAGGTTTTGATGATTTTGACAGGTGGTTTTGATGTTTTGACAGCAGGTTTTGATGGTTTTGATGTTTTGACAGGTGGTTTTGATGGTTTTGATGATTTTGACAGGTGGTTTTGATGGTTTTGATGTTTTGACAGCAGGTTTTGATGATTTTGACAGGTGGTTTTGATGGTTTTGATGTTTTGACAGCAGGTTTTGACAGCAGGTTTTGATGATTTTGACAGGTGGTTTTTGTTTTTGAAGGCTGTATAATAAATGACAGCAGGTTTTGATGGTTTTGATGTTTTGACAGGTGGTTTTTTGTTTTTGAAGGCTGTATTTTAAATCATGTTATCATGACAGAAGGTTTTGTCTTTTGAAGACGCTGTTATCAGGAAATTCCCCCTCCCATCCGCCGCTTCCCATAGCAGCGTATCTGTGGCTGTGCTGTGAAAAAACTGTGAAGACTGTTCACAGCTGTGAACAAAAAGTTGATTGTTTATAAAATAGCTTACTAAAAAAAATCCACTGAACATTATTTCAGTTTAAAAAGTTTAACAACACATGTTACTTTATTTACTAGTTGTTTTGTCAATCTTACAAACGTTATAACGTTTAAAATGTACGATCTGATATAAACTATAAATGTTTTGAAATAAACATTCAAAATAAGCAATGTTTTTATTTTCCAGAAAGCGTTGTTTAAAATTAGGTAAAATACGGTGTAAGAAAACAAATAAAAATGAAGACAGGTTATTTAAACAACTAAGACAATATTAACATTAAATAATATAGAGTAACCTTACTTACTGTGGTATAAAATATCAAGCCATTAAAAAGATACGTTTGTCAGAAGTTTGTAATATTACAATTTAAAACTAGTTAGTTTGACAATGAAAATAAAAAAAATCTAACTTTTAAGAAGACAGAAGTTGTCACAAGAAAAGGTGGGAAACAAGGAAAAATAACAAACAAGCCGTTGTCCAAAAAGAAGGTAATCTCAGAGACAAAAGATAAGTCTATCATAACTTAGCTGAAGGTAAAAGTTAAACAAAAGAAAAAGTCCCCGACCGGCGAGAAGTCCGCGCGTGTCCGTTTCAAACGCAGAATGGCGAGACAACCGGTTCCAGGCAGACCGCGCCTAGCCCCATCCCCTAGATCCGGACGAGGAGGGACCAAAACTGAGATTTAAAAGGATTTAATCCATGACTGTTTTAAAACATTAAAGTTAATTTTAATAAGTCTTTTACATGTCTTAATTAAACCAGTCAACATCATTCACCTAAATCTTTTCACTTTAATAAATAGTAGACCTATAGTTTTACTTTTAAACAAACAAGTCCTAGCCTCTGGGGGGAAAGTTTGTTTAACAACACATTTTACTTTATTTACTCTTTGCTTTTTGTCAATCTTACGATACGTTATAACAGCTAAAACACAGGTATACACATACAAATATTTAACAGGAATGAAACCAAATCAATAACTCTCTGATTTTCTTGCCATAAGACTTGTTATCATTTGAAATACGCGTGCAGCATGTAAACGTTTTTTTTTATATTTCATCTCAAGCAGTGCAACGAAGTTTGAAGACGGTCTTGTCAATATCACATTTCACGCAGCCCGAGATGCCAGTGAAGTTTTTTAGTCAGACGATCAAAGCAACACCGTTGGATCAATTTATGACACAGTTTTGGAGGAAGCGCAGAGGTGTAAACGCACACACATACGCACGCGAGCGCTGGAACGGTTCACCGTCCGGTCATGGGATGCATGCCCTATTGAACCTCGTTTTATGACAAACATCTGCTGAATTAAAAAATTAGGTTAAGTTTTAGAAAATAAAGTACATTTAATAACAGAGTCATGTTTACAGAAGTGGTGAATGTGACTTCAAGTTGAAATTTAGGATGAAATGAGTCAGATAAATAATGAGATGATACACAAACTTAAATACACAAAGTTGTTTATTTTAATAAAAGCCTCTGATGTAGGAAATTGATGTTAAATTTGACTTGATTTAGTATCTAATTTTGTTATTTATTTTTTCACTCATATATATTTTTACCCTCACATCTCGTCGCAAACATAAGCTTGTAAATGTAAACATTAACGCACACACACACACACACACACACACACACACACACACACACACACAAACATGGACATAAACACCCTCTACACGGTTAAATATTTAGACTTTTATGATGTCTCATACAAAACTTTTTACAAATAAATAACTTTCTTAGAATCACGCTGAATATATCTACAAGATGACGAAAAGTATGATTAAACAATGATATAACTATTGTTTAACAAATATCATTCTAACAAAATGTAAAACCTAAAACCATGAATCTCTAACCTAACTAATCTTTACAACAGACTTTCTTTCTTACTTAATGAACTGTGTTATTAACCGTAAGGGGAGTTAAATGCAGCATGCTTTATTGCATTCAAATAAAAACAACAACCGCTCTATATAGGTTTATTCGACTGAGCTTTGATAAAATAACTGATGTAAGAAACATGCAAATATTCGACAAGGTTTATCAAACTGGTGTGTCAGGTGATTTGCGCTGTTGTACATATCTCGCTGATACAGATATGTTGAGATGTTTAACATCTGTAAAAAATAGTCTAAAAAGTCATCTTTTTAGCTTCCACATAGGAACCATGTCCACACTCAACGGTTTTGTGTAACAGAGTCCTGAGACAAATGAAAATAAAATGTGTGAAATACTGATGACAGGAAGAGCGACAGAATAAAAGCTTCAGATTTATTAAAACAATCGAGCGTGTGTATTTTTCTCTTGAATACGTATGCATACAGTAACCAGCGAGTACACAAATCTGTATAATACATAACCGCATAATTCAGTGATTCTATCAAATGAATCATTCAAAGTCAGATTTGATTTCTCGTCAAAACACAATAAAACTTTTTAAAAACGTTAAAACTTTCTTACGACTTTTTAATTATGTCGAACAAAATGAATATAGGGTTATGTTTTTAGTTTTAGATGTTTGTAAGTTAATCACAGCTTTAACCTAAAACATTTTTCATTCAAACTCTCTCTTGCGCGCACACGGCGCACATCTGTCAACAACATCCTTAACTTGGTTTTATCATTCAGATGTAGTTGAAACTCTATAACGCGTTCAATTTATGCATCAACGGATCTATAGATGCTGGAAGAGCTCATTGAGCTGTTTAACTGTAGAAAATGTATACAATGACGCGTAAAACTAGATCGACAGACCGAGTGTACGCGCCTAAAACAAGCCTGGAACCATTTCGAATCATTCTAACTCTAAGTGCGACCACGGGAGAAAATGTGTTATAGCACAGCAGTAAAACACTGGACGTGAACTGAGCTGGTTTTGATGTTTTTGGTCTGAACGACCAAATAACTACAAGTCCTACTTAAAATCTACGATGAAACTAGAAAATATACGTGTGACCTAACAGTGTTTAAAATACTGGACACGTGCAGTTAGATGAAGACACGCAGAGTTGGTTAACACAACGAAATATGTCGTGAAGCATACGTATGACAAGCGTTCTGCAGGACTGACTGACTGACTTTTTTTCTTAAGATTTGATTTCAAGAACACACACACACACACACACACACACACACGCACACACAAAACCAAATCGTTACGCTATTTCACGAAATGACGGGATGGTCAATTTCGACATACACGTCAAGCCTGTTTACCATAAGCATGTTCTTCTTATACATTTTTAACAATTATTTTAACAAATATTTTCGTTTCCACAAAGATACAAACGTTGTCGTACAAATGTTGCAGGCCTTTCAGGTCAGCGAACTACAATACCCAGCATATACCTCAGACTACAAACATGGATGCCACGGATCCATACATATACAAAACGGTCTATACGCGACAGATCTCTAAATCGTCAGACTTTTGGTTATACGTACGTTCGGATACCCTATATAGAAAGACTCGTATTACCATTGCTTTTTACAAAGTATACGCTTCTTTCGCCTTGCAATGTTACAAACCCCATTTTTGCGAGATCTACACGTCTGTAGAAAGAATTAACAGGTCTTATAAAATCATTGATTTGACTTAACTTTAAAACACCATCCGCACGAACGATAAATCAGACGCTCTTAAAATCGATAGTGCACAAAAACGTGTGCAAAAGGACGGATGATCGCAGGAAATCACAGGAAAACAAACTTATTGTGGGATACTGTGTGCACAAAATCCCACAAAAGACTGATTGTAATATACGACTGATATATGTATGTTTACAGGCCCGTACACCGCAAATCACCCTACACCGTTTCCCAGCCAGCTGCTCGAACGTCTCTCTTTTTGCACATGTGCACTATTTGAGTCATCTTCACAGTTGTGCATTTTGTATTTTTAGTTTATTTATAGGTAACCATTTATATATATATATATATATATATATAGCATCTGTATAGTCAAAGCTGACAGTAGCTTAGTTGTTTATAGGTTTATACTGTTTTACTTTGTGTTGTATATCTGTATTCATGTAGCACCGTGGTCCAGTGTGGCACGACATCTCGTCCGCCGTATGTCCACATGTAGCGGATGTATGCCAGTAAGGGCTGTGTGTAAACCTCGCTCCCCTGACCTCAAAAGAGGCGCTCTAGCAACTGACGCTAGAGGCTGTAGCCTTTGGCGTACCTTGTTAGAGCGCCTGCCTCCCACGCCGGAGTCCCGGGTTCGCGACCCGCTCGGTGAGCTGGTGCGGACCCGTGTTGGGGGGTGTTACATTGGTGCCGTGACCCGGATGGGAGTGAGGTTTAGGGGGGTGAGTGTAGCGGATGTATGCCAGTAAGGGCTGTGTGTAAACCTCGCTCCCCTGACCTCAAAAGAGGCGCTCTAGCAACTGACGCCCGCCTCCCACGCCGGAGTCCCGGGTTCGCGACCCGCTCGGTGAGCTGGTGCGGACCCGTGTTGGGGGGGGTTACACACAGATGTAGCGGGATGACAAAAAAGATAGGGCGTATGTCAAGATAGTGACATACACTTGACTTGGCGACACATTAACGTGATATTTCGGGGTCGTGTCTTACACAATTGTGTGTTACTTAACGTTTTTATGCAGTTTTCATATAAAATATAACAGTCTGTTACCAATTTAGATGTGTTTATTATGAAATCACACAAAGAACCGCTGAAGAACGTACTGTTTGCTAACACGGAATTAATTAAAATAATACTCTGTGCTCATTTAACCGGTATATTTACAGTATGTTGAACGTAATACAGTTAAACAGGAGCATTCAAACATTAAAAACCTATTAAACAGTCGTTTCAATACAAACATAATTTATCAAATACTATTAAAAACCTATTAAACAGTCGTTTCAATACAAACATAATTTATCAAATACTATTAAACTATTGAATTTTGGACACCTTAAAACACTTTATTCAATCAAAAACCTGTCCCAAAAGACAGACGGACAAATCTTCAACGATTACTGAGACGGACGGAGTTTATGCAAAAGACAAAATAATTATTCTTCGTCACAATAACATAAGCGTTCCAATAATTTGATAACCTTACTGTAGATTTTCTCAATATTCTTTATTCTAGTTATTGTTTTCCGCTTATTCATAAACCCACAAGAGTTAAATAAAATTCAACAGCTTACAAATTCTCTAAGTGAATACATAAAATCTGATGTTTTATATTCAGACTTGTCTGATAATTTTCTGATATACCTATCGTTATTCTATAATTAGGGCTAACAGGATGGAACTCTCAAAAGAAATACGGCAAAATAACTGTTTTTATCGATCAATTAAATGACGGATCCTCTACACGACACCGGTTAAGACTAAACAAATGACTTTTATTTTGGGACGTCTTCCCGGTCTGCCTACGATACATGCGTTCAGAAGACAAACCACACGTGAAAAGCGGGTGTTTGTGTTTTTTCTGTTGCCTTTACAACTAGTAGGCCTACGCTTCAGACTTTTATAACTATTACAATTAAAGAGAACCATTTTCACAACAACAACAACGCGTACATAGATACGCATTTTCTTTTGCGTATGTCTCTAAACAACGGTTAGGTAAATGACTTGCGGTTGTTACGTTATTTTTTGGGGAAAAGGTAGGACGGATTCATGTATTTTTATTCCGTCCGCACAAATGCTCTGGCACCGACTGTCTTTTAGGTCTGACCCTGAAAACAGACGTCTTAATATTTTGTTCTTCTTTTTATGAAAACAAGCGGCAGGTAGTTTTTGTCCTCAGCCGCGGTATAACGACACGTTTTAACACGTCGTGAATTCCGATAGTTTGTTAGCAAACGCAACAGTTTATTACCGAGATGTCACATCAGAGCCGCGTTTTAGTTTATATATTTAAACTACTTACATGTTTATATTTTTAACTTAGTCGCATCTTTAACGGCGCTACCGTTCTACGCCCCGTCACACCGTCCCGAGATACTATAAACAATAAAAAATTTCGTTAACTCACGCTTTGAAAGCAGAACCGTTTTACACGTTTCCGTGACTTTGCTAGCTCTTTCTGTTTGAAATTGCGTACCGCAGTTTTTGCTATCCTTATCTTATTTTCACACCTAATTGTATGTGTTAGGCCTTGGCGTTATAGGCTTTTAAAAACTAGGTCTCCTAGATTTTGGCGTCTCGTTAACGGTCCTCTTTGTTCTTATAAGTTAATAATTATGTCAATTGGTTGATTTAATAAAATATTGCTTCAAATCTCGTCTTCATTCGAGACATTTACGTTACATTATTATATTGTAGGGGACATGAGATACAAGATCGTTTGAAATTGATAACTAACAAAAACAAAAAACTTATCTTAGGAGTGACCGTTGTTTATGACCAAGCAACGTTCCAGGCAACGTCACGCAACAGGTTGAGGGCGGGTCCAAATGCTAAAACCAAAGACGACCGGACTGACAAACTCATTTACGACATTGCTAGCGGGGTTTGAAGGTACAGACGACGGATCTGCTGTAAGACCTTGTCAAAACAAAACGCTATCTACATGGATCAACAGAATCGACTTCAAGAATACAATTTGTCTGAGCCTGACGCGCTCTCCAATTGTTCCACTAACGACGTTTTGGCGGATCTGGACCATAAACTGAAAATTGAAACTGAAAGTGAAATGCCTAAGAACCGTCACGGATTAAAACAGTCAATCAAAATTCTAGGAAATGGTGATAACGCTCTATATCGGTTAGGGGACAAAATGTATCTCTTGGAAAAACGTTGCACAAAAGCTAATGGCTACTGATTGGAGTTCTGATGCGTTACGGAAAAACGTGTTTTGCAAAAGAAGAAGATCCCACGTTTAAACTATATTACAGAGGACAAATGATTGGTCTGATACGTAAGATCATTTTGGCGGCATGCGATCCAAATCATGATTGTACGGGTGATACCAAACGTGAAACAAATCTCAAGAACGAAATGGAAATTGTAAGGATGATTTTTCCATGGCCTGATTTGACTATGTTTCTCACCAGCCGAGAGTCAACCTGTCTAACCGCTAGAAAAAATGCTGGACGTGATGTCTGAATACGAAGATGATATGGACAGATCTCAAAACACAGATCTATGTGTTTTGCTGATTGTAAAAAACTGTGATTATATGACGTGTGAAATTGTTGTAACGCTGATTGATTTTATATTTGAGAAAAAACATGTTTGTCTGCAGAGATTTTCTTTTCTGGCTAGACTTTTCTGACTAAATTGTACATTTAATGTATAGGCTACTCAAATGTTGTTGAAATAAAAGACTGTCTCAACGTAATATTCTCTGACTTCATAAAATGTCTTTAAAACATTTAAATGTAGCACCCACTTTTATACGAAACAACTTATAAATGAGTTTGTCAGTCCGGTCGTCTTTGGTTTTAGCATTTGGACCCGCCCTCAACCTGTTGCGTGACGTTGCCTGGAAGTCATAAACAACGGTCACTCCTAAGATAAGTTTTTTGTTTTTGTTAGTTATCAATTTCAAACGATCTTGTATCTCATGTCCCCTACAATATAATAATGTAACGTAAATGTCTCGAATGAAGACGAGATTTGAAGCAATATTTTATTAAATCAACCAATTGACATAATTATTAACTTATAAGAACAAAGAGGACCGTTAACGAGACGCCAAAATCTAGGAGACCTAGTTTTTAAAAGCCTATAACGCCAAGGCCTAACACATACAATTAGGTGTGAAAATAAGATAAGGATAGCAAAAACTGCGGTACGCAATTTCAAACAGAAAGAGCTAGCAAAGTCACGGAAACGTGTAAAACGGTTCTGCTTTCAAAGCGTGAGTTAACGTAATTTTTTATTGTTTATAGTATCTCGGGACGGTGTGACGGGGCGTAGAACGGTAGCGCCGTTAAAGATGCGACTAAGTTAAAAATATAAACATGTAAGTAGTTTAAATATATAAACTAAAACGCGGCTCTGATGTGACATCTCGGTAATAAACTGTTGCGTTTGCTAACAAACTATCGGAATTCACGACGTGTTAAAACGTGTCGTTATACCGCGGCTGAGGACAAAAACTACCTGCCGCTTGTTTTCATAAAAAGAAGAACAAAATATTAAGACGTCTGTTTTCAGGGTCAGACCTAAAAGACAGTCGGTGCCAGAGCATTTGTGCGGACGGAATAAAAATACATGAATCCGTCCTACCTTTTCCCCAAAAAATAACGTAACAACCGCAAGTCATTTACCTAACCGTAGAGACATACGCAAAAGAAAATGCGTATCTATGTACGCGTTGTTGTTGTTGTTGTGAAAATGGTTCTCTTTAATTGTAATAGTTATAAAAGTCTGAAGCGTAGGCCTACTAGTTGTAAAGGCAACCGAAAAAACACAAACACCCGCTTTTCACGCGTGGTTTGTCTTCTGAACGCATGTATCGTAGGCAGACCGGGAAGACGTCCCAAAATAAAAGTCATTTGTTTAGTCTTAACCGGTGTCGTGTAGAGGATCCGTCATTTAATTGATCGATAAAAACAGTTATTTTGCCGTATTTCTTTTGAGAGTTCCATCCTGTTAGCCCTAATTATAGAATAACGATAGGTATATCAGAAAATTATCAGACAAGTCTGAATATAAAACATCAGATTTTATGTATTCACTTAGAGAATTTGTAAGCTGTTGAATTTTATTTAACTCTTGTGGGTTTATGAATAAGCGGAAAACAATAACTAGAATAAAGAATATTGAGAAAATCTACAGTAAGGTTATCAAATTATTGGAACGCTTATGTTATTGTGACGAAGAATAATTATTTTGTCTTTTGCATAAACTCCGTCCGTCTCAGTAATCGTTGAAGATTTGTCCGTCTGTCTTTTGGGACAGGTTTTTGATTGAATAAAGTGTTTTAAGGTGTCCAAAATTCAATAGTTTAATAGTATTTGATAAATTATGTTTGTATTGAAACGACTGTTTAATAGGTTTTTAATGTTTGAATGCTCCTGTTTAACTGTATTACGTTCAACATACTGTAAATATAGGCTACCGGTTAAATGAGCACAGAGTATTATTTTAATTAATTCCGTGTTAGCAAACAGTACATTCTTCAGTGGTTCTTTGTGTGATTTCATAATAAACACATCTAAATTGGTAACAGACTGTTATATTTTATATGAAAACGGCATAAAAACGTTAAGTAACACACAATTGTGTAAGACACGACCCCGAAATATCACGTTAATGTGTCGCCAAGTCAAGTGTATGTCACTATCTTGACATACACTGACATACACCCTATCTTTATTGTCATCCCGCTACATCTGTGGACATACAGCGGGACGAGATGTTGTGCCACGCTGGACCACGGTGCTACATGAATACAGATATACAACACAAAGTAAAACAGTATAAACCTACTGTCAGCTTTGACTATACAGATGCTATATATATATAAATGGTTACCTATAAATAAACTAAAAATACAAACTCCACAACTGTGTAGATGCCTCGAATAGTGCACATGTGCAAAAAGAGAGACACTCGAGCAGCTGGCTGGGAAACGGTGTAGGGTGATTTGCGGTGCACGGGCCTGTAAACATACATATATCAGTCGTATATTACAATCAGTCTTTTGTGGGATTTTGTGCACACAGTATCCCACAATAAGTTTGTTTTCCTGTGATTTCCTGCGATCATCCGCCCTTTTACACACGTTTTGTGCACTATCAATTTTAAGAGCGTCTGATTTATCGTTCGTGCGGATTGTGTTTTAAAGTTAAGTCAAATCAATGATTTTATAAGACCTGTTAATTCTTTCTACAGACGTGTAGATCTCGCAAAAATGGGGTTTGTAACATTGCAAGGCGAAAGAAGCGTATACTTTGTAAAAAAGCGTTGGTAATACGAGTATTTCTATATAGGGTATCCGAACGTACGTATAACCAAAAGTCTGACGATTTAGAGATCTGTCGCGTATAGACCGTTTTGTATGTGGATCCGTGGCATCCATGTTTGTAGTCCGATGTATATGCTGGGTATTGTAGTTCGCTGACCTGAAAGGCCCACAACATTTGTACGACAGCGTTTGTATCTTTGTGAAAACGAAAATATTTGTTAAAATAATTGTTAAAAATGTATAAGAAGAACATGCTTATGCATGGTAAACAGACTTGACGTGTATTATGTCGAAATTGACCGTCCCGTTGTTGTGTCATTTCGTGAAATAGCGTAACGATTTGGTTGTGTGTGTGTGTGTGTGTGTGTGTGTGTGTGTGTGTGTGTGTGTGTGTGTGTGTGTGTTTGTGTATGTGTTCTTGAAATCAAATCTTAAGAAAAAAAGTCAGTCAGTCAGTGCTGGAGAACGCTTGTAGTGTTATACGTTTGCTTCACGACATGTTTCGTTGTGTTAGCCAACTCTGCGTGTCTTCATCTAACTGCACGTGTCCAGTATTTTAAACACTGTTAGGTCACACGTATATTTTCTAGTTTCATCGTAGATTTTAAGTAGGACTTGTAGTTATTTGGTCGTTCAGACCAAAAACATCAAAACCAGCTCAGTTCACGTCCAGTGTTTTACTGCTGTGCTATAACACATTTTCTCCCGTGGTCGCACTTAGAGTTAGAATGGTTCGAAATGGTTCCAGGCTTGTTTTAGGCGCGTACACTCGGTCTGTCGATCTAGTTTTACGCGTCATTGTATACATTTTCTACAGTTAAACAGCTCAATGAGCTCTTCCAGCATCTATAGCTGCGTCGATGCATAACTTAAATTGAACGCGTTATAGAGTTTCAACTACATCTGAATGATAAAACCAAGTTAAGGATGTTGTTGACAGATGTGCGCCGTGTGCGCGCAAGAGAGAGTTTGAATGAAAAATGTTTTAGGTTAAAGCTGTGATTAACTTACAAACATCTAAAACTAAAAACATAACCCTATATTCATTTTGTTCGACATAATTAAAAAGTCGTAAGAAAGTTTTAACGTTTTTAAAAAGTTTTATTGTGTTTTGACGAGAAATCAAATCTGACTTTAAAATGAATGATTCATTTGATAGAATCACTGAATTATGCGGTTATGTATTATACAGATTTGTGTACTCGCTGGTTACTGTATGCATACGTATTCAAGAGAAAAATACACACGCTCGATTGTTTTAATAAATCTGAAGCTTTTATTCTGTCGCTCTTCCTGTCATCAGTCTTTCACACATTTTATTTTCATTTGTCTCAGGACTCTGTTACACAAAACCGTTGAGTGTGGACATGGTTCCTATGTGGAAGCTAAAAAGACTATTTTTTACAGATGTTAAACATCTCAACATATCTGTATCAGCGAGATATGTACAACAACGCAAATCACCTGACACACCAGTTTGATAAACCTTGTCGAATATTTGCATGTTTCTTACATCAGTTATTTTATCAAAGCTCAGTCGAATAAACCTATATAGATCGGTTGTTGTTTTTATTTGAATGCAATAAAGCATGCTGCATTTAACTCCCCTTACGGTTAATAACACAGTTTATTAAGTGAGAAAGAAAGTCTAATCTGTTGTAAAAATTAGTTAGAGATTCATGGTTTTAGGTTTTACATTTTGTTATAATGATATTTGTTAAACAATAGTTATATCATTGTTTAATCATACTTTTCACTGGCATCTCGTGCTGCGTGAAATGTGATATTGACACGACCGTCTTCAACTTCGTTGCATTGCTTGAGATGAAATATCTGCATCTCGTGTGATGTAAAAAAAAAAAATGTTTACATGCTGCACGCGTATTTCAAATGATAACAAGTCTTATGACAAGAAAATCAGAGAGTTATTGATTTGGTTTCATTCCTGTTAAATATTTGTATGTGTATACCTGTGTTTTAGCTGTTATAACGTATCGTAAGATTGACAAAAAGCCCTGTCAAAAAGTCATGGATTAAATCCTTTTAAATCTCAGTTTTGGTCCCTCCTCGTCCGGATCTAGGGGATGGAGCGTAGGCGCGGTCTGCCTGGAACCGGATGTCTCGCCATTCTGCGTTTGAAACGGACACGCACGGACTTCTCGCCGGTCGGGGACTTTTTCTTTTGTTTAACTTTTACCTTCAGCTAAGTTTTGTCTCTGAGATTACCTTATTTTTGGACAACGTTTGTTATTTTTTCCTTGTTTCCCACCTTTTCTTGTGACAACTTCTGTCTTCTTAAAAGTTAGATTTTTTTATTTTCATTGTCAAACTAACTAGTTTTAAATTGTAATATTACAAACTTCTGACAAACGTATATTTTTAACGGCTTGATATTTATTTTATACCACAGTAAGTAAGGTTACTCTATATTATTTAATGTTAATATTGTCTTAGTTGTTTAAATAACCTGTCTTCATTTTTATTTGTTTTCTTACATCGTATTTTACCAAATTTTAAACAACGCTTTCTGGAAAATAAAAACATTGCTTATTTTTACGTGTATATACGTCGCATTTTCTTTATACTAGAACTTGTTTAATATAAACCAAGTGAACCTTTTGTTAGCTTATCCACATTCGAATCCTAGTTTTCTTTGTCTTTCTTGTTTTCTATTACGCGGTTTGACCCTTATTTGGTTTACGTCGTCTATTTTTGTACTCTTTTATAAATGATATACTCGGACTTTCTTGTTTTGAAGTTTTTCCGTGACATTGTTGTGTATGAAAAAATAACTTTAATAAAAAATAACTTTTCCCCATTTAACACTGTTTCGCATTTCAATGTCTCCACACATGCTACATAACACATTATATAACCCTAGAAGTCTTAAGCGTTACAATACCATTGTTCAAAAGATGGGTTTTAAAACAAAACTTTTCCCGGAACCTATGAGGGGTTGTTTGTTTAAAAGAATAGCTTTTAAAGGAAGGATTTGCATTTATTTATGCATTTAGCAGACACTTTTATCCAAAAAACTACTTGCATTCAAGCTATACATGTTTTAGGTGCATGATATTGTATGTTTTAATTAATTAAGACATGTTAAAAGACTCATTAAAAATAACTTCTAACATTTTACTTTACTCTATATCTCCGTTTTGGTACCTCCTCGTCCGGATCTAGGGGGGTGGGACGTAGGCGTGGTCTACCCCCAGCTGTGATCGGAGCCTCATTTCGAGCTCGACCTTTGTAGTGCACGGACATATCCACGGAGCTCTCTATACGGACCTGACCGCGCTTACTCTCTTTGTTTAACTTTCCGTACTTACTCTCTTTGTTTAACTTTTCCGTTCAGCGACCCCAAGACTATCTTGTGACTGTGGTGTTTTAACAAACGTCTCTGAGATTGCCTTTCTTTTTAGATCGTTGGTAAATGTATGAATCTTTTTTTACCTTCGTTTTTCCTGTCTATTTACTTTGATGAGTGTATTTGTATTTTTAACTCTGTCGAACTAACTAGTTTTTGAATTACAATATTACTAGGTTTTAACAAAGGGCCCCTTGTGGCACATACAAATTATTTATTATACCTCCTTCAAAACAAAAACCTTCTGTCATTTATTATACAGCCTTCAAAACCATCAAAACCAACTGTCAAAATCATCAAAATCATCAAAACCTGCTGTCATTTATTATACAGCCTTCAAAACCATCAAAACCACCTGTCAAAATCATCAAAATCATCAAAACCTGCTGTCAAAACATCAAAACCTGCTGTCAAAACATCAAAACCACCTGTCAAAATCATCAAAATCATCAAAACCTGCTGTCAAAACATCAAAACCATCAAAACCACCTGTCAAAATCATCAAAAACATCAAAACCTGGTGTCAAAACATCAAAACCATCAAAACCTGCTGTCAAAACATCAAAACCACCTGTCAAAATCATCAAAACCTACTGTCAATAACATCAAAACCATCAAAACCACCTGTCAAAAACATCAAAACCACCTGTCAAAAACATCAAAACCTACTGTCATTATAACATGATTGATTATACCGGAAGTCCCGCCTATACAGGAAGTCCCGTCTTATACAGGAAGTCCCGCCTTATGCAGGAAGTCCCGCCTATACAGGAAGTCCCGCCTTATACAGGAAGTCCCGCCTTATACCGGAAGTCCCGCCCATATACCGGAAGTCCCGCCCCTATACCGGAAGTCCCGCCTTATACCGGAAGTCCCGCCCCTATACCGGAAGCTCCGCCCACCTGTCAATCAATCATTTTGACAGTTGGTGTATGGTACTTACTACTCACCTGGAATGATCTGTTAACCAGTCAGTTTCCAGGACCGGAACTATCAGTTTAATAAGTGTTATTTATCTCTGTTTCAGATCATTAAGATGCACTCTTTCCTGGATTACATCATGGGAGGATGTCAGATTCAGTTCACAGTAAGTAGTTTTGGAAGACATTTCCCCGCTTTTTATCTTACTGTCATCTTAATCTTTAAGCTAAACCAAACTCCACTGATAGCAAGAGTCAATATACTGTAGCCAGGATCTTATAAATTTTGTAATCTGGTGGTTTAGTTTCTAGCTGCATGTCTTTAATGTGTGTCTAATTAAAGTATTCTTTGAATTAAATTTCTGTAATTATTTATTAATTTTCATTTTATTCCAAATCCTATGACTTTTTTTCATGCGTTAAACAGTGAAATTTTGAAGAATTGAATTGCATGCTCTTTTCCATGCAGTTACAATGAACAGAGATTGAAACTTTAAAGGAATAGTTCAACAAATAGGACAATTCTGCCATTAATTACTCACCATGTTGTTGTTCCAACCCCGTAAAACCTTTGTTCATCTTCGGAACAACAATGCAACTAGCACATTCAAGGCCCAGAAAGGTAGTAAGGACATCAATAAGATAGTGACATCAATGGTTGAACCTTAATTTAATGAAGCTACGAGAATGTTTTTTGTATACTAAGAAAACATAACAACTTTATTAAACATTTTATTCTCATCCGTGTCAGTTTCCACCACGCAATCACGAGAGTACCACAAATGCATGTGCATGGTGTTGCTGATGCCGTGGTACTTTCGTGGATATGCGTCAAAGTCTCACACGGAAGAGAAGAAATCATTGAATAAACTCTCAGATTTAATCAAATGATCTTCATTTGTGTTCTGAAGATGAACGAAGGTCTTACGGCTTTGGAACAACGTGAGGGTGAGTAATTAATTACAAAATGCTAATTTTTGGGTGAAAAATGGGTTCAAAGTTTGTAGCAATTTCAAATTCTTGAATGATTTTAGATTCAGATCTTTTCAATGAATCATTTCACTCAGTTCACATCCTGAATGAATCAGAATTCCAATCACTAATCTGGTTCCAGTGGTTCTTACAGTATGTTTATAGATTCATAAAAATAATTACTTACATTTTAGTCTTAAATTAATCTATCATATAACTTGAAAGATGGTGTATAAAATATGTATATACATATACACTTTTATGGTGTTTTTACATCCTTTTGAGGCTTTTGATGTTCTTGTCATTGCAATTCTTCAAAATGTTGCCTTATGTTTTCCACGAGAGAAAAAAGGTCATACAGGTTTGGAACAACACGAGGGTTAGTAAATAATGCCAAATAAAACATTTTGGGTGAACTATCCTTTTAACAAATTTGTTCTGCAGGTGGCGATTGACTTCACCGCCTCGAATGGCGACCCTGGAAACAGCTGCTCCCTCCACTACATCCACCCTTACCAGCCCAACGAGTACCTCAAAGCACTGATAGCTGTTGGGGAGATCTGCCAGGACTACGATAGGTGACCCACCAATCAATCAGTCAGCCAGTAAACCAATAAATCAGTTAATCAATCATGCAAACAGTCAATCCTTTCATTTTGCCAAAAGAAATTTAATGGGCTTACTAACAGAGTTACTCCATCACAAAATGTTTACACCAGATATTTTCTCATTACAGGCCATTAACCAAACATTCAGACCAATGAATCAATCAATTGTACATTGCTTCATTTAATCAGGGATTCAGTCACCCAAGACGTCACTTAAAGTAACATTCCACTTTTTTTTGGAAATAGGCTTATTTTACAACTCCCCTAGAGTTAAACAGTTGAGTTTTATCGTTTTTGAATCCATTCAGCCGATCTCCGGGTCTGACGGGAGCACTTTTAGCTTAGCTTAGCATATATCATTGAATCAGATTAGATCATTAGCATCTCGCTCAAAAATGTTTGTGGTACTCTCGTGATTGCGTGGTGGAAACTGATGCAGAAGAGAAGAAATTGTTGAATAAAGTTGTTATTTATGTTTTCTTAGCATTCAAAAACATTTTTGTAGCTTCATAAAATTAAGGTTGAACCACTGATGTCACTATCTTATTAATGTCCTTACTACCTTTCTGGGGACCATGGGTGCAGCAGGCGCAATGATATAATAACTAGTTACCTAGCTGGGGACTGCTTCAAGGCGCTGCGTCATATCATTGCACCTGCTGCACCCATGGTATGGCAGCAAAGTTCCTTGATTATTACGCCGGAATGAGAGTATAGTTCCTAGCCATATCAGCCTAGAAAATCGCAACATTTCATTTTCCGTCGGTCTTAGTACACGAAGTAACTAAAGAAGAGTCAACACTTCACTTTTTTTGGAAGTAGGCTCATTTTACAACTCCCCTACTTCCAAAAAAAGTGAAGTGTTCTGTTCAGCTGAGTCAATTATATTTGACCCCTCACAATGTCACATCTCTGCTCTCTTCATTGCTCATCTCTGGGGCTCTATACACGCTTATTAATCCTTCATGCTTCTGATCTGTTTCCAGCGACAAAATGTTTCCCGCTTTTGGCTTTGGAGCCCAAATCCCACCAGACTTCAAAGTAAGTTCATTATTTGTATATGTTCAGAAAATAGCTTTTTTAATTATATTCTGCAGGCAAACTATTTTATATGTAATTATGTGTAATTTTGCTGAAAGAAAGAAAAGTTGTCATTTAAAAACAACAAAAATAAGTCTTCTTTTTTAATGTGATTTCTAGTTTTCATTTGACTGTTTTTTTATTGCATACTTGAAAGTTGAAATGACTTCAAATAAAATGTACATTTAAGATAAAATATTTAAGTAATATTCCTTTTTTTAAAGAACACTAATATTTTTTTTAATAATTAAATTTTCTCTTTTTTATTTATTGATTTATTTGATTGACTCATCTAAGATTTAATAGACTGAATTTGTAGCTTGATTTTAAGACTACAAGAAGTTTTCCCGTACAGTACAATAAATTGCCATTGAAACCAGAATGCTCTGAATCTCTCATAGTTTCCTGACAGGAGATTTCTGAATAATTCATGAACTGCTGATGCCCTTTTACAATAATCACCTCATCATTCCTGCTAATATATGCCAATCAATCAAAATCAGGTCATCTGATTGGTTGCCATGTTACTATCAGAGGTCACAGCCACGGTGTTGTTGGATGTGACTCTAAGAATGTATTTTAGTTGACCAAGCCACAGGGAAATTCCATGTTTTATGCATGATTTTATCCCTTCCATTGGCTGCAATAACTCTGAATATAAATGAACTACAAGAACTTATGAATAAAATAAAGAAATGAAATGTTTCAGTTCGTCCAGTACATTATATGAACCTTAATATCATAATCTAATATCACTTAAACTTTCAAAGTTTAAATCAATTTAGTCTTTTTCTCTGTGCCATTTGAAAAAAGTGATTTGTTTCTAAAAGCAGTAGACTCACTCTGCCATCGCTGCCACTGATCTCTCAGTTTTTGTCACTTAACTGTGGCTTCTTTCCCTCCTCAATACAGGTTTCTCATGATTTTGCTGTCAATTTTGATGAGGACAACCCAGAATGTGCTGGTGAGTCATCAAAGTGTCCACAACTACATAACTTTATGCCTTTACAAAACATTGTTTTTTTATTTTTAAAACGAAAGTTCAATGTAATTCAATGCATTCCTACTATATGAGTCAAACATCTCCCACACACACTCAATGGCAAACAGAAGATGTTAGGTTTTCAAAGCATGAACTATGAACTTTTTAACCAATGCTCATGCATTTAAACGAGACTGTGCACAAAGGTCATGTTTTAATCTGACATTTTCAGGTCACTAAATGTAAAAGACCACCACTGAAAAAAGGGTAATATGACGTCTATTCAATGTCACATTACAAAACAGATAATCAATGCATAAAATAAAACACATCACAGATTTAATTACAAAATTTAGTGTGAAAAAAAACATTCTTACCACATATTGTTTTAGGCATAGATTTAATTACAACATTTGGTGTGGTTTAAAATTAACTTAAAGATGTTTGAAAACAAGTAAGTGTATTGACCTGAGTGGCTGTGTGTGTTCTGCAGGTATACAAGGAGTTGTTGAGGCTTATCAGAACTGCCTCCCGAGAATCCAGTTGTATGGTCCCACTAATATTGCTCCCATCATCCAGAAAGTTGCCAACTCTGCCTCCGAGGAGATGCACACCAAAGAGGCCATGGTTAGTCAGAGAGAGAGAGAGAGAGAGAGAGAGAGAGCACCTTTAATTCGACCGAGGAGCTCAGTTTCTGCACAGCATCATATTGACTCAATCTGCTTTACTGCTGTTGCCTTTTTACAAAAAAAAAAACAAGTTGCTGATGTGTATAGAATAGAAAACATGCTGTGGAAGGGCACAGCTAAATTATTGTCAGGAGTTTTGTCTCATTTTCTCATATAATATTAGAACATAATTTGAACAATATAAATTTACTTGAAAAGCCAAACTGCATTAGATAATAATGCTTGTTCTCAGAAAATAGTTTGTTTACTTAACTACATAATAATTTATTTGATCAAAAATAAAATTATTTAACAATTTACTGTTAAATAACATCTGTGTCTAATATGCTTTGGGTGCCCAAGAAGCAAAACTTTTTATATTTTTTATGAAAATTACGATTCAAAAGTTTGGGTAAGTATGCTAAAAAAAGAAGAAATTACTAGTATTTTATTTAACAATGATCTATTAAATTGTTGAAAGGCAACAGTAAAGACTATTTCAAAATAAATCTAAAATAATTATATTTCAATTAAATGCTGTTCAATTAACTTTCTACTTATTAAAGAATCTTAAAAAAATGTATCCTGGTTTCCATAAAAATGAAAGAATAAAACTGTTTTCAACATTGATAATAATAAAATACATTATTATGAATTGTGGATATTATTAAGTCTGCTATGACACAAATAAATGACATTACAATATATATTTAATTAGAAAATGGTTATTTATATTTTAATAACATTTCAAAATGTTACAGTTTTTAATTTTACTTTAAGATTAATTAATTTTCCTACCCCATTGGCTAATGTAGAGTGGTGTATGCTGAAAATAAAACAGTTTGTTGATTATACTGGAGCTTTGAGGGCTAGACAAAGACAAACACCTGGTGATCATACTAGTGTGAGTGTGCATTTTTAAATGTTCTCTCACATTTTATTAATCTCTTTCCCCCTTTTTCCTAATTTATTAGGAATACTTCATACTGCTAATCCTGACCGATGGAGTGATCACAGATATGGCAGATACACGAGAAGCCATCGTCCACGCCTCTCACCTGCCCATGTCCGTCATCATCGTCGGCATAGGCAGCGCAGATTTCAGCGACATGCAGATGCTGGATGGTGATGATGGAATCCTCCGCTCTCCTAAAGGAGAACCTGTCCTGAGGGACATTGTGCAATTTGTGCCCTTCCGCAACTTCAAACACGTGAGTAAAAAACAGCATCTTAGTTCACCCCCCAAAAAAGTCTTACGTTGTTGAAGTAAATAATAACAAAGTGTTTCTACACAGTTAAACACACTTATATTCACATTTGAATTAATTTTAAAAGAATCCTGTAAGAAACAGGTCAACCCATAAACACAGAAAGCAAAACCTGAAAGTTTTAAGTGATTACTAACAAGCTGAAGCTTAATGAACAGATGTTTCTAATGAAGAGACGTGCTTCATCCCAGGTTTGGGAATTTAAGAAACGTTATGGTACCTCTGGTCAGGGCATAGTCATGAAGCCAAACTACAAGTGGATGCTGTACATCTGAAGGCATCCAGGTTTCTTTTCATCTATCTCCTATCTCAGGCCAGCGCGTTGCTCTCACAGCTGTCTCTCTGAGCTCCAATAACAAGCATCTCAGCGCTGGATCAGAGGGAAGGAAAACATCAAAGCTCTTAGATTTTACAGGCCTGTGTTTAGTTTAATTAAGAGCGTGAAATCATTCATGTAGAACAGTCTTCATTATGAAAGCATTTTTAAGAGAAGATAACATATTCTGTCCAGCAATATTCCTGCCTCTGAAGCTGAGTTCATGCAAAGTTCAAGTTTTTTATTCCATTAGGAGTTAAAATGAGACAAATTGCCTTTGCTTTGTTTTTTGTTTTTGTTTTTTTATCTCATAAAACAAAGCCTGGTGTGTCATCATTATTATTATTATTATCATTATTAATGATTCAATATTTTAGTGTTACAAGGTCTCAGGTGTGAATGGGGAGCAGGTGTGTTAAATTTGGTGTTATCGCTCTCACTCTCTCATACTGGTAACTGGAAGTTCAACATTGCACCTCATGGCAAAGAACTCTCTAAGGATCTGAAAAAAATAATTGTTGCTCTACATCAGTGGTTCTCAAACTTTTTTGGTCATTCCCCACTTTAGACAAGGGGGAATTTTAAAGCCCCACCTGCCCCCATTGCCCCAACACAATGCTAATGAAATGCGCAACAAGCTTAACATGTTCCAATTTATTGAACTTACAAGTAGTATCAGAGTAACAAGTTGTATCTAAAATACAAACTATATACATAAAATAACAGAAAGTTCAAAAATAAAGAAAATAAAAGTGCAGTGGTGTCATAATAACTTGCATGAAATAAAAAAAATAGAGAAAATAAAAGTGCAGTTGTGTCAAAATTTTTACTAATTTCAAAAATAGAAAAGATATAAAAGTGCCACTTTGCAATCTGTAAAAAGAAAAGAAGAGAAATCCATTCGGCAGGTTATCCCTGCATTAGTGGCTGCAATGGGCCTGTTTTGCATTGCACAATTTCTCAAAGCGGGGTTGCAGGCTTGACAACTTTTGAGGTCCATGTCACAAATTTATCCATGTTTTGTTATTGTTTTTTTCAAGGCGACTGTTATTTTATAACATTCCCGCTTAATGTTTCCATGGCGACGCGTCATATTTGTCACGTGACACACCGCAGCCACAATAACTGTATGACAGATCGGCTTAATTTCCGTTTTCCTTTTTTATTTCAAAATATTCACAAACTTGCTTACCATGTCATAAACTATCTGATATTCCGATTCTCAAAAATGTGTAAGTGAGTGTGTTTGGTCGTTTAAAAACCTTTATAAATAATCTTGATCTATAACGTGAGATGGGCGTCACCATGTTTCTTTGCGACTCAGTTCAGAGAGTCCTGTCTGTCATCAGTTTCTCCCGAAATACAGAAAGTGGCCGGTGAACTCCGAGAAGAATAGAGTAAACTTTATAGTTACTTCCACTATGTTTGTCTGATGTGAATAACACACGTTGTCAAATTATATTTGAATTTATTTTTTGTTGCTGCTTCCACAGACATCAGTGTGTATTTTACAAACTCCAAATGTATTGTTTTAATAGTGCTTATGTGTATTTAAAAACCTAAAATAAACATTATTAGGTTGAAAACAATGCATAGTTGTGATATATGACAGCGCTGAGCACGTCCCTCTCTGGCTCAGCGCCAACCAACGCGCGAAAGCACAATTTGAATCTGGCAGTTATGTCACGTCACTGAACATTCTAAATCCCATATCTGGGACCGTACTCTCAGGAGCACAGAAATAAAAATCCCATATATGGGACCAAACCGGATACCGCTCAAAAGGTTAAACATTTCATTTGTAACCATGAATACAAAAATGAAACTGAGATGACGTGTTGAACACACACACACACACACACCGCGCAGTCACTCTCTAGTCTAGTGCGTGGTCTTGCTCCAGATTCCGGAAGATTTGATCTCACGTTACATATAAGGCATAAAAAGGAACATTTCCTCCCGTTTGGCGCGCCCCACCTGTCACGTCTCTATTCCCCACCAGTGGGGCGTGCCCCACAGTTTGAGAAACGCTGCTCTACATAAAGGTGGCGTAGTCTATAAGAAGATTGCCAAGACCCTGAAACTGAGCTGCAGCACGGTGGCCAAGACCATACAGCGGTTAAATAGGACAGGTTCCACTCAGAACAGGCCTCGCCATGGTCGACCAAAGAAGTTGAGTGCACGTGCTCAGCGTCATATTCAGAGGTTGTGTTTGGGAAATAGACGTATGAGTGCTGCTAGCATTGCTGCAGAGGTTGAAGGGGATGGGGGGTCAACCTGTCAGTGCTCAGATCATACGCCGCACACTGCATCAAATTGGTCTGCATGGCTGTCGTTCCAGAAGGACGCCTCTTTTAAAGATGATGCACAAGAAAGCCCGCAAACTGTTTGCTGAAGACAAGCAGACTAAGGACATGGATTACTGGAACCATATCCTGTGGTCTGATGGGACCAAGATAAACATATTTGGTTCAGATGGTGTCAAGCATGTGTGGCGTCAACCAGGTGAGGAGTACAAAGACAAGTGTGTCTTGCCTACAGCCAAGCATGGTAGTGGGACTGTCATGGTCTGGGGCTGCATGAGTGCTGCTGGCACTGGGAGCTACAGTTCATTGAGGGAAACATGAATGCCAACATGTACTGTGACCTACTAATGCAGAGCACGATCCCCTCCCTTCAGAGACTGGGCCGCAGGGCAGTATTCCAACATGATAACAACCACTGCCTCGCTAAAGAATCTGAGGGTAAAGGTGATGGACTGGCCAGGCATGTCTCCAGACCTAAACCTATTGAGCATCTGTGGGGCATCCTCAAACGGAAGGTGGAGGAGCGCAAGGTCTCTAACATCCTCCAGCTCCCTGATGTTGTCATGGAGGAGTGAAAGAGGACCCCAGTGGCAACCTGTGAAGCTCTGGTGAACTCCATGCCCAACAGGGTTAAGGCAGTGCTGGAAAATAATGGTGGCCACACAAAATATTGACACTTTGGGCCCAATTTGGACATTTTCACTTAGGGGTGTACTTACTTTTGTGGCCAGCGGTTTATACACTAATGGCTGTGTGTTGAGTTATTTTGAGGGGACAGCAAATGTACTCTGTTATACAAGCTGTACACTCACTACTTTACATTGTAGCAAAGTGTAATTTCTTCAGTGTTGTATAGTGTACTTACTTCTGTGAGATATTGTATATACAGAGTAAATAATTAGTTTTTCACAATGCTTAACTGTTTATTTTTTATTTAGCAATTGCATGAAATATTTGTTTCTAATCAGCAACATCACACCGTCCAAACTTTTCTAGGATTATTATTGATTTGGGTTCAACTGTTGCAGTGATTCTTTGAAAAGGAGTAACTCTTTTCAGTAGACATTGAATGAAGGCTTAGGGCAGATACCTGTAGTTCAAATAGTTACACATTTTTTAAAAAGTATTTAAAAATGATTATTATTTAGTGCTGTCAAACGATTTAATCACGATTAATCGCATCCAAAATAACAGTTTTTGTTTACATAATATATGTGTGTACTGTGTATATTTATTATGTATATATAAATATACACACATGCATGTATATATTTTAGAAACAGTTTACATTTATATATTAAATATATTTATATATGATATAAATTATATGAATATAAATATATACACGTAAATACATGTCAATATTTTCCAAATATATGCTGTATGTGTGTGTTTTTATATATACATAATAAATATACACAGTACACACATGTATTATGTAAACAAAAACTTTTGTTTTGGATTAATTTAATCACGAGTAATTATTGCTTTTATTTTTGTGATAATTTTAAAATAATATTTCTTCTTGGCCAAAATCCTGCATTAATTTCTTCAGAATCGTTCATGATTATGTTTTATTTTCTCAGTTGTTATGTAACTGCTGATGTAGTTATGCTTTAAATCTTCAGGTTTTTCATTTGATTTATTGAATCTTTTTTCCAAGGCTTCTTGTGCAATAAACTCCAGAGAAGGGCTTTGTTTTGCTTTTTTCTTCACAGTCTGGAAGACGGCTGTAAGGAAACCTGCTACCTCAGGTCAACTTCTGCAATATCACACAATTCATAAATAAAGCGCAACTCTGAAGGTGTGAAGTTGGCTGTCCGATACGAATGCTTCGGCGAGAAACCGACCTTGTGTGTGCGTGTTTATTTTTAGCTCTGTCCTGCTGGGTTTTCTCTGGTCTGTCTCCCCCTGTTTTGCGGACAGAGTGAAATAGGAGTGACACCTTTCCTGTATCACCTACTCAAGCACAAGAGAGTGTGAAATTTCATCTATATTCCTTTCTCTCATCCTTCTCTCCGTCTTTTCTTCCACACAGGCCTCTCCTGCAGCGCTGGCTAAAAGTGTGCTGGCTGAGGTTCCCAATCAAGTGGTGGATTACTACAATGGAAAAGGCATCAAGCCCAAATGCATGTCGGACTTTGAGTCTTCCAGAGCGTTCAGTCCCTAAGCTACGCACAGCCAAATTCATCTCAACATCAAGATATCATAATTTATCATTTCAGAGCTTGCTGTATTAATATCGGAATCAACAAGCAGGTCCATCCTTGTTGTTGTTTCACTCAGGTTTCCAATAGCATTGGGCAGAAATGTCCTTAGCTGTCCATATTGTTTCACCCAGTTGTTAGTTATATTAAAAGTGCACTGTCATTTTTTGTTTTGGTTTCCCTGGATAATATGGCAATCATCTTGGACCTAAAGTCTTCTTTAGCGTCTTCGTTAGAGGGCCTGCTTCCCATGCTGGAAACACTGGTTTGAATTCCTCTCGGAGCAAGAACAAGGAGAGTAGAACCAGAGGGGGTTATATTGGTGCCGTGACCTGGGTGTGAGTGAGGTTTAGGGGGTGAGTGTAACAGAGGACAAGATTCGTAAGTGAAATTATCTGACAACACGTAAGTTACCAAAATAAAGTGAGTTGTATTCAGTCATGTGATCCCACATAAGGTGACCTGCTCTCTCGTGAGATGATTTTAAACATGTTTAAGTGTTATGTGTAAAATGTGGTTGAAATCGCTGAACACACCTTTAACATAACATTGGGATAAATTCCTTTAATTGCAACCAAACCTATCTGCCAGTACCTTTTAATCTGCCATCACCTACTCTGTGTAAATAGAAGGAAAGCCGAAAGAATAAAACCTTCAACTGGACTGTCTTCCTTTAGATTCAGATGCCAGACTGATTCCAAGTTGCATTTGTTCATAAGCATTGGCTTTTGTTTTGTTAATATTATTATTATAATGTTATTTTTCGTGGACCTGCTATAAAAGGGCTATATAGTCCAATATAACATAATATTCCAATGCATAATAGTTTAGGAGGCAAGTTGATTATTTTATATTGGCCAGTGCATGACCAATGCTCACTTAGTAAACACTTAGTTCTTTATAATGCAAAGGGCAAACATTTTATTGTTTTAATTTATTTACCTGCAAAAGGTTTGTGGTTGGTAAGTATTTCATGTTTTTGAAAGAAGTTTCCCATCTTCACCAAGGCTGCATTTATTTGATAAAAATACAGTAAAAATTGTACTTTTATGAAATATTTAAAATAAAATCTTAAATTTGAAATACAATTTAAAATAACTGTTTTCTATTTGAATATATTGAAAAATTAGTTTGTGTGATGGCGAAGCTGAATTTTCAGCATCATTATTCTAATATGCTGATTTGGTGAACAAAAATACATAATTTAAATCTGTTGTATTTTAAATGTCTTTATTGATACTTTTAATCAATATAATGCCTCCTTGCTGAATATAAATATTTGTTCCTTTCTTACCCACCCCAAACTTTTGAACGGTAGTGTATTTATTTTAAAACTTATTTTTAATGTGAGGTCTTTACGACTTACAACTGTTACATACAATTACATGTATTGTATATAGCACTACTTACAGTATTTAGGCATTGTTAGTTTTTGTTCTTTTATACAGGTTTCTTAATATTTGATTTGCAGAATTTCTTAACCTAATCGAAGTCATTTCAAATATTTGGAAATAGTAGATGTGTAATTCTGGTGCTGTCTTAGACACGTTTCTCATTTCCTTGTATACATTTCTTTATTTCCTTCTTTCTTCCATTTGGAGCATGTGTGTATGTGTGCTTGCTTACTACCGAAACCAGGACTGTATTTAGCATGTTGCCAATAAAAAAGGTTTTTCTCACTTTTGTTTCTCACTTTTTGATTTGATATTCTCGTTTACTGGATGCACTTGCTCAGCACACACAGGTCTTTCGCACCCAGTAATATTGATCCAGTGTCTTTAATACTACAATACTGAAATGTACTAAATATGTTCCTGTGGCTCAGCGGTAGAGCATTGCGTTTGCAGTGCAAAAGGTTGTGCGTTCAATTCCCAGGGAACACACATACTGACAATAAATGTATAACCTGAATGCACTGTAAGTTGCTTTGGATAAAAGTGTCTGCTAAATGCATAAATGTAAATGAAAAATTTAGAGGGAAGCTTGAGTTTAACAGGCATCAGAAGACCTTGACAAATAGACTCCTGGAGGCATGATCGACTCTTTGAGTCGGATGAATCTTTGAAGTCTAAACACACAAACATGCACACACTTCTCTCCACACATGCACACAGCCTTTCAATTAGCTCCATCATGTATAATTAAACACTTAGATTTCCAGGACAAGGTTAGCGGTTAACAGGAGAAAGAGAGATCATGTCCTTTATCATATCCAACAGGTCCAACAGTCAAAGATTCAGCAGGCTATTTATTGTTAATGATTTTGCAGATACTTTCTCATTCAAAACAACAGCAGGGAATGAAACCTATTGCTAGGGTACTCCCATTAGATCTCCATTTCATGAATATTCACCATCTTTTAAGTAATAAGCATGAATATTAACTAAAGTGGATATTCACATAGTGCTGTCAAATGATTAATCATGATTAATCGCATAGAAAATAAAAGTTTTTGTTTACATAATATATGTGTGTACTATGTATATTTATTATGTATAAATAAATACACATGCATGTACTATATATTTAATACAAAAATGTTATGTTCATATATTCAATATACATTTATATATATATAAATTATATGAATATAAACATACATGTAAATATTTTCTATATATACTGTATGTGTGTGTATTTATATATACATAATATATAAACACAGTATACATATGAGCAGAAACACTTTTATTTTGGATGCAATTAATCGCAATTAATCACAATTAATCGTTTGATAGCACTATTAAATATTTCATAATATCACTTTTCAAAACTGTTATAAGTATTAAATTATTGTTTCCTTTATTTGAACTCTTAAACTTTTGTTTGAATGTATTAAACAAATATAATATAGTATACAATTGAGTTATTTTGAACATTCAATATGTGTGCATGTTAATTTTTCAGGCGGTTTTGAGGCTGTGTACCACTACATACACTCAGATTCAGATTCATCCATTCTTATAAATGTAGAGAAAATAAATCTGTGTGGTCAGTTTAACCTGGTGTCTGGAAGGGATCATCACCTGCTGCTAAAATGTGTACATATGTAATGCTCCTCAGACCCCTGAGTGTGAACATCACTGGCAGCGGGGATGGACAACGTGTGAGATTGGATGAGGCAGATAGCAGGAAGGGTGAGGAAACTGGCAGGTCAGAGGAAAACGTAACTGGCAGGTTGTAGGAAGAAGTAGCTGGCAGGGTTGAGTTAGCTGGCAGCATGAAGGAAGTAGCAGCTGGCAGGACACGGGGAGCAGATGAATTTTAGTTTAGGTCTCAATCTGCAGCGTCAAGGAAACCCCATGAAAGGCCAGAGCACCTGAGGTCCTCATCAAATCCCTCCCCCTCCTGATCTTCCATTCACCTCCCCACGACCTGCTCTGTCTTTTTTGCATCTCGGTTTATCATTTGAAGTGCAAGACGTTGTCAATTCTGACAAGTAATGTTGGTTAAGTGACAGAAAAACTTGCTCCACTGACCACTGTGAGTGTCTGGCAGAGATTAAGTTTTGTAAGACAAACAAGGAGATTCACCAAAAGCATTCTACATATTATCACAAATGAAGATCGAATATCTGCAAAGAACATATTTTGATTATATTGTTTTGTTAGGAACATGTTGCAACATGTCACAGGGTAACGTAATAATTGGTTTTGAGAGTGCTGGTTGAAATAGTCAACCAGCCTAAGAAACCTGTGTTTTCATTGTAACAAAATATTTATTTATTTGTGTATTTGTTTATTTATTAGTTCATTTATTTATTTTAATTTCCATAGTGGCACAATATAATGCACAATTAAAAGAAATATCAACTGAATTGATTAATATTAATATTTTTCGTTTTCAACAATTTATTTGAGTGTTTATTATTTTGTCATTAGTTCATGATTAATGATAACAGATCTCTGACAATAAACCGAAAAATTATTTTGTCCTCAACAAAAATAATAACATAGTACTGATTGCTTAGGTAGCTAATATTTTATAATAAACTAGCTTAGTGAACTAATACTTTAAAGGAACAATATTTTGAAGCGACAGAGACCAGCGACCGTATTTCCGTGTAACACCGGAAGTGGAGGGAATGTCACTCTACTGCAGGACAAACGCGAGACTGTCAATGATGAGATCGAGCTAAACGAATGAGCCGTAGTTGTGTTGTATGATAATTGTGAATAATAAAGATGACAGCACTGACGTGTAGGTTCATTAAAGTTGCTGATGGTTTGCTAAGAGGAGCGCCAGTCACCGTTTGCCGAGCTGGAGCAGCGCTGCAGAGGTATTTCTTGTTAAACACGGAATATTAATGTCATAATGTAATATTTAATTCAAGGTCATTTAAATCTCACATAAATATAGCAAATCGTATTATTTAGGATAATTATTTAGTAGCATCACGTTAAACAACTTTATGTAATTTCACTGTCGGTAGTATCATATTATCAACATTTGTAACGTGATATTTATGTAAAAAGTATGGCAGTTCCCATCACGCCCCTGTTTTCTGTGTTTTCAGCAGAGCTCCTGTCATTCAGTCTATAAGAACACATCGGACGAGCACATGGTGGGATGAGCACCTCACAGAAGATAATGCTTCCTTTCTGAAGACGGTCGTTACTGAGGAATATAAACAACAGACCACAGACAAACTCAACCCCCTCAAGGATGAGCCCTGGCCCAGACACGAGTGGGTGGAAGGTGGGTCACGCCATCAGAACCCCTGAAGTCTGTGGGTGTCATTTCCGCTCCAGTCCTACAGGAGGCAGCGTGCTTGTGCTCAAAATAACTACTTCAGTTGTAATGGTTGTATTGATTTGTAATCTGCATCTCCCCAGGGAGTCGTAGAGTCGGTCTTGTGGCTGTTAAACTCGGAATGATGCCTGTGTGGACCAAATCTGGAGAGAGACACGTAGTGACCATGCTGGAGGTAAACAGGATATACAGTGCATCCGGAGAGTATTCACTTTTTCCACGTTTTATGTACTGCCTTATTGCAAAATGAATTAAATTCACTATTTTCCTCAAAAGTATAGAAAAAATACCCCATAATGGCAACGTGAAAGAAGTTTGTTTGAAATCTTTGCAAATTTATTAAAAATAAAAAGCAAGAAAATCACATGTACATAAGTATTCACAGCCTTTGCCATGACTCTCAGATTTGAGCTCAGGTGCATCCTGTTTCTTGTTGCTCATCCTTGAGATGATTTCTACAACTTGATTGGAGTTTACCTGTAGTAAATTAAATTGATTGGACATGATTTGGAAAGGCACACACCTGTCTATATAAGGTCCCACAGTTTCCAGTGCATGTCAGAGCACAAACCAAGCGATGAAGTCCAAGGAATTGTCTGTAGACACAAGTGCAGGCACAGATCTGTGGAAGAGTACAGAAAAATGTCTGCAGCATTGAAGGTTCACAGAATCATGTAGTCTCTGTTACCCTTAATGGAAGAAGTTTGAAACAACCAGGACTCTTCATATAGCTGGCCAAACTGAGCAATTGATGGAGAAGGGCTTTGGTTAGTGTGGTGACCATGAACCCGATGGTCAGTCTAGGTGAACTTCATGATCATATATGCAGATAGGAGAAATCTACAGAAGGACAAACATCACTGCAACACTCCACCGATCTGGAATTCATGGCGGTTTGGCCAAACTCAACCCTCTCCTCAGTTAAGACACATGAAAACACACTTGGAATTTGCAAAAAGCACCTAAAGGACTCTCAGACTCTGAGAAACAATATTCTCTACTCTGATGAACCTCAATTCCAAACATCATGTTTGAAAGAAACCAGCTCTGCTCATCACCTGCTGAGTACCATCTCAAAAGTAAAGTGTGCTGGTAGCAGTCTCATGCTGTGGGGCTGGTTTTCAGTGCAGGGACTGCGGGACTCGTCAGAGTAGAAGAAAAGCTCAATATACCAAGATATTAAGATCCCTTAAAAGGGACCTTTTATGTAAAAATCACTTTTATAAGGTGTTTGAACACAGTTGTGTGGCCTCAATGTGTGAAAGCAACCAGCCTGTAATGGTAGGGCTGTCACGATAACCGCAATATTGCAATACTGTGCTATTGACAGTGTTTCCCACAGGAGTTTGTGACACTTGTGGCGGCATATTTATGACATCATTGCATCAAATTTCCTTACAGATGAGCTTTGGCACTTCAGATCTGTTCTTCTCTATGAACGGTCACATACTGTAATACAACTGAATGCCAAATAAAGCTGTTCACATTATATTTTCTGTAATCATACATACAAGTATAAATAGTAAAAACGACCATTAATACTGCATGTTAACCAGGAATCTTATCACTCTCACTATACTCCTTAAATCCTGATTTATTATACATCTAACTTACACTAAAGTTAAAGATGATTACAGTGAGTGGCAGGATCGTGCATAAGGCACGCGTTATGTCCGTTATAAATGATGTGCAAACAAACCGTGTATGCGCTCTTGGTTCACTCATATTTCTGCTTGAATACAGCTCAGTATATTCACATAGTTGTTTTATAACGGATGCTTGCGTGTGTTGGAGAAGTTTGTGAGGATCAGTGGGGTTCATACGGGCATCAGACGCTCAAAACAGCTTGTTCTTACAGAGGAACTAATGATGGCGTAGTGAATAAAAATAAAACAATATTGAATTTTTTATTATTAAATTAATGCAACATAAAGATACATCACAACAAGCCGTTTTAATTATTTATTTAATATGTATTTTATCATTTATTCACTTTTCACTTGGTAGATATCGGTGAGTTTTCTCCTTGACTTAGATTAATGTCAGACTCAGAAGTCAACAGGCTTAAAACGGGCGCTTTTACATTTGGTTTTGAAACTCTTCCGCCATCGTCTTGTCTGTGTCACCTTACTCTTCTTGTCAGTCATCTCTCTTTACGTCCCGCGATATATTCAGTTTGTTTACATTTCTGATGAAAGACCAACAAATAAAAGTTTAGTCTGCACACAATTGTATTTATTGTATTCGTCTTGTCAAGAGTCTTTAATTTATTGACAGAAAAATGTCAATAACATTTTTGCTGCCAACACGAAATAAAGTGTCACAGAGAGAAAAAACGTTATATAAAAATTGTAATCCTTATTTTTATTCGTTTTGTTAGGATATAATTTGTTTATGCTAACATTCAGCCTACAACACAATAGGGAAAAAAATAGGTTTAGCCTAATAGCTATTTTATTAGTCTTGTCAAAACACTAAATTAATTTAACATATTGCTGTTAACACAGTGAAAAGCGCAGCAGAGAAAAATAAATTAATTTAAATAAAATGATAGAATAAACATAATACAAAAAAGGAAAGACGAGTTGAACGTGCTTCAAGGACATCGCATTCACACTTTGTTTCATCCTTATTCTGCTCTGTCACTCACCACAACCTGCCAGTTCTGTTTGAGAGCCGTATATTATATCTGCATCGTTGCACATGCTTTGCTCAGACCCCGCAAATAAAACGAAGCACTGGTTCATGTGAGCAGCGCACGGATAACGGTCAGAGTGCAGACTTTACCGGTGCTCGATAAGAATAAAGCGCAGATATGCTGTTCTGAAAGGATGTCGGGAACGGGATATAGTTAGACCACCCGCTCCCGTTCAAATTGCACCAGAGTTACCGACTGTTACCGAGTTGTATTTGGGAAATTAATCTTGCGGCGAAACCTGATCGGGACAGCCGCGGCAATGCAGACCTATAGGCTGCTGTGATGCACGGCTGTCGTTCATTCGGTGCACTGCATTGAGCAGACACGTTCAATTTTAATTGTAGTGTCCTCTAACTGAACGAAATTATTTGTATTACTATAAAAAAAAATCTAAACGACGGTGAGGGACGGTGCCATGGTGGGCAAGTGACGTAACGGTGTTGCGGCTTAACACCGGTATAACCGTCTATTGCGGCAAGCCTAAACTGCATGACTACAAATTACATTTATCAAAACCAGCCTCTCCAACATACTCCATCTGCTCCAGTTTGCATACCACCCAAACCGCTCTACGGATGATGCAATTTCCTCCACCCTCCACTTGGCTCTTACCCACCTACAAAATAAAGACTCCTATGTTAGGATGCTGTTCATCGACTTCAGCTCAGCATTCAACACAATAATCCCACAACAGCTCATTAATAAACTAAACCTGCTGGGCCTCAACAACTCCCTCTGTAACTGGATCCTGGACTTTCAGTCAGTCCGTGTCGGCCGCAACACCTCGAGCACTACCACACTGAGCACAGGTGCCCCACAAGGCTGTGTGCTCAGCCCGCTGCTTTTCACGCTGCTGACCCACGACTGCACTGCCAAGTTCAGCTCCAACCACATCATCAAGTTTGCCGATGACACATCAGTGGTAGGTCTCATCAGCAACAACAATGAAACACACTACAGAGATGAAGTTGCACAGCTGGCTGAATGGTGTGGTGCAAACAACCTGTCCCTCAATGTGAGTAAGACAAAGGAGGTTGGGATGGATTTCAGGCGAAACTCTGGTGACCACCCTCCACTGACCATCGACAGCTCGACTGTGGAGAGAGTCAGCAGCACTAAATTCCTGGGGGTGCACATCACAGAAGACCTCACCTGGACCACCAATACCATGTCACTTTCCAAGAAGGCGCAACAGCACCTACACTTTCTCCGCCGGCTGAAAAGAGCAAGTCTCCCTCCACCCGTCCTCACCACTTTCTGCAGGGGAACCATTGAGAGCGTGCTGACCAGCTGCATCACTGTCTGGTATGGGAACTGTAGTGCAGCAGACCGCAAGACCCTCTAGCGGACAGTGACAGCTGCAAAAAATCATTGGTGCCCCACTCCCCTCCATCCTGGATATTTTCCTTACACGATGCTCCAGCAAAGCAAATAGTATCGTGAAGGACCCCACCCGTCTCTTTGAGCTCCTAGCATCAGGAAGATGGTACCGGAGCATCAGAGCCCGCTCCGCCAGACTGCTCAACAGCTTTTTCTCCCAGGCTGTGAGAACTCTGAACTCAAATCCCCCACCCCTCTCTGAAACCCCATTAAAAAAATACTTCCTGAAACATGAACCATCACCCCATTTATATATAGTATATGTATAGTCTAAATCTGTCATTAGGTTAGTTGTGTATAGGTTTATACTGTTTTACTTAATTTTTGTATGTCTGTATTTATGTAGCACCGTGGTCCTGTGAGGCACGACGTTTTGTTCCACTGTACGTACCCACATGTAGCGGAATGACTATAAACTTGAACTTGTAATCATGGAGTTGTTCCTGTGAGATTAATTGTCAAATTACATTTTTTATTTGATTGGCAAATAGAAAAAGTGCATTTAAAAATATCTAAATTTAGATTTTTAGATATAAATTTTGTTTTTTATTTTGGATTTTGTTTTGTTAAGTTGGCAACTGTAAATATTCAGCCAGAATGCATTTGGAGGGCTGGAATCATTAAAGAAATGGTGACCTTCAATTATTGCTTGTAGATTTTTGCAGTATGTTACATATTCATTATATTTCTGCTTAATCTGTTTGGTTCATTATTTAATGCATATTTCAGAAAATTTGTTATGAAAACAAGTTTTTTTATCACAGCCACCATTTAAATTTGTATACGTCAACATTGAATTGGAATAGAAATGTAATTATGTACATAAAAGGTTGAAATAAAAACTTTATTATTTAAAAACTTACATTGTAAATGATTTAGTTTTTATTGGAGTGTTTATTACATTTAATTACATAATGAATTGGTCATTAAATAATCACATTTTGGTTTATTGGCTAAATCATTAGTGTGGTACTATTTTCAAGGTTGTTCAAGGAAATTGGACTTCCCATGGCATCTCAATCAAATATGACATTAATGCATCCAAATCTCTCTCTCAGGTGCAGGACTGTCATGTCGTGAAACATCTCTCCAAGGAAGATTATAATGGGCGCACAGCGGCTCTGATTGTGGGTGGAAAAAACGTCTCTCCGTTTCATGTGAGTAAGAAAAGTTTTTAACATTTTTCTTAAGGCTGTTCTTGTCCACGCACGTTCTCTCCCTCATAACGAACCCTTGTCTCTTCACCTTTCTAACGGTCCTTGACCTCTCTGAGGTGGAACAGAATAATAGACTAGACTAGAGCTTTTCTGCTTCTTTGGAGAAGGGAATATAATAAGACCTGAAGAGCTCCTGGAGAGAAATGACTGAGCGCTCCATAGATCTAGAGGTCACCTGTGTGTGTGTGTGTGTGTGTGTGTGTGTGTGTGTGTGTGTGTGTGTGTGTGTGTGTGTGTGTGTGTGTGTGTAAGGAAAATCAATGGGAAAACCAGTACTTGTGTTTTGTACAACTTTTCTCATTGTATTCTTCTCTCGCTCCTCTCTATATGTGCTAGAGAAAATAGACTAACAGTGATAGATGTGAGAATGATAGAAGGGAGGATTTGTTTTTTAAAACAGCAAAGCTAAACTATTCTATGTATTTTGTAGTGAAAAAAAATGTTGGTCGGTGTCCCTTTTTTCCTTTTTGGCAGTAAGCTGGTGTGTATATTTGTGTCATCTGTCTATAATTGACAGCTGCCCAAAGTGCTGCTTGAAGTATAATTGTCAATTGTCCTGACCTTCAGTCTCTCCAGAGCCGATCAATTCCCAAAACACAGCAGAGCAGTTTGGCATTAATGTATTCTCTTTTTCATTCTCCCTTTCTCCTTTTGTAGGATTATATAAGTTAGTAAATCACTTGACGTAATTGAAAGTCAATCTGTCTTTCTCACAGAGGCCAGAGGGATATTTAGAGGTTTTCCGGAATGCAGGAGTTCCTCCCAAACAGAAACTCACCACGTTTTGTGTGTCAGACAACGCTATCATCAAACCAGGTTACTTCATCTGTCAGAACTGCTTATCACCAGATAAATAATGAATTAGTCATGTCAGCTGTATCCCTTAAATTACATGTGTGTGCAAATACAACTTTTGTTTTATGTTTGTATTTGTATTTTTTTATTTGTTTGTTCTAGTTTCTTTTTTTTTTTCATGTGTTTTTGTTCTGTATTATTATTATTATTATTATAAATTATTTTTTGTTTGTTGGTCTAGGCACTCCTCTCTATGCAGCTCACTTCCGTCCAGGACAATATGTGGATATCACAGCGAAAACGTGAGTCAAGTAATTTTCTCCTTGTTAAATTCTTATATTCCATCTTAATATGCAAAGACTATACAAAAATGAATAACTCATTTGAAGATTAATTCCCATTTTAAACACGGTTTCAAAATATTGCTCCTTGTTTAACCAGCCCGACATAGCAAGATTGGCTCAAACAGTGGTTCTGGATTCTCTGTCCGTTTGATCAATGGAAGAGAGGGAATGTATGAAGCTATTTAGTAATACTACCACTGCATGAAGCTTCATGATCTTATGAGCTGATGATTTAATCAACACTAGATATTATTCTTTCCCCTCATTCTTAGATAATTTTTTCCATTTTGCTGCAAAACTCTTTTTACTTTGACATAAATGGGATGAAGGGAGATGCGTATTCCTTATGCTGACAAAAAGCTTGATTGACTGATATTTTGGTCAGCAGAAGGCGTTCATCTGCTGCCCTAAATGAGAGTGCCTGATTTCACTCTTTCCCTTTTACCTTTATTTGAAGGTCCTCATCTCTTCATCAAATATAATGAATGTGTGAATCTCAGGGAGTGAGTCCTTGGAATTCTAAAATACTTGAAAGGGTGTGCAATTGTGGATTTTCATTAAAAGTGTCACTAGTGTCACCAAATGGAATTGCAAAAATGATTTTTTTCAAACGGGTTTTCTGAATATCTACAATTGGTCAAACAAATGGATAGTCCCACCTCAAACTCAAACCATTGGTTGATCCAGTGTCAAACTGGTCGGGTTGCACAAACAGAGCAAGGATTTGATGGCGCCACAGTATTTTGGGTGAATTTACAAATTACTATTTGTCCCTGCATATTAAAATGGGATAAGATAAAGTATTTTAACATTGAAAGGAATGACACCCATCACCTTTAATGAAAAGAGCCTTGCTTCATAGGACTCTTGATTAATCATAGCATCCGAGTCGTGTCAGCCCTATTTCACGCCTGAGATCCTGCCGGTCTACAGCTTCATCCAACTGTTATGTTTTTACACAGCGAATGATGACTAAATATTCTGTTTACATCTTTACTGTATTAAAACTTGATCTTTTTTATTGTAGAATTGGCAAAGGTTTTCAGGGAGTGATGAAGCGCTGGGGGTTCAAAGGTCAGCCAGCTTCCCATGGACAAACTAAAACACACAGGAGGCCAGGCTCTCTGGGGCCCGGAGGGGTGAGTGTTGTCATTTCTATACTTGGAGTATCATTTTATGCTAGTGGGCTTTGCAGTGTAATTCCTGTGTTTTTTTCTAGGGATGCATGATCTATGGGCAGCGTATTTTATATATATATATTTTTTGTATCTAGACTTTTGCTCAAAAATTGTGGTCAGTTCAGTAAGAATTATTTTAGAAAAAGCTAATATATATATATTTATTATAAATTATTATAAACTATTTTGTTTCTTCATATCTAAACTTTTGTTCAAAAATTGTGGTCAGTTCAGTAAGAATTATTTTAGAAAAAGCTAAAATATATATATATATTATATATTAGTGGTGGGCCGTTATCGGCGTTAACGTGAGACTCTTATCGGCGATAAAAAAAATATCGCCTTTAATCTATTCTCAAAGTTGGGTTGGGAGCTGGGTCTATACTACGCAAGCTATGATGACTTTCACCCTGATATTTTAGCGCGGATGTATACCTAGCCGAATTGCACTGTAGGGGGCGAGAACGAGTCTTCGAACTAGAGGCTCGCAGTCCGTGATGGACAGATTGTTAACGGCTGGTCTATGTGGTAATACAATCGGGCAGGACATCCAAACGCTCACCTATCATTCATCAACCTCAAATATGGCTTTTCATCTGAAAGATGTATGTAGTAGCAACTTTACATGGCCGCTCAATATGATGTTAACCTAGAGAAATGTGCGCTATTGAAGTGTTTGTGTGGAAGCGCGTTTGCTGCAGGACAGGCTCCGGTGCGCTCACTTGCTCTTAAAATCTCCGTCATTCTTGGTCATACAGATAAAAGTAGCCTAATACATCTTTCGAATCTGTAAAGACTCTACGTTTATTTGTGTGCACTCAGAATAACAACGAAACGTTGCGCTTTTAAGCAAACAGGATGCGCTTTAGGTCTAATGTGAACTTGAGCGAGAAACTCCGAAAATCCGTCTTTGAAAAATAAATCTATAGAGAGTGAAATGTCTAAAAAATAAAAATAGAAGACGTGTGTGTTAGCATGGATGATTTATATGAAATTTAATCTGTGCAACACTGTGCATAAGATGGCTTTCAGTTCAATATAATAACAAAAAACGACATTTTGGGTTTTTATTCAACTAATAAAATCACAGCACGCTGTGATCTGTACTATATTTTTACTGTAATTGACAGTTATCAAAAAAAAAAAAAAAAAAACAACAACACGGGAGTGGGAGGGAATGGGAGTCATTCTTCCGGGAGTGGAACGGGATTTTCCCCCAGTTTTTTCGTGGGATTGGGACGGGAAGAGATTAAAGTTTGTGATGCATTTTGGAAACAGGAGATGAGCCCCTGGTCTAATGCGCCACCTGGCTTGAGAAACCCGTTCTCAAAGACTTACTTTTAGTCATTATTTGGGTAGCACACATATTCTGAATGCCTTCGGCAGAATTCAAATGAGCCATTTTAATCTAGATTAATCTAGATTAATTCCAAAATTAATCTAGATTAAAAAAATGTATCTATGCCCATCACTAATATATATATATATTATAAATTATTATAAACTATTTTGTTTCTTCATATCTAAACTTTTGTTCAAAAATTGTGGTCAGTTCAGTAAGATTTTTTTTGAGAAAGCTAAAAAAAAATTTTTTTCTATTTAATAAATATTTTTTTTGTTATTATAAACCATTTTGAACTTTATTAATCAATTCTGGAAAAGGTATTACTATTTCCACAAAAATATTATGCAAAAAAAATGTTTTTAACATTGATAACAATAATAAATGTTTCTTGAGCACCAAATCAGAATATTATAATAAATTCTGATGGATCATGTGACGCTCAAGACTTGCCAAATTTGAAATTGTAGTAATATTTCACAATATTACTGTTTTTGTTTTGATTGAAACAATTATGTTCTTAAAAAAAAATGACTCTAAACTTTTGAATAGTAGTGTAGTCATTTCCTGTTCGATCCAGATTTAAAATGTTGTCACAGAGATGCTAGGATCTGATTGAATTTCTTCTCAGAAACACAAGATTTTCCCCACACTGTATATTTTCAGCTGTGGAAGCACTTTCATTCTGGGTAGCTGTGATTGTCCCGTATAGTCTCTCAGGAGAGTTTAGCGTGACCTCAGCATGCCCTTTGAATGTTTAATGGATGAGTAAAGTAACTTCTTGTCTCCTTGCTCTCAGGACCCAGCAAAGGTTTTTAAAGGGAAAAAGATGCCAGGCAGGATGGGAAACATTTACGACACCACTCATGGCTTGAAGGTATACCTACCAGAATGCACAAAATTTACTATTAAATCATTATGAAAGTAATGTAGAATTAAAAAATGAATAAGTACATAAATATTATATTCACAATTTATTATACATTTGTCCTTTTCATTTGTCCATAAAGCCAAAGGCATGTTCGGCTGATTCTTCTGCTCTGCATTGCACTGTGCAGCTTACATGATGCTGCATTGCAGATATTGGGTGGCAAAAACATTTTTTTTATATATTTTGTGTAGTATGACAAGTAAACAAACTCAATTCATTTATTACACCTCAAAATACAAAGTAAGCACAATTTCAAAGCTCAGCTCTACCATAATACATCTTGGTCTCAGAAGACACCTGCTGTAGTCACCCAGTGAGAAAAATGATTGGTGAGTATTTGTAGTTTCACTAAGGTCTTTTCTCTGGCAGGTATGGAGGGTGAACACCAAGTATAACATCCTCTACGTCAACGGCTCTGTCCCGGGTCACCGCAACTGTCTTGTTAAGGTAAAACACCTCACACATACTCAAACTCTCAAGTGTGCAAAGTCAAATGCACTTGTCTTCAGGTAGAATATATTTTTGAAGGTGAAGGATCTGCTTTAATTTTTTTTGCATCTGTCTTCGCTTTCAGCTGGTGTTTAGCTAAAAAAAGAGTTGTCCGTGCCAGCACAAGCATTGACTTTGGCACACAAGCACACACTAGATCTCGTAGAGTTTGCTTACATACACACTCAACCGAAAGTTAAACTCTCAAAGACTGACTTCATTCAAGAGCAGATGACTTTATAGCATCTAGTCGAGTGTATTCTTCTCTGGTTGTTTAAACGTAATGCTTACATTTGCTCGATCAGATCAGGGACTCGATTTTGCCCACGCGGTTGGAGAACAACCAGAAACCACCGTTCCCCACATTCTTTGCTGATGGAGATGAAGAGATCCCTGAAGACCTCTACGATCAGGACATGTTCCAGTTTGGGGAGCCCATGCCTGAATGAGGTTGTGACCCCACGATTCTTGCTTACGCTGGTAAAAGTCATTGGGCATGACGTGACCCTTGATCGGGGCCTTTCATCTTGTGAATTCAGCATTGCTGTGCTAAAAGACTTAAAGATGTGTTAAGTAAACACATAAGTGCAGGTGGAGTGTAGTCATACTTCTGTATAACTGAATCATTTTGAAGCGACAAATGTTTAAACAATAAAACCAGTTTGATTATATCACATTATTTCTGTGTTTATTTTCATAAGCTAGAGCAACAAAGCACTGCATGGACGCATAAGGAGAGTAGTTACATTGTTATATATACAATTAATCTATAAGTAAGATATATGTATAAGTAATATACCATATATATATATATTTTTTTTTTTGTGCATGTCTATAGATATACAATATACAATAAAATTCAGATAATTTTATTAAAAAAAAATTATATAAACAATTTTAGAATTTATTAAATTATATTTATAAAATAATGTAATGATTTGGAATGAAAGAAATAGAGGGTATAAATCAGGGGTATTCAACTAAAATGTACAGAGGTCCAGTTAGAGAAAATTTCTTGAAGCAAAGGTCCGGAAAATCATAATGTCTTACTATTTAGTATGATAGCTTATATATTTGATAGCTTTTATATATTTATAAGTAGCCTAGTTGTTGTTTCAGCATCTGCATGTAATAAATACCTGCCTGCCTAATCAAATGAATCCATAACAATTCAAAAACTTGTTGACAATATTTATTGTCATGTTACATAGAACTGAACATATATGTATGACTGTAGATATGTATGTTTTTTTCATTAACAAAATAAAAGTAGGGCTGTATTTCCAAATAAGCGAAAATAAATACAATATGAAAATTGTGTATGTTCAAATAAAGTGCTTAACTTCAGACAAATAAAATAAAGGAGGAAAAGCTTGAATTTCTAATTTTCTGTTTTATATCTTGACTCAACAATCGCAACCATTTTACAAATAATTAATCTCAACACATCTTAACAATTGAACAGTTTTAGAATATCACCAGTTTCTACCGCTCTTAAATCCCACTCCTCCGCTTTTGGAGAACGCATTTGTTCCTTATTTTTATCTCCCTTTCTCCGTCTTACTCGCCTGTTTCTCAACTTTCTCCGGCGCAGTCATCTGTATCTCTCCTTTTGTTTTCTACATGTATCGCTATCTTTCTTTTTCTTTCTATCGTCTTTTCATGTGTTACTAGCCGCGAACTCTCTCATGTGTCTGCACTCTGTCGAGTCGCAATGTTTACCAGACTTGATTGGCTGAGTGGTATCACGTGGGATGGCTTAACTCGCATGCAATTGGTCTGTGTGTTTCCACTACCACTACAGTAAAGACAAAAGCTGCGCCGGTTGAAATAGAAGCGCCCTGTCAGGTTTTAGATCATAACCTTATATTTTGGCTGTAGGTCCGGGTCCGTGTGGGACGACTTTTGGGTCCGGATCCGGACCGCGGTCCGCCTGTTAGTGACCTATGGTATAAATTAATGAATATTTTAATTTGCAACAAGTTTGGCATTCAGTTAACTAAATGATACTCAACATTTCTAAATATGCTTGATATTAAACTAAACTCAAACGTCATGCATATATGTAACTGTGGACCACAAAACCAGTCATAAGTATCACAGGTATATGTTCCTGTGGCTCAGTGGTAGAGCATTGTGTTAGTAGTGCAAAGGTTGTGGGTTCGATTCCCAGGGAACACACATACTGACAAAAACAAAATGTATAACCTGAATGTAATATGCATTGCTACTTCATTTGGACAACTTTAAAGGCAATTTTCTTAATATTTAGATTTCTATTCTCTGCCAAGTATTGTCCTATCCTAACAAACCATACATCAATGGAAAGCTTTATTATTTAGATTTCAGATGATTTATAAATCCCAGTTATTTTTTTAATAATTGACCCTTGTTTTTATGGTCTAGGGTCACGTATGTATCTTTAAAAGACGTGACCCCAAAACATAAGAAATTCACTCTCATTATATTATTTTTCTGATACTCACCTGCTCAACTTATTTATTACTAAACCTTATTTTAAGTTATTTTTGAATGTTTGGTGTCAGCATTTCTTTACTTATTTGACAATCCGCTTGATGGATGTAAAGTTGCAAATACATCAAGCTGACAGCAAAACTCTGTAAGGATACTCCGATGAGATACACTGTGCTGACCTCTGTGCATTAGAGAAGAGAGCGGGAGGAGGAGGTGGAGACGGAAGGATGAATAGATGCTGACAATGGTTGACATTTCTCCCTCTCTAAGTGAGGGGAATAAATCAAGGCATTAATGTTGCATGAGTTAAAGCTCACTGACTGATGGAGTGTGTGTGTGTGTGTGTGTGTGTGTGTGTGTGTGTGTGTGTGTGTGTGTGTGTGTGTGTGAGAGAGTGAGACAGTAAACATTAATAAGAAATAAGAATTTCCGCTTAAAATTATGTTGTGCTTTTGAACGTTCTATTCATCAAGGAATCCTGAAAAAACTTAAGCAGCACAACTCTTTTCAACATTGATAAATATAAGAAACTTTTATATAAAAGTTGTTTTAAATGATTAAATCACATAAAAAGTATATTTTATTTTGAGATGCAGTGTATATACACTCACTGGCCACTTTATTAGGTACACCTTGCTAATTCTGGGTTGGACCCCCTTTTGCCTTCAGAAATGCCTTAATTCTTCGTGGCATAGATTCAATAAGGTGTTGGACAAATTCCACAGAGATTTTGGTCCATATTGACATGATAACATCACACAGTTACTACAGATTTGTCAGCTGGACATCCATGATGCAAATCTCCCGTTCCACCACATTTGAGTAAAAGAGAACTCGTGTCATGTTCAAGAAACCAGTCTGAGATGATTTGAGCTTTGTGACGGTGCATTATCCTGCTGGAAGTAGCCATCAGAAGATGGGTACACAGAAGTCCTAAAGGCATGGGTCAGCAACAATACTCCGGTATGCTGTGGCGTTTAAACGATGTTCAATTGGTACTAAGGGACCCAAAGTGTGCCAAGAAAATATCACCCACACCATTACACCACCAGCCTGAACCGTTGAGACAAGGCAGGATGGATCCATGCTTTCATGTTCTTTACGCCAAATTCTGACTCTACCATCTGAATGTCGCAGCAGAAATCGAGACTCATCAGACCAGGAAACGTTTTTCCAATCTTCTATTGTCCAATGTTGGTGAGTCTGTGTGAATTGTAGACTCCGTTTCCTGTTCTTAGCTGACAGGAGCGGCACCCGGTGTGGTCTTCTGCTGCTGTAGCCCATCTGCTTCAGGGTTCGATGTGTTGTGTGTTCAGAGATGGTATTCTGCATACCTTGGTTATAACGAGTGGTTATTTGAGTTACTGTTGCCTTTCTATCATCTCTAACCAGTCTGCCCATTCTACTCTGACCTCAACACGGCATTTTTGTCAACACAACGGCCGCTCACTGGATATTTTCTCTTTTTCTGACCATTCTCTGTAAACACTAGAGATGGTTGTGCGTGAAAATCCCAGTAGATCAGCGGTTTTTGAAATACTCACACCAGCCCATCTTGCACCAACTATTCCATGTTCAAAGTCACTTAAATCCCCTCTCTTCCCCATTCTGATGCTCGGTTTGAACTTCAACAAGTTGTCTTCACCACATCTTGATGAATGCATTGAGTTGCTGCCATGTGATTGGCTGATTAACAATTTGTGTTACCAAGCAATTGAACAGGTGTACCTAATAAAGTGGCAGGTGAGTGTATTTCTTAATTGAATAAGAAATCACGAGCTGCCTTGTAGTGATGACAAGTTGCCTTGAAGTGAATTATAACAATGTTTTAAATTAAATTACATGTATCGCTTAAATGCAGGGTCATTTTAGGTAAATTGAGCCACATCTCATGAAGGGCACCACTTACTGAAACCTGACACTAGGATGGTAAATTATTATTATCCTTAAGCAACATAGGCCTATAATTATTTTATAAAATATTAAATATACAATAACCAAAATGACTGTAATGCGCGAAACGTGGTAAATAAACAATATTGGAAACCTCAGCTGCCAATTTACAGTAATTTCAACAACATTTCAACCGTTTCAAAAAAATTAGCCCTGGAATGTCTGAGGGCAACAGTTGTGCTTTTTTAAAGTTAAGATATGCGAGTCTCATGCATGAAAACAGAGCAGTCACATATTGTGTTCATGTATTATTCAGTCAGAAAACCATCATTTGCTGCCAGTTTGCACTATAGTTTGTAGACACCATCATTACCGCGCACACTACACTGTTAGACTTTGCTGTAATTTTACAGTTACTTACTGTAAAAAAGTACAGTAAAATACCATATATATGATTTATGGTTAACTACTGTAATACGCACGGCATTATGGGTATTTTTTGTATTAATTTTACAGTAATTTACTGTATATGGGAATTTGCAGTATTTTGCTGTAATTTTACAGTTATTTACTGTAAAAAAAGTCCAGTAAAATACCATATATATGATTTACAGTTAACTACTGTAATACACACTGCATTATGGGTATTTTTTATTAAGTTTACAGTAATTTACTGTATATGTGAATTTGCAATATTTTACTGTTTACACAAAAGCAGTAGTGCTACTGTAAATGAAGAAGACAGGTTTCTTGAATGTGCTGCGGACATTTTAATAGGCCTAAAACATTACATTTACATTTAGTCATTTAGCAGACACTTTTATCCAAAGCGACTTACAAATGAGGACAATGGAAGCAATCAACAAAAGAGCAATGATATACAAGAGCTATGACAAGTCTCAGTTAGCTTTAGGCAGTACACTAACAAGGTTTTTTTATATATAATAAATAAAAAAACTGATAGAGCAGAAAAAGAATAGAGCAAGCTAGTGTTAGAGGCATTTTTTGCTTTTGTTAATTGTATGATAAACAAAAAGAAAACAGAGTACAAAAATATTAGAAATGCTACTGTTAGTTTTTTTAAAGCATATAATTAGAATAGAGATTGCTAGAGTTAGAGGGTCAAATAAAGATAGAAGAGATGTGTTTTTAGCCGATTCTTTAATTCGATCCAATTCGATTTCAATTGATTCTTGAAGACATCAAGACAATATGCCCATATAGGCCTATTAAAATGTCATATGATAATGTTTTATAGTTTATAATCTTGTTCGAAAGAAAATCATGAATCTGCATTAATTTTTCTCATTTTAAAATGTATTTAAAAAAATCACACACCCACACGCATGTTCTATTAGTGTTTATAATAAATAACGAAATAATAATAAACAATAATAATAAATAATAATAAATCCACAATTGGGTTCCCACCGTTTTTCAAAATAGGCTATCGGAAAAAATACAGACTGGTATAATTTAATTTTATTATTATTTGTGTAATGTCATGGTAATACACAAGTGGTGATACAAATGTAATTTGTAAATTATTAAAAACAAAAATATATATATATATATAAACTTTACTTACACATCACACAATTTAAACTGTTACTCGCGTGCAAAGCCCGGGCAACAACCTGGCAGAGGTTATATAAACTGAGGTTTGTGTCCAGTGCGCGCATAACGGACGTCCCTTATGAATGGTTCGCCAGACGCCAGCTGCAGATTTTCCTGAGGTAAGTAGGCTACTTTTATTTATGCTTACAAACTTTCAACAAATGTATTTTATTAGTAATTTTTTGATCGTAAAGCATTACCAATATCAATTCAATAAAAATATATGAAGAAAGTAAATAATAAAATCGAATTATTGGCTATGACAAGCAGGACTGTTCGTTTTCCTCAAAAACTGCTGCTTTATGAAACCCATTAAATTGTCAAACAGTTGACTGACTGCCATTTCCTGTAGACGTACCGAATGTAATATTTACACGAATAATGGTTTTCCGTCTTTTTTACGGCCAGTTATGGTGTAGGCCTATTTTACTCGTCAATTAAACGAATAACGTTACCGTTAAATGCGTGTGACGTCATTTGAAGTAGCGCGTCTCAAAGGCTCTCTCTCGTGCGCTCTTAACCCCTTGCGCGCGCGCTCTCTCTCGTACGCTCATAACCCCTTGCTCTCTCTCTCTCTTTCTTCCTCACACTCTCTCTCTCTCTCTCTCGCTCTCTCTCTCTGTGCGTCTGCTCTATTCAGGGAACACACATAAGTTCAAGTTGCTTTACTGGCATTACATTTTAATTAAAGTATTGCCAAAGCATTTGAAGTATGTGTAAAATACAGAATATATTTACACCACCAAAGTAATAAAGGAGATAATAAATGAGTACAAAATAAGAGAGAGAAAAAACAGCAGACAGTATCTCTAACATATACATTACTTATAGCAATTCCAATTAAATGTAATTTCGTGAAAAATTACAAATCATTAAATAACTAAGAATCGTTCTTTATTATGGCTTCTTATTTGTTAATAGAAGGAAGGTCTCAAAGTCAGTGCATTAAAATTTTCATAGTACCAGTAATTACATTTTACATGCTGTTGTATGCTAAATATTCTCTTCTATCTTTTCTTTCAGTGTTGACTGTCATCTGATTGTGTTAGTGATACATTTAGCAGTCAGCCTAGATCTGTGATTTATCATGTTCATAACATATGGTGATAGTCAATAATCACTGATGAAAATTATGTTTATTCTTTCTCTCTCTTTTGCTTTTGTGTCAGGCAGGCACTACACCCTAAAGACTCTTTTAAGGGCCACACCACTGAGCATCTTTGGCTTTGTAAGTATATGTTTTGACTTACTATCAGATACAGTATTTGACATTAGATTAACTGCATGTTATGCAACAACTAGAGTCATCAGAAATGTATTGTAAAGACATTAAAGAGATGATCAAACATCCCACATCTGTGATTTCCATGTTCATAACATACAGATTAGTAAATAGTCATTGATGTAAAAAGTTTTACACAAACATATACAACATCTCTCCCATGTTCAGTGAAGTTTCCTCATTTCCTCTCTTTTGCTTTTGTGTCCGCAGGCACTACCTACGAACCCAAAGGCTCTTTTAAGGGCCACACCAGAACACAGAGAGAGAGAGAGAGAGAGAGAGTAAGGAATAGTTGGAGAAACGGACAAAGGTGGACCAACACATCCACAACACGTCGCAAAGCCACCAGGAAAAAAATTAACAAAAAAACAGAGCACATGCAAGTATGTACAGGTGCAAGTATTGCAGCTTGTGTTTTTCAGATGTAAGAATTTTCTGCAGTCATGTGAAAAAACATCAGCACACAGCAAACCATAGGTTTGCTTGTGGAAATGAGGAATGTCCTGCTTCCTTTAAAACTTTTTTGGCATTTAGATCCCACATGCACCGAAAACACAGACATTGTTATATATAGTCAACAGAATGTCTAACCATCAAAAATACAGTTACAATGTTACTGAAAGCAAAAAACACTTTTACTTAGTGTACCTTTAACGTCATTGTACATTCAGGCAATTAATGGCGTTTTCTGACAAGGATGTGCAAAAAAACTATACTATTTAAACAGAAACAATACTGGTAATAACTGCTGTCGCACAAGTTGTTACCTAAGTTGTTACATAAAGTATAACATAACGAGATAAACTAATTTCTCCCTCATTTTCCCTCTGTTTTGTTTCAGATCAGCCATCAGTGTTTTATCCGTATGATGGCCAGCCAACTGGGATGCTTTGTTCATGTTTTTTGTTTAGATATTGTCATGATTTGTTGTTATGAATTCAGTTATATAGCCATCAGTGGCTTACCAGCATGGAGGCCAGCCAACTGGGATGCTTTACATGTTTGTTTTCTTGTTGTTGTTTTTTTTTTGTTAATGTATTGTTAACACATTGTTATGATTTAAATGATATAAATTCAGTTCTATATGTGATTTGTTATGAATTTAGTCCTATATATATATATATATATATATATATATATATATATATATATATATATATATATATATTTGTAATGTTGCATCACAATGATTAAATAAATAAGTAAATAAAATAAATGTAATTGACAGTGACAGTGAATAAAAATATACTGCTGTGCATTGACTCAAGTTACTTCTTTGGAATTTATTAAATTCAATAGCATTCATGTAAAATATTCAAAATAAAGATATAGTATAATAAATAGTGTAAAATAAATTATAGTAAAATTGCTGTAGCAATATACTGTAAAACTAAGTTGCGGTAAGGGTATTGTACTGTAAAATGATACTGCGGTAAGAGCATCATACTGCAAAATGAAACTGCGGTAAGGGCATCATACTGTAAAACACATTTACAGTTAAAGTACTGTAAAGGGACAGTTACAGTAACTTACTGGCAACAGTGCTGCCAGTAAGTTACCGCAAAAATACAATAAAAAGTCTAACAGTGTACGCATTAGCCTACTTTTTAGTCCTAATTTCTTCCCTTTTGCTCTGTTATTAGTTTTCCTCATCGAAATTCACAATTATCAGCATGGATTTCTTAGACAACTAAATGGCTAACATGCACATCTTATTTATAAAATGTTATGTTTTATGAAATGTGATACATGATAACGCTGGTTTGTTCAACCAGTCAGAAAGACTGTATATGTGGGCTTTAGCATATCGAGGGTCTTACGATGCCAACCTGCTCTTACAATGCAGTCGATCAAGATTTAACCCATATAAATCCTCACAAATGCCCACATATACATGTGTCAGAGGCCTGACCTAGTAATGTTTTTGGGCTGTCTGCGCACATACATAATGCAAAAAGGTTTTTTTTTTTTTGTTTTTCCAGTACCATCGTTGCATGATTGAACTCCCTGATGTAAGCACTGCACTAAAAACAGCCTTATCAAGCTTGAGCGGCACTCGCTTGTACTCACACACACACACACACACACACAATGTGTGTGTACATATGTGTGTAACCAAACACATTGTTTAACCCAGGGCTATTCAATTAACTTAATTTGAGGGCCGGATTATCGAATGGAACAGGGTCTGGCTGCAGACTAATACTACGCCCTTAAATGATGTACTCTTTTGGTGAAGAAAAGTACATACTTTTGAGTGTGTAGTAGAAGAGTAGGCAAGCTTTGGAACATACTATCACGTCACACAACTTCGTCTTTTAGAGAGAGACCTGTCGCACCTTATACAGGCACCCGGTCACTGTAAACTGGCCTGTCAATCATCTTGTCACAGTTAACATCCTCCACATTTCATTTCATGCAACTTCCTACCGTATTAGAGAGAAAAGTAGTGTGACTTGAAAATGAATGTAACGTGACATACGACCAAGTATGGTGACCCATACTCGGAATTCGTGCTCAGCATTTAACCCATCCGAGGTAGAGGTCTGCACGGGCTCAAAACTGAAGCCCGAACCCGGCCCGTACCCGAGATTGTCTGACCCGACCCGACCCGAGCGGCACAGTTAAATTTAGAGCCCGAACCCGACCCAAAATTCCCCCCCACCCCATCGAATAGCCAATGTAGAAAAGGCCGGCTATATAGAGAGACATTAGTGACCCCTCGTGACTTTAAGAGGTATTGCGCTGATGACTCTGTATTTCCCTTTAACGATCCCTTTAACAGTATTAACAGGACGCAATTCAGAACACGGACATTCTTCGCTGTTGTTCAAGCTGTTGTTGTTTTTCTGCTGAGTGCGTTCATATACAAGTGAGTGATTATAGTCATGTTATTCATTATCTTTAAAGTGCTGTGTTTGAAGGCATAAGTTTGTGTTATCGATAGTTGCTATTATAATCGTGTATGTGTGCTACACGCGTTGTGTATTGCATCATCTATAGATGGCGTTAGTAAGTGTATATGAGAGACAGTTAAATAGTGATATTGGTATATAATATCGTAAACTTGAAGTCACTTTGATTTATATGTATATTATTATTTACTAAATATGTTAAGTTGTTTTGGTATTTAATCAATATTTATCGGTTCTTCCGAGCTCACGTGTCAGAGAACGTGATGCCATTTTCACAAGTGCTAAACTAGTCTGTGCATGTCTGAATCGATTGTTATATCGCTAATTTTCTACTATGCTATATTGCTATTATGTTTAAGTATATATATATATATTATGTATAAGTAACAGTGAGTTCATATTTCATTACTGATTGGGTACTGTTATTTCTGTTTGTTTAGAACCACTCATACTAAGCTACACTCCAAACTACCTGTACTACAACCATTCACTCAACCGAATTCAAAGACTGTAACCCGCTACCAGCATCAAACCATTAAAGTGTACTTCGTCTCTAACCGGATGACTTATGTCTGCTCAATTTCACCAGCACCCACACTAGTCTATCCAACAGCCAACAAAAAAAAGGAAAAAGGCTGCATTTCACGATTGCATGCAAAGAAACAGATGAATCAAGGCTCTGCCATTTCACAAACATTTGCCAGTTATGAAAGTTTGTGAACATCAGGTGCAGCGGTCGCATACATTCTGCCGAGTTTATGAATTTTGTATGGACAAGAAGATAATTCTTCCTCCGTGCAAATTATGGTCATTTTTTTGTCAGTTAAGGCTCGTTAGCATTCTGTCTGCTTTAAATCAGACATAAGATCTTAAATAAGATTGTATTTATTTGAATGAATTAATCATTTATTTGAATTAGCGAGAGAGAGAGAGAGAGAGAGAGAGAGAGACCGAGAGAGAAGGGGGTTTGAATGTTGCGCGTGCATGTGAACCTGCGTCTGCGCGTCTCTCTCTACAAGCAATGAGGCTTAGTTACTTCAAAAACAGCGATTTTGCCGCCTCATTGCAGATAAATATAATGTTGTGACTTGCGAGTCAGTAGCCTGTCGAAGCTATTTTACTAATAAAAGTTTCCGTGCTGTTTGTGCGTGATCTCTGATATCTGTGTGCAATGTGTGTGCGTGCGTCTATGAAAGCAGCGAAGCCTCTGCATATAGTTTTGGTTTAGCTACAAACCCGAACCCGACCCGAGCCCGAAGCTATCCATTAAACATTAACCCGAACATTCGGGACCCGCGGGTTCGGGTCGGGTAGCAGACCTCTAATCCGAGGTGCACACACACAGCAGGGAACACACACTCACCGTGAACACACAGCCGGAGCAGTGGACGTGGTATTGAGAGCACTGTAGGCTACATTTACTCCCCCCACCTACAATTCGAACAGGTGTTCCGACACTCTGTGCTACCTCTCAGAATGAGCTACCCATACACAATGCGCATGCGCAGTTCCCTACTACTCTTGGAAACCCTCTATCTGAAGACCCGCCCATAAATTTGAGCTAACGTTACCCTGTCTGAGTTGTGAACGAGTGCGTAAGTAAAATCTATTTAGCTTAATTACAGTTGTGTTTTTTTGTTAAATTGAATCGCTCCCATTAAATATGTAATAATTTATTCAGTGTCTAATAATTTCTAACAACAAAAACGAGTTTTCTTACCAAGAGGGTGCTACTTCAAAAAAGCATGTGGTTTTGACGAGTCCCCGATTTACTAAATAAAATGTGTCTTTGTCATACTAAATATAATACATTTTCACTGTACGTCGAATCTTTTACATTAAATATGTGATATGTTTCCAGTGTCTCTCATTCCAACGCTTAAGTTTATCACAAGGGTTTATTCTCCCTAAAACGCAAGCAGTCTTGAGGAGCCAGTGATTTAAATTGATCTTGCTAAATTAAAATACTATATTCAAAATCGAATGGCTCCCAGTAAATGGGTGATAATTTCATCATTGTCTGTGATTTCGATGAGCATAACGTTATCAAAAATGTTTATGTCATAAGCCCGAGACAATGCACGAATTTCAGCTGTCCCAAACCGTGAAACAATTGCGGTGAATTCTGATTCACCATCAGTCTTTCGTCTGTGACAGGTATTTAATAGCTGACAATATGTGCTACCTCTGTTTCTCCATCATTTCTTAAGATGGTAGTTCATTCTGATAGGTTTTTAATAGCTGACAATATGTGCTACCTCTGTTTCTCCATCATTTCTTAAGATGGTAGTTCATTCTGATAGGTATTTAATAGCTGACAATATGTGCTACCTCTGTTTCTCCATCATTTATTAAGATGGTAGTTCATTCTGATAGGTTTTTAATAGCTGACAATATGTGCTACCTCTGTTTCTCCATCATTTATTAAGATGGTAGTTCATTCTGATAGGTATTTAATAGCTGACAATATGTGCTACCTCTGTTTCTCCATCATTTATTAAGATGGTAGTTCATTCTGATAGGTATTTAATAGCTGACAATATGTGCTACCTCTGTTTCTCCATAATTTATTAAGATGGTAGTTCATTCTGAGAAAGAAGCTCATGTCGTTAGATTGACACAACAGCTTGAACTACTGGTAGCACATCCTGAGCGGGTAGGACAGATTGTCAGAACACCGGCCTGAGATTCGAACTCGCAACCTTTCAATTACGAGTCCGACTCTCTAACCAGTAGGCCACCACTTCTCCGTCTTTGTAGATCGATGATCTGGCAATCGCAGGTCTTTCATGTGGAAAACTCTGCTCATATTTTCTGCATAATGATGCATTTGAAAGTTATCAACCAAATGGATGTTTATAAAAATTCCCATTGCTGTTGCTGATCAAATAACACTGATAACAATAAATAAATGTTTTAACCAGGTTAAATGTTGATTTAAATGTTAACTGATCGTGCACATCCACCAAGTTAGTAGTTTTTTTAAACGCTTTTTATATATGTTTTTAGTTCTGGACCGAATCCTTCGCCAAAGCGCAATGCATTGTGGGCAATTCTAGCTATTGGAGTGTTCACGGATCCACACTTCAAAGATCGACCTGAAATAGTAGGCTAGACTATCCGAGGACTTTTGGCATACTCTTTTCAACATACTATGCTTTGGGACACACTTATTGTAATCTCAAGTACTATTTAGGATGATAGTATGAACATTGGGACGCAGGGTAAGACACCTGCACTTCCAGACCTGAACAGTCTTTTTAATTTAATTTAATTTATTAATTATTTTTTAAATAGAATCTCTCAACATTTTACACAAGTAGCCAGGTGGTGAAGACAAGAAAAAAGAAACTAAATTACTTGTTACAATAACTATCGCCGCTTGCATTCTTCGCTGCCTGCGACGTCACTCGCAATCCACACAAATCGTGTGTGTTGCGAATAGAGACAAGACACTGTGGTGGTTAAACGATTAAAACTAATTTAATATCATAACATAGAGGGTCCTGCAAGTCATCTGTAAGAAAAAGACAAGACCCACAAATTCGTGGCCGCAGAACATCAGAATGAACGTAATGCTCTCATGAAGCGCTTTTAAACCTCCCGTAAAAAAAATCATAAACACTTAATATAGCTTAAAGTAGTAAGAGATAGTGTTATTAAAAAAATCACATTCGATATATATTTTATTGAAGAGTATTGCGTTCATATTCTGCTGTTCTATGACCGTGGATTTGCAGTTCCTGTCTTTTTTCCCCTTACACGTGACTTGCAGGACCCTGTATGTTATGCTATTAAATTCGTTTTTAATCACCTTAAACTTGTCAATCTTGTCTCCATTGGCATCACGCACGGCTTTTTCTTTGATTTAAAGTTCTATGATTTAGCCTACATAAATCACAGACTGCAGCAGGTTTCACTACAAGTTCACAAGTACAGCAAGTACAGCGCTGTTTCTTCAATAAAACCTAAGGCACATGACGCGGATGTGACATATTTTTTTCATCATTGTGTGTGGTTTTGTCCATTGAAGAGCTGGCGCGCTTGTCTGAAGCGGCTCAGTTCACTTCATCCAGTATCGGCGCTATTTCTCGCTAGAAGTTATGATTGATAACACTTTCTTTAAACTTGTTTAAACTAACGTTAGAATTGTGTATATCTCATAACTCCCTCACATATGTGCTTGTCAAAACTGCCATCTATTGATTTTGCGATTAGGGATGCAACGATTACAGATTTTGTTGGTACGATTATAGTCTGAAGAATAATCACGGTTTCACGCTTATCATGCATTTTTTTCATTTCCCAACATAAATTACATAATTTAGATATTTTAGATATTAAAGTGTAATGTATTGCTGTCTTTTGAAACAGAAGTAACACCGTAACCAATAATACAGATCAAAATAATAATACTAAAGAAAAAAAAAGTCAATCTCTCCTATTGCAATTAAAAAGGTGACATCTGCTCTATAAACATGCATGTCAGTATTTCCCTTTTGAAAATAATAAATGGAAATAGATCACAGATGTATTTGTTTTCATTTTGTTATTTCTACATTTCTTTTAGACCTGAGTTCAAAACAGATTTGACTTATGAATAATACTATAACAGGCATGATATCACAATGTTAATTAAGTGTTATTAATATTAATAATAATTATTCATATTTACTAATATTAACTTTATCCCACAGAGGACTGTTACTAATGAGGGGAATAAACTGAACTATTATTGTAATCGACTGTCATCCATACTTATTCATTATAATAATCTTTATTCATCTGATTTTACATATGACCTGAGAAAATCATGTCAATTATTTTGGTTTGTGAGATCGAGATCGAGCTGCCCACACAAACATTTAGGAGGACAGCAACTTGTCTTTCGTTTCATTAATAAAAGCTGCAACCGTTCTGTTCCAAGGTTCAAGGTTCTTTATTATTTGTCACATACACAATCATACAGGGTATAATCAGTAGTGAAATGTAAGTCAGGACACAGCAGCAGTTTTAACATTACGTGACATGACATCTGACGCACGGACGCCATGACATCTGACGCACAGACGCCATGACACATGCCAAACCTGTGACATCTGACGCACTACATGCCAAACCTGTGACATCTGACGCACAGACGCCATGGCACATGCCAAACCTGTGACATAAACCTGTGACATTGTCACTCTGCGTGTCGCACCTTCGGTAGTGACTGATACCTGCCCCTAGGTACCGCTGCTTAATGTAGATTGCGTGACACGAGCACATCAGCACGATATTGATTTAATTAACAGTATGTTGCGGTCAAGTATACGATTTATTGCATCGCGAAATTCATTTGTACAACAAATATTCCTCTGTTAAGATTAAAATGTGTCTAATGCCCCTTAATGTGTATTTTGTCATTGTAAGTTTATTTACAGTAGCCTGCTTTGTACAATAGTGTAACGGGTGTATGCCAGTAAGGGCTATGTATAAACCTCGCTCTCCTGACCTCAAAAAGAGGCGCTCTAGCGACTGACGCTACAGGCTGTATCCTTTGGCGTTCCTTGTTAGAGCGCCCGCCTCCCGCACCGGAATCCCGGGTTCGAAACCCGCTCGGAGCAAGAACGGGTTTGGATGGTGTGGACCTGGGGGGGTCCATTCAAATTGATTTTACATTCAAATACGTAAATAGGCTTTTTTTTCTGACACTTGCCTATCCGACATTACATACAAAATACAATCTGTCACAAGAAAACTCCACAAGCCATTACAAAGTGATGTCTACTATTATAACGTGATTTATGAAACTTACACCAACCATTCAGAAGTGTGCCTGACCTTGACACAGGCTTTTCACAATGCAATGCAGATTACGTGACATGACATCTGACGCACAGACGCCATGACACATGCCAAACCTGTGACATCTGACGCACCACATGCCAAACCTGTGACATAAACCTGTGACATCTGACGCATCACATGCCAAACATGTGACATAAACCTGTGACATCTTGCACCACATGCCAAACCTGTGACATAAACCTGTGACATCTGACGCACCACATGCCAAACCTGTGACATCTGACGCACAGACGCCATGGCACATGCCAAACCTGTGACATAAACCTGTGGCATTGTCACTCTGCGTGTCGCACCTTCGGTAGTGACTGACACCTGCCCCTAGGTGCCGCTGCTTAATGTAGATTGCGTGACACAAGCACGTCAGCACGATATTGATTTAATTAACAGTATGTTGCGGTCAAGTATACGATTTATTGCATCGCGAAATTCATTTGTACAACAAATGTTCCTCTGTTAAGATTGAAATGTGTCTAATGCCCCTTAATGTGTATTTTGTCATTGTAAGTTTATTTACAGTAGCCTGCTTTGTACAAGAGTCATACATTCAAATACGTAAACAGGCATTTTTTTTCTGACACTTGCCTATCCGAGATTACATAAAAAATATAATCTATCACGAGAAAACTCCACAAGCCATTATAAAGTGATGTCTACTATTATAACGTGATTTATGAAACTTACACCAACCATTCAGAAATGTGCCTGACCTTGACACAGGCTTTTCACAATGCAATGCAGTGTAGCCTAAGTCTGCAACGTATAATGTAAGTCTAGATGCTATTTAAACAACATTTCTACTTATTAACCTGTCTGCAGAAAGTCAAATGCTTTGACAAAACATTCAGACAACCAGAAGAAATGCATGCTCATAATATATAGATTATGAGCATGCATTTTTTCTGGAGTTGTCTAAATATGACAGTTTATATTTTTTATGTAATCTCGGATAGGCAAGTGTCAGAAAAAAAATGCCTATTTACGTATTTGAATGTATGACTCTTGTACAAAGCAGGCTACTGTAAATAAACTTACAATGACAAAATACACATTAAGGGGCATTAGACACATTTTAATCTTAACAGAGGAATATTTGTTGTACAAATGAATTTCGCGATGCAATAAATCGTATACTTGACCGCAACATACTGTTAATTAAATCAATATCGTGCTGACGTGCTTGTGTCACGCAATCTACATTAAGCAGCGGCACCTAGGGGCAGGTGTCAGTCACTACCGAAGGTGCGACACGCAGAGTGACAATGTCACAGGTTTATGTCACAGGTTTGGCATGTGCCATGGCGTCTGTGCGTCAGATGTCACAGGTTTGGCATGTAGTGCGTCAGATGTCACAGGTTTATGTCACAGGTTTGGCATGTGGTGCGTCAGATGTCACAGGTTTATGTCACAGGTTTGGCATGTGGTGCATCAGATGTCACAGGTTTATGTCACAGGTTTGGCATGTGGTGCGTCAGATGTCACAGGTTTATGTCACAGGTTTGGCATGTGGTGCATCAGATGTCACAGGTTTATGTCACAGGTTTGGCATGTGATGCGTCAGATGTCACAGGTTCGGCATGTAGTGCGTCAGATGTCACAGGTTTATGTCACAGGTTTGGCATGTAGTGCGTCAGATGTCACAGGTTTATGTCACAGGTTCGCCATGTAGTGCGTCAGATGTCACAGGTTTATGTTACAGGTTTGGCATGTGGTGCATCAGATGTCATAGGTTTATGTCACAGGTTTGGCATGTGATGCGTCAGATGTCACAGGTTCGGCATGTAGTGCGTCAGATGTCACAGGTTCGCCATGTAGTGCGTCAGATGTCACAGGTTTATGTTACAGGTTTGGCATGTGGTGCATCAGATGTCATAGGTTTATGTCACAGGTTTGGCATGTGGTGCGTCAGATGTCACAGGTTTATGTCACAGGTTTGGCATGTGGTGCGTCAGATGTCACAGGTTTATGTCACAGGTTTGGCATGTGGTGCGTCAGATGTCACAGGTTTATGTCACAGGTTTGGCATGTGGTGCATCAGATGTCACAGGTTTATGTCACAGGTTTGGCATGTGATGCGTCAGATGTCACAGGTTCGGCATGTAGTGCGTCAGATGTCACAGGTTTATGTCACAGGTTTGGCATGTAGTGCGTCAGATGTCACAGGTTTATGTCACAGGTTCGCCATGTAGTGCGTCAGATGTCACAGGTTTATGTTACAGGTTTGGCATGTGGTGCATCAGATGTCATAGGTTTATGTCACAGGTTTGGCATGTGATGCGTCAGATGTCACAGGTTCGGCATGTAGTGCGTCAGATGTCACAGGTTCGCCATGTAGTGCGTCAGATGTCACAGGTTTATGTTACAGGTTTGGCATGTGGTGCATCAGATGTCATAGGTTTATGTCACAGGTTTGGCATGTGGTGCGTCAGATGTCACAGGTTTATGTCACAGGTTTGGCATGTGGTGCGTCAGATGTCACAGGTTTATGTCACAGGTTTGGCATGTGGTGCGTCAGATGTCACAGGTTTATGTCACAGGTTTGGCATGTGGTGCGTCAGATGTCACAGGTTTATGTCACAGGTTTGGCATGTGGTGCGTCAGATGTCACAGGTTTATGTCACAGGTTTGGCATGTGGTGCGTCAGATGTCACAGGTTTATGTCACAGGTTTGGCATGTGGTGCGTCAGATGTCACAGGTTTATGTCACAGGTTTGGCATGTGGTGCGTCAGATGTCACAGGTTTATGTCACAGGTTTGGCATGTGATGCGTCAGATGTCACAGGTTTATGTCACAGGTTTGGCATGTGATGCGTCAGATGTCACAGGTTTATGTCACAGGTTTGGCATGTGGTGCGTCAGATGTCACAGGTTTATGTCACAGATTTGGCATGTGGTGCGTCAGATGTCACAGGTTTATGTCACAGGTTTGGCATGTGGTGCGTCAGATGTCACAGGTTTGGCATGTGTCATGGCGTCTGTGCGTCAGATGTCATGTCACGTAATCTGCATTGCATTGTGAAAAGCCTGTGTCAAGGTCAGGAACACTTCTGAATGGTTGGTGTAAGTTTCATAAATCACGTTATAATAGTAGACATCACTTTATAATGGCTTGTGGAGTTTTCTCGTGACAGATTATATTTTTTATGTAATCTCGGATAGGCAAGTGTCAGAAAAAAATGCCTGTTTACGTATTTGAATGTAACATCAATTTGAATGGACACCCCCAGACCCACACCATCCTAACCCGTTCTTGCTCCGAGCGGGATTCGAACCCGGGATTCCGGTGCAGGAGGCGGGCGCTCTAACAAGGAACGCCAAAGGCTACAGCCTGCAGTGACAGTCGCTAGAGTGCCTCTTTTTGAGGTCAGGAGAGCGAGGTTTACACATAGCCCTTACTGGCATACACCCGTTACACTATTGTACAAAGCAGGCTACTGTAAATAAACTTACAATGACAAAATACACATTAAGGGGCATTAGACACATTTTAATCTTAACAGAGGAATATTTGTTGTACAAATGAATTTCGCGATGCAATAAATCGTATACTTGACCGCAACATACTGTTAATTAAATCAATATCGTGCTGATGTGCTCGTGTCACGCAATCTACATTAAGCAGCGGTACCTAGGGGCAGGTATCAGTCACTACCGAAGGTGCGACACGCAGAGTGACAATGTCACAGGTTTATGTCACAGGTTTGGCATGTGCCATGGCGTCTGTGCGTCAGATGTCACAGGTTTGGCATGTAGTGCGTCAGATGTCACAGGTTTGGCATGTGTCATGGCGTCTGTGCGTCAGATGTCATGGCGTCCGTGCGTCAGATGTCATGTCACGTAATGTTAAAACTGCCTCTCTCAGGACAGGTCCGCTCAATGGAAAGTGAAAAAATAAAATAAAAATAGAAAATAAAAGTCATAAAAGGCAATAAAACAATGAAACATAACACAAGAGAATATATATATAAGTATGATCCATTTAACGGAAACACTTGGTGTAGAGGAGCATTTACGATTAATTAACCGTGAAGTTTTAAAGCGGTTAATAGTAATACCGGTTAATCGCTGCATTCCTAGTTGCGGTCTCCGGTAGATTGTTGTTATTGGATATCTCCCTTTTCTTTTTGGCTGGCCCGGGCCAGTGTTGCCACCTTGTGGAAAAACTAATTAGTGCAAGAACAATTCAAGGGGAATGTGCAACCTGCCTACTCTTCCTCGGCGGATGAAGATGAGCCAATTGAATAGCCCTGGTTTAACCCATCCATCGCTGGTACCGTGGGGTCTAGTTTTCTGGCCCTGCCCCAAACCATGGCACATCTGTGGCCTCGCAGAGTGTGTAGCTGCGTGTGTGGACCCCAGTGAGAACTTAATGCCAAACACTTTGCCAATCTCCCAATCTAATCCTCTAAACACACACACATCCTGTCCCTCCTGATTTCCGCCCCAAATCGCTCTTAATCACTCCACCGAATCTCACAGCAGTCACACCCCCTCCTGTAACCACACCTGCTCAGCACAGCACCCCTCCTCTACAAACACACATGCACACCTCTGCCAGATGTGGATGGAGAGACATAGAAGCCAAGGATGCACACTTGTGTCCATGTGTCAGTAAAACTGCTGTGAAGGTCATCATTGGCACATGATGGCACATTAAAAATGGATAGATGTCATTTACTCACCCTCGTGTTCATATAATAAAAAGTCAGTGGGTCCAAAACAACATCAGATCCCATTTACTTTCATTGTATGAAACAACAACAAACATTTTTTATTTGATAAAGAAAGTCATTCAGTTTTGGAATGACATGTGGGTAAATTACGAGATTTTCCAGTTTTGAGTGAATTATCATTTTAAAAACCATACATCTCCCTGTTACACTACCTTACAAATGTTTGGAGTCAGTACAAGCTTTTGTTTAAAAAAACAAAAATCAGCTTGGCAGCATTAAATTGATCAAGAGACCGTAAAGACATTTATAATCTTGCAAAAGATTTCCATTTCAAACAAATGTTGTTCTTCTGATATTTATATTAATCAAAGATTCCTGAACTGTTTTCGACACTGATAATAATAAGAAATGTTTATGGATGCAAATCCAACAAGGATCATGTGACACTGAAGTTTGGAGTGATGGCTTCTGAAAATTCACATTTGTAGTCACTGAAAGAAATTCAACTTTATATTTTATTGAAATAGTAAAAAAATCAAATGTAAAAAAGTTTCACAATATTATTGATTTTACTGTCTTTTTAGTCTATTAAATCCAGCCTTTTTGAGAATAACAGGCTTCTTTCAAAAACACAAAATATTGTACTGACTTAATTTACACTCTACTTCCTAATTCTACTTTTCTTTAACTGATATACAGCCTACTCAGCAATACTTCACTAAATGTACAGTCATGAACTTGATCAGAATATTTATGCTTAAATGCTGAAAAGAAATATGAGATTATTAACTCAAATTTGTGGCAAAATGCATAGGACTAATTTTGTTTTGTTGCAGCTTGATTGTGTTGTGTGTAATTTAATTACTTTTCCCTTTAAAAAAGTTATGTAAGGGATTACTCTTATTTTTTCTGTAGTTTAAGTTACTTGTGTAATTGAACTTAATCCTGTGTATAGACTGTATAACATTTATAAACAATATTAGATTTAACATCAATGTTTTAAGTCTAACCTTACAATTCATGTTTTTTATGTACCCTTCTCACTTTAAAAATATTGTTAACACTTTAGTGTCCAATTCTCACTAACTTGTAGCAAGTAATTAGCATGAATAATGAATAATGAATAATTAGCAGAGATACAACTATTTGAATATCTGTAATCTGAGGGAGCAAAAAAAATCAAAATACTGAGAATATCGCCTTTAAAATTGTTCAAATTAAGTTCTTAGCAATGAATATTACTTATCAAAAATTACGTTTTGATATATTTACGGTAATAAATTTACAAAACATCTTCATGGAACATGATCTTTACTTAATATCCCAATGATTTTTGGCATAAAAGAAAAATCGATAATTTTTACCCATTCAATTTATTGTTGGCTATAGCTACAAATATACCCCAGCGACTTAACACTGGATTTGTGCTCCAGGATCACATATTAAAGAATGTGTTTTCCTTGACAAACCAGCTCACATTACAGTACAATCATCACGAGCGCAGAATGCCACACCATCATTCCAGATATCTTTTGATATTTTCCCTTCATCGTTACCGCCATGACAACACTCGACATCAGGTTTTCCATTATCCTCTTCTGTATCTGTCAAACACACACTCAAACTGTCTTGCCTTGTCAACCCATTCAAATCTTTTATTTTCCTCTCTCTCTTTTTTAAATGTATAATCTATTTAAGCCACTCTATTTCTACGAACTCTGATTCAGTTCAGTAAACTCCAATTAAAGTCTCCAAGTCTTGAGTCCATGAGAGACCAGGTGTCACCATGGTTACAGCAGAGCGACTGCTGGCTGTCAGTCATTGGTTAGTCAAAGGCAGGACCCAGCTGGGCTTATGTGTGATGAGATATAAAATATTAACATCTTATTAATTATTGGCAAATGATTTCAACTCATTAAAATAGCTACACTTTTTTTGGACTGTCACCGCAGAGAATCCACTAAGCGTCTGAATATTTCACATTAAATATCCCTTGATATTTCTATTCGTGAAGAGATCTTTTCGCTTATGTCATTTGTATTAAAGGTCTGGTTTCAAGAAGCTTGCATATTTATTTTGCTTTAAAATGGATGTCATTCTTTCCTTTAACAAAAACTAAAAATTCAACCCAAAGTAGATGAGGAACAAGATGTATATATTATAGTTTTTATTAATATTTTTAACTAGTTTTTTTATAACTTTAGTAAGAGTTAAGTAATGTTGTCATGTACTTGTCTTGTTTTATTAGAGCTTGTTTATTTTAAATATTTAGTTTTATCTTCAGTTTTAGTTTTAACTTTATTTCCAGCAGTGGTGGAGGTAACGAATAACAACTACTTCACGTTACTGTAATTAAGTATTTTTTTCGGGTACTTGTACTTGTTTGAGTAAATTTTTAAAGCTGTACTTTTACTTGTACTTTAGTACAAATTAAGCAAAATAATCTACTTCGTTACTTTTAAATCATAGTTCGTTACTGAGTACGCACACAATTTGAATACAATATTGAATTCCATAAACGGACCAATAAAAGCCCTTATATCTGAACCGGGAAAAGCCGCCCGCAGCAGCATTTGAAGAGTCATTCAAAAGAGTCTAACAAATTAGAATATGGTGACATGCCAATCAGCTAATCACCTCAAAACACCTGCAAAGGTTTCCTGAGCCTTCAAAATGGTCTCTCAGGTGGTTCACTAGGCTACACAATCATGGGGAAGACTACTGATCTGACAGTTGTCCAGAAGACAATCATTGACACCCTTCACAAGGAGGGTAAGCCACAAACACTCATTGCCAAAGAAGCTGGCTGTTCACAGAGTGCTGTATCCAAGCATGTTAACAGAAAGTTGAGTGGAAGGAAAAAGTGTGGAAGAAAAAGATGCACAACCAACCGAGAGAACTGCAGCTTTATGAGGATTGTCAAGAAAAATAGATTCAAGAATTTGGGTAAACTTCACAAGGAATGAACTGAGGCTGGGGTCAAGGCATCAAGAGCCACCACACACAGACGTGTCAACGAATTTGGCTAAAGTTGTCGTCAGAGGCGTCTTACCTGGGCTAAGGAGAAGAAGAACTGGACTGTTGCCCAGTGGTCCAAAGTCCTCTTTTCAGATGAGAGCAAGTTTTGTATTTCATTTGGAAACCAAGGTCCTAGAGTCTGGAGGAAGGGTGGAGAAGCTCATAAACCAAGTTGTTTGAAGTCCAGTGTTAAGTTTCCACAGTCTGTGATGATTTGAGGTTTAATGTCATCTGCTGGTGTTGGTCCATTGTGTTTTTTGAAAACCAACGTCATTGCACCCGTTTACCAAGAAATTTTGGAGCACTTCATGCTTCCTTCTGCTGACCAGCTTTTTAAAGATGCTGATTTCATTTTCCAGCAGGATTTGGCACTTGCCCACACTGCCAAAAGCACCAAAAGTTTGTTAAATGACCATGGTGATGGTGTGCTTGACTGGCAGGAAACTCCCCAGACCTGAACCCCATAGAGAATCTGTGGGGAATTGTCAAGAGGAAAATTAGAAACAAGAGACCAAAAAATGCAGATGAGCTGAAGGCCACGGTCAAAGAAACCTGGGCTTCCATACCACCTCAGCGGTGCCACAAACTGATCAACTCCATGCCACGCCGAATTGAGACAGTAATTAAAGCAAAAGGAGCCCCTACCAAGTATTGAGTACATACAGTAAATGAACATATTTTCCAGAAGGCCAACAATTCACACACACAAAAAAAATGATTGGTCTTATGAAGTATTCTAATTAGTTGAGATAGTGAATTGGTGGGTTTTTGTTAAATGTGAGCCAAAATCATCACAATTAAAAGAACCAAAGACAAACTACTTCAGTCTGTGTGCATTGAATTTATTTAATACACGAGTTTCACAGTTTGAGTTGAATTACTGAAATAAATGAACTTTTCCACAACATTCTAATTTATTGAGATGCACCTGTATATGTACATGGATGCCTCATTAGCGACTGTTTCTATGGGTCGCGATACAGAAGGATCCATATATATGTATAATCTAGCCGTTGACGCATCACACGTGTTGACTTGCATCATATGACTGACAGACTGCAACAGTTTGAGTTAAAATTCTTCGTTTGTGTTCTACTAAAGAAACAATGTCACCTATTTCTTGGATGCCCTGGGGGTAAGCAGATTAACATCAAATTTTCATTTTTGGGTGAACTATCCCTTTAATTATAATAATGCTGGAACAAGAGAGTCTAAGCTATCAAAATAAATTGGTCATCATAAATGCAGAACACAAAGGAGTGCTGATGGGACTAGTCATGTCTCACAGACAGGAGATGTAAATTAGTTATGAATATTTCACGAACAGTTACACGCTAAAGTGAAATCATCTTTGTTTAGCTTTGACTTGTTTATACATATATCTCGCTTTCCTTTTACTCTCACTCAGATCCAGAGGCGTCATGCCCATTCGAAGTGATTTTTGAGCCAAATGGATTTTGAAAGCATCTTCCAAAAGACAAAAAATTGCTTATTAATATTTGTTATATTTTATATAATCACGTAATTAGAACGTTCAGTGCGTCAAATCATCAGCTGCTGAATTCAAATGCGTTCGCTGGCGCTGAGCCAGAGACAGACGCGTTTACTCAGCTCTGCACATAATTACCAATCGCAAGATATCCATTTCAGAATTCAAACAGCTTCAGGAATTATAATGGGAGTTTTTGAGACGAAAGTCTTGATAATGAAATTATAATGTTCTTTGGTAATGTAATGTAAATGTCCTTTGCTGTGTTTCTGTAAAATGAAAGTGTTATAATTAGTAACTTAAGAGTTAGTAAGAGTTTTTTGTATTATTAAATTCACGTTAAATACAAAGTCAGTCATTTAAAAATATGTTCAGGCATGACACCCTTACGTGGTACTTAAGTTAAAAAATACGGATTTTATGCATAATGTGTCATTCTACATCAGCATTTTCAAACTGTTTTCATCAGGCAAACCTCTTTGACCGAAATTATTTACTTGAAGTACCCCCTGAGATCTTAAGTAAACATTTCAATAATTGAATGGCAGCAAATAGCAAGTTTAACTTTAAAAACATTTATTTTTATCAGTTTTAAAGTTTCAGTAGTATTTTCATAGCTATTGTTATTACACTTAACAAATTATAGAAATTCATATTATTGTAATTTACAATGTAATTATTAAATTTTCTTTTTCTTTTCTTTTTTTAATACAGGGTTTACCATAAAGATAACTATTTTTGAACATTTAAGATTTTACATTTAGCCTACATCACATTTGTATAAACCTTTAACATTTATTTGCAAAAACTTTGAATTTACATCATATGAATATTTATGAATACATTGTTGTATTTAAAATGGTAGAAAACTCGTTTTGGACCTCAAAATAAAGCACTTTTCCTCTGTACATGTCTGTGGAGCCAATCAGTCTTGTGGTGCTTGAAATTCTATTTAATTAAATAAGAAACTATTATTGGCACATACAAGGTGTAATTGTTAAAATACATATTGTTTCATTTTAAAATATGAAAAAATCATAACCCTAAATTTTTTTTAAGTGAAATATTTCTGTAAAGGCTATGGGGACAGAAAATTTGACATAGAATATTCCATTCCATAGAATGACCCTAGAACATTGGGCTAATTTGCCCATCACCCGTTATAGACTGAGGAGGAGTTTCTTCCCCCAGGCCATCAGGCTCCTAAACTCAGTCTCATAACATCATAACATCCACAGGACTCAATTTAATAAACTGTAAACACATCCATTATTCTCCATCATCCACACTGCTGCTATGTGTACATACCCGGTACAACCTATTTGCACATTCTCTTGCACATCCGTGTTTATATTAATATTTATTAATCCACAGTATACTGTATTGCACATTTTATCTCATTGCACATCTTACTCCTTATTTTATTTTATTATTTGTTCCCTTTTTCATTCTCACCTATATTTATATATATATTCTCTTGTGTTATGTTTCATTGTTTTATTGCTTATGTTATTTTTATTTTATTTTTAATTTTATTATTATTGTTTTTGCACTTTCCATTGAGCGGACCTGTCCTGACCTACATTTCACTACTGATTATACCCTGTATGATTGTGTCTGTGACAAATAATAAAGAACCTTGAACCCATGGGCGTAAATCCCCAATTTAATATCCCCAAATATTTAAAAAAAATATTTAAAAAAATCACACTCTCTATTGTGAAAAATATATGTATGTATACCTAAAATAATTTAAGTAGAACCCCCCCCCCCGCAAAAAGTGCTTTTAGAAACAGTTGAGTTCTCCCTCCCCTTCCTCACAGTGGTTTGGCCCACTGCCTGCTTTCCCAGTTCATCTCACCTACTCCACACACAGTCAGGTGTGTGGCTGCGGCTCAGTTAATGTTGAACTCCAGTAAGTAGGGTACTTTATTCACTTTAAATAAAGCGATTCTCTTTAATGTAGTTGATGCAGCAGACTCATTCATAAATTAGTTGCAGCAAAAATGCTGATTAACGTTACCGATTTAATTTTCCAAGAATCTGGTATATTAGCGATTAAAATATTACTTATCTAGTTAACGTTAACTTGTTTACAATAGCTTGTTGCATAGTGCACTGCAACTTATGGGTGTTTTCCACTGACTGGTACCAGCTTGGTTCGGTTCAGTTCGGTTCTGCTCTGTTTCGGACCTACAGTTCTCTTTCATAGGTAACTCTACGCTGCGTAGCTTAGCTTTACGCATCGGGAACGCCTTCCGCGTGACCGAGTCTGAGCCCATATAGAATCACGCCAATTCATTGGCTGATGGCGCGACGCCGTCTCTGACGCAATGACGTCGTCAGGTCATACTGGCGAACGCGCCATCCACTCCTCAGATTTCTCTGCCTTCACGAAGCGGTCATATTACCCTTCGTTGTTGCGATTTCTGACCCAACTTACCTTTTGCGATCACCATCTGCACTTCGGCGACTGCCTCAGTGGAACTTCGTTCTCCTCGCGGTGAAGTGCCATGGAATATCGCCGTTGTCAACCGCCGTGCGCGCGATTCATCACTCGCTATGACCCGCACAGATAAGTAAAACTATATGTTTCGGGTTCACGCATGCGGTTTATGGGATTTGAATGTAATTTGTGAGAATCTCCGTCTCATAACCCTCTGCTCTCAGCTTGAGGTGTGTGAAAAGGAGTCATCCTTTTTCTTCCCCGTCGCGCTCAGGAGGCCTCCGCGGCTTCTCGCGAATCCGCGGCCTCTCGTGAATCCGCGACCTGGGGTTCGGATGTTTAGCTCGAGGAGACGGAGAGTGAGCAGACAGGCCTCGCCTTTTCTCTCCCTCCCTCACCAGAGCATGTGCGCGCGAATTCACCGGTTGAATTCACGCATGATTATCTGTTTCCTAGCCCGAGGGCACGTTATACTGTTTCCTTCGGGATAGATGATGTTCTGCTAACTGCGGCCAACGACTCCGAGGATTTCGGGCCTAGTTTAGCAGATGCGCTACCGCTTAGCGGTCAGGAGGCGCGGCCTTCACCGGCCTATTTTGAGCTCGTGGACGTGCTTTCGCGCGCCGCTGAGAAGCTCTCGCATGGATTGGACGACGAGCCCCGCGACTCTCGCTCTTCGAAACTCGACGAGCGGTCTCTTAGCGGTGTAAATTCCAAAATGAGCGGAGGAAGCTGCCGTTTTCCGGTGATCTGCATCAGGAGATATTCAGATCCTGGAAACAGCCTTTTTCTTCCCGCCTTACTAACGCGGCGGCCGCTGACTTCACCAACCTCGTGGTTTCGGTGGAGCAGGGCTATACCGCCATGCCGTGTGCGCGATTCATCGCTCGCTATGACCCGCACAGATAAGTAAATTATATGTTTGGGGTTTACGCATGCGGTTTTTGTGATGTGAATTAAATTTTGTGAGAATCTCTGTCTCATAACCCTCCGCTTTCGGCTTGAGGTGTGTGAAAAGGAGTCATTCATTTTCTTTCCCCGCCGTGCTCCGGAGGCCTCCGCGGCTTCGCATGAATCCGCGGCCTCTCGTGATTCCGCGACCTGGGGTTCGGATGTTTAGCTCGAGGAGAAGGAGAGTGAGCAGACAGGCCTCGCCTTTCTCTCCCTCCCTCACCAGAGCATGTGCGCGCGAATTCACCGGTTGAATTCACGCAGGATTATCTGTTTCTTAGTCCTCCATACGATGGCCATCCTTCAGGCCTACCAGACGGACGTCCTCAAGGAAATCCGAGGGGACTGGTCTGACTCCGGAGGCTGTAAAGGAGCTGCGCAGAGCCACTGACTTAGCTCTCAGAGCCACTAAGCACACCGCATGCGCCGTGGGGCTCCTTATGGCGGGTTCGGTGGCCGCAGAGCGCCATTTGTGGCTAAACCTCAGAGGAGAGCCGTTTCACCGCTATGGGGCGAGGTCAGACCGCAAAAGCATTTCTGCCCGCTTCAAACGTGCTCTCCTCACTCAAAACTGTCACAGCCACCCCTAGGGGCTTAGCGTGCGGGACGAGTTCATCCTCATTTATTCTCGGTCTGGCAGTTGGGGGACACGTTGTCTTTCCCCCGCTACAGTCCGTCCTTTCGCCGCTGGCGGGCCACGTGTGTGGAGTCACAGTCGATTCTCCCCTGCAGCGTTCGAGAAAAGACCTGCAGGGGTTTCACCGCTACGGGGCGAGGTCAGACCGCAAAAGCGTTTCTGCCCGCTTCAAACGTGCTCTCCTCACTCAAAACCGTCACAGCCACTCCTAGGGACTTGGGGTGCGGGACGAGTTCATCCTCATTTATTCTCGGTCTGGCAGTTGGGGGACGCGGTGTCTTTCCCCCGCTACAGTCTGTCCCTTTCGCCGCCGGCGGGCCGCGTGTGTGGGGACACAGTCGATTCTCCCCTGCAGCGTTCGGACCCCGTGCTGGCCACCTGTCAGTCCAGCACTTCACACTCCATCAACCCGGACAAGGACGCCAAGGGCTCTCCTTCGTGGCGGAGGGTGCCGCTGCTCACGATTCGGTCCGGCTACACATTTCAGTTTGGGGAATATCCCCCCCGCCTCGACGGGGTTCAACTGACGGTAGTTAACAGCGCCTCCAAGGCTGCTGTTCTACAGCTGTAGCTTTCCTCCCTCCTAAAGAAAGGAGCGATAGAGGAATAACAGCCGTCGGACATCGAACTAGGGTTCTTCAGCCGAAGGGGGACGGCGGCCTGAGACCCATTCTGGATCTACGGCGTTTTAATTTTCCCTCTACAAAGGGAAGTTCAAGATGCTGACTATGAGAACCATCATGTCTCAGGTCCAGGAAGGAGACTGGTTTGTCACCATCGACCTGAAGGATGCGTATTTTCACATCCAGGTCGTTCACAGACACAGGAGATTCCTTCGGTTCGCCTTTGGAGGGAAGGCTTACCAATACAGGGTTCTGCCCTTCGGCCTGGCTTTGGCCCCGAGGACATTTACCAAATGCATGGATGCTGCACTGGCCCCTTTGAGGCTCCAGGGCATCCGTGTACTGAACTATCTGGACGACTGGCTCATTCTGGCTCACTCCAGGGAGCTAGTGAGTCGTCACAGGGATATTGTTCTCGGCCACATCCATTCTCTTGGCCTCAGGATGAACGCCAAGAAGAGTGTGCTCCTCCCATCTCAACGAACTGTATTTCTAGGAGTTCGTTTGGATTCCGTTCAGATGCAGGCCCGTTTGGCTCCTGCCCGGATACCAGTTTTTACAGCATGTTTGGCCCGCTTCAAGCTAGGCCATCATGTCTCTGTAGGTACCTGCCGCAGGCTGTTGGGTCTTATGGCAGCAGCCTCCCCTGTGTTGCCCCTAGGGCTGCTTCACATGAGGCCATTCCTTTGGTGTATGAAGGAGCTGAGGTTACACCCCACTGTACCAGCTACTCGCCTTGTCAGAGTGTCGCGCAGTTGCTGTCGACACCTGTTAATGTGGCGAGACCCCGTATTTCTCCGGAGCGGGGTGAGAATGGGTGCGATCCACCGTCGCCATATGATCACGACGGACGCATCAATGACAGGCTGGGGCGCGGTCCTCGAAGGAAGGCCGGCGAGTGGAGAGTGGAAGGAAGAGTTCCTCTTTTGGCATATAAACTGCCTGGAACTCAGGGCTGTCTTCCTGGCTTTGAAGTATTTTCTCCCCGTTCTCGGGGAGCATCATGTCATAGTCAGGACGGACAATATGGCGGTTGTGTCCCACATAAACCGCCAAGGAGGTTCAAGGTCGCGCACCCTGGACAGGCTTGCGCGCCATCTTCTCCTTTGGTCCCAAGACAAGTTCCTCTCTTTGAGGGCGGTTCACGTTCCGGGAGTACTGAACCTGGCGGCCGATTTTCTGTCGAGACAGAAGCTCAAGCCCGGGGAATGGATGTTGAACCGTCAGACGGTATCCCAGATCTGGGATCTGTTTGGCAAAGCGGAGGTGGACCTCTTTGCTTCTCAAGAGTCATCCCAGTGCCCGCTCTGGTTCTCCCTGAGTTTCCCGACGACTCTAGGCATAGATGCGTTTGCCCACCCATGGCCGAATGTCAATCTGTACGCGTTTCCGCCAATAAAGCTGATTCCGGCAGTACTATGCAGAGTGAAGGTGAGCGGTGCCCGTCTCCTTCTCATAGCCCCATTCTGGCCCTCCCAGACCTGGTTCTCGGAGCTAACTCCCCTCTTGTATCGACCTCTTTGGGAGATTCCGATCAGGCGGGACTTACTGTCCCAGCTTCAGGGCAAGATCTGGCATCCTCAGCCAGAGCTCTGGAAGTTGTGGGTATGGCCCATACAGGGCCAAGGGCTGTGATTGATGGTTTGCCTGCTGAAGTTCAGGAAACCATAGCCAGTGCCAGAGCCCCCGCTACCAGGAAGCTATACTCTTCCAAGGGGGGCGTCTTTGAATCGTGGTGTTTGACTCGTGCAATCGACCCAGTTAACTGCCCTGTTGGTCCAGTGCTGGAGTTTTTGCAAGAAAGGCTGACAGCGGGGGCGGCTGCTACAACCCTTAGGGTTTATGTAGCGGCCATCGCAGCTCGGAGAGAGCTGGATGAGATCCCCTTGGGGAGGCATCGGTTGGTCTCCGCTTTCATGCGTGGGGCCAGACGCCTTAGGCCTGTTCGCCCCACGGCAGTTCCTTCTTGGGACTTGTCAGTCGTCCTCGAAGGACTAGTGACGGCCCCTTTTGAGCCCTTAGAGTCAGCTTCGGATCGAATACTGACTCTTAAGGTTGTTCTTTTACTGGCGCTTACGTCACTGAAAAGAGTTGGAGATCTGCAGGCTTTTTCTGTCAGTGAAACGTGTATGGACTTTGCCCCGGGTCTAGTCAAAGTTACCCTGCGGCCTAGGCCGGGTTACATTCCCAAGGTCTTGTCCACGTCGTTCCGTTCTCAAGTGGTCACTCTTCACTCTTTCCATCCCCCTCCCTTTGCTTCAAGTGAGGATGAGAGACTCCACATGCTCTGCCCGGTCAGGGCATTGAAGCTGTATGTGGATCGCTCCAAAGTTTGGAGAAGATCTCCCCAGTTATTGATCTGTTTTGGTGCTGGTCGCCGCGGGCTTGCCACGTCAAAGCAGAGGATTTCTCACTGGGTGAGAGACGCCATTTCGCTGACTTATGAGGCGCGGGAACTCCCTTCACCTCTTAGTCTTCGGGCGCATTCTACTAGAGGCGTAGCCTCCTCTCAAGCTCTTTTTAGAGGGGTAACCCTGGAGGATATTTGTGTTGCGGCAGGATGGTCCTCTCCGCACACCTTTGTCAGGTTTTACAACCTTGACGTTGATACGGCTCCAGGTTCTCAGGTCTTGTCTGTTTGAACCGACCGTATGTTGTTGGTTCATTATTGGGCCAGATAGGCAGCGTTTTCAGCTTGGCGTGTTTGGTATATCGTTCCCGATGCGTAAAGCTAAGCTACGCAGCGTAGAGTTACCTATGAAAGAGAACGTCTCGGGTTACTCGCGTAACCCTTGTTCTCTGAATAGGGAACGAGACGCTGCGTTCGCTGCCAAGCTCCTCACGCTGCCGACAGGGTTCTTTTCGGCAGAGAAATCTGAGGAGTGGATGGCGCGTTCGCCAGTATGACCTGACGACGTCATTGCGTCAGAGACGGCGTCGCGCCATCAGCCAATGAATTGGCGTGATTCTATATGGGCTCAGACTCGGTCACGCGGAAGGCGTTCCCGATGCGTAAAGCTAAGCTACGCAGCGTCTCGTTCCCTATTCAGAGAACAAGGGTTACGCGAGTAACCCGAGACGTTTTCCACTACAACTGGTTGCTATAGCGACCAAACATTCTGAGAAGCAACACGAGCAGAGCGCTCTAAGCTGAGGTAAACAACCTGGCATCATTACAATCGTCAGCATGGATGAAATAAAAGGGATTTTATTTATTATCCTTGGTTTGTGGCTGCTTGAAATGTGCTGATCTGCTTTGTCATTGAACCTGAGAAAAACTTTCAAAATAACCATAATAACGCAGTCTCCGTGCTACAATAATAATGATAGAAGCAAAGTTTTTCACTGTGGGGACATATCTTTATAAGTACAATTTGACTGTATTATTTGTGTCCCCTTCAAAAATTGCTCATGAGAAATTTTATATTTATTGTCCCCCCCTACTGTTAAATGAAATTTACACCCATGCTTGAACTTTGAACCTAGATTAACTAACATGACATATAAAGGTGCAGAATGCATTTACTTACACTTTAATTACTGGGAATATTTAGAATAGCCTAAAAAAGAAAAATTAAGAAAATAATTAGCCTACTGGTGTGTTAACCCCACCTCAAAAATAATACGTGCATGACGCCCCTGCACTGCTCAGATGCATCCCTCTCCACTCTGTGCAGAAGACATTGCCTCTTTGATTAAGAGTTTATTATGTTCTCATAATTCCTGGGTAAATGTCATGGCCGCCCCATGCAGGCAGATTAGCCCCCCACCCCGCAGAAGAGGAGGGAAAGGAGGCCTCACACTCAGGAAAGACTGTGGGATGTTAAACAATCGATGTAGATTGCCAGTGCTCTAGACACCTCTGGAGAAACATGTTCTCCAAACAGATCTTCCAGATGCATCATATGTCACCTTGCTACACGATTCATTTTCAGGTCCAAGCATCAGTAAACTTCAAAGAATCAATTCGTTAACATGTCAACAATTACGGCAAGCTCCAAATTCACCAGTAGCCAATAAAAAAAATACTGCAGTGAATGTATAAAATTAAGTAAAATATATTTTATTATAATTAAAAAGTATATTTTGAATATGTGCAACTTGCCTTAAGGTTATAGCTCTGCTTTTTATAGCCTAACCATTGACACCCACAGTAAAGCCCCCATGTGGTTCAGTATATCTGCCATACACACCATCTGACTGACACACAAGCTTAAACATAAGTTACACTCACACATGTGCACAGGTGACATTTCCCTGCTCTGAAAATAAGTATTTTAGCAGCTGGAGGGGCAAAGATGCAGGACAAAAGATCGGAGCAACAAAGGCCTGAGACCAGCCATGTGTAAAGAAGCTATTAAAAGTGTGTGACCGAGAGAGTCATGATTTGCTATGGCCTTTCACTGTGTACTGTCATATGTATGTGTATCTTGAGCTATGGAGCTCTGATCAGTTTATCTATAGGAGAAATAAATATAATGCTTATGAGAACACATTTGAGAGACCTATAGATAAAAGTAAGGGAGCATTTCCTACAGTCTACCGTTTAAATGCGTCACTTTAAGCATTTTAAGCTAACACTTTTAAATATCTTTCTACCAGCTTTTATCAACAGATCAGTTTTTGTGAGAAGACAGTTTATCGACAGCAGACAACTTACATTACAAACAGACTAAATGTTGTAGGCTGTTTGTCGTTTTGTTTTCATTGTGAGGGTTTCCTTAACTTCATAAAGCGCAGTTATGGATGATAATAATTCAGCCTAATAAAAAAGAAAAAAAAAACTGACGGAAAAACTGATGCACTGCTGCCTCCTAGTGGATACAAATCACAACACGTGAATGGGTAAAACACGGACGAGGGAAAACCAATAATACACGTTAATAAAGTTATAAAGCATTTCTGTAAAATACAGCTACAGTTAAAGTGTACAAGAATTACATGACAAACCAGAATCCAATCAATATGAGCATTAAAATAACATTTGCCACAATACTTGTTTTTCTAAACTACGGCACATTATATTTGGATAACGTCACATGTTCTGTTTAGTTTAATAAATATTACATTATTTTAATTGAAATGAGGCAAAAAGTACGTTTGATTGTGTATAAAAAGTTGCCATATTTAAAATTATGCAACTGACAACATACAATTATACAAATGAAATGAATGTAGTACTAGTATAATAATTTCTGTGAGAGCGAAAGACTGGGTTATTTTAGAAGATTACAAATCAAAAAATGTAACGTTATTTATTTATACTCATCTGCTTACTTATTTGAACGGTTGGAGTACAGATAGATTCAGCAAGTGTTGTCAACATGGAAACAAACAAAGTAATAACGTTTTTTTTTTACAAAGTAATAAAGCTAATCTAAATCGCTTATGTGAAGAAGGAATGGGAGGGAGCATAGAATAAATATTTAAGTAGGAATATTTATGTTTATAAGTGTAAGAATAGGAAAAGCTAAAACAAGGAAGAAATTGATTGTAAATAAATCAAGACTGCATAACAGTAAAAGTAGGTGGCGATATGCACACAGGATGTAATGCGCCAAAAAATAGAAGAAGAAGAATAAATGGCTTATGCGTGGTGACGTACTTCAGGTGACGTATTGTTGTGAAGAAAAGTCAAAGGTGGGAGCGTCAGGCGGATCGGGACGTCAAGTTTTCTGAGCAAATCGAAACATAATTAGCTTCGTCTTTCCAGAGAATTTCTAGCAAATTGTATTAAATCGCCGAAATCTTGTGTTACGTTGAAATAGGACTTCGTGGTGGCAAAATGGAGGCCGTTCCCAAGATGCCGATGATTTGGCTGGAGCTCAAGGAAGCAGGAGAGTTTCAGTTCAATCCCACCATCAGACAGGTGAGGTCCAGTGATCAGCTCCAGAGAGGACAATTCCTGTTATCTACTAAGTTACACTTTGAGCTCCGAAACTTGTAAAAATGGGTAGTAACGTTATGTCTGTGTTGTGATTTAAAGAAGTGTTTCTGTACAAGTTTACAAAAGGTTAACATGATGGAAAGAGATTTTAAAACACTATAAACTGATTAACAGCTAAGATAGTATTCTCAAGAAAACATGTTTGGTTGTAAATATTTTGATTAAACTAAAACATAAAGAAACGTCTGGAATATTGCGCAACAACTGTCCGCGTTTTATGTTAACAAGGTATTTTATATGATTTATCTTGAAATATGTAATATTTCCTGTATAATACTGCATAACAGTCGAGATCAGTCTCGACGTCTTTCGCAAATAGCTGAAATTTTTAACAAATACTTTTAATGGTTATATTTCTTAGAGATCCTTTCAAGAACAATTAAGTTATAATGAAATTGATATTTTCTGATTGTGCTTGTAAGCATATGGCTTGTGTAACCTGGTCATTTGAAAACCAAATGACCTCCCTCACATTTGCTAGACTTATTTTTACACATTTGCATTGAGCCAACACTAGGATGTTGTCTGATCGTGATGCTTTATACTGTATGTTAAAAGATAACTGCATACTTTCCCTCTCTTTTGTCCCAGTACATTCAAATAAACTACGGTGAGAACCCAGAGAACTACAGTGAGGCACTGAAGAGGCTGGAGCAACTTAGGCAGGTCGGTTAGTGGTGTGATCCGTGGGATTGTGGGAAATGTAGTTGCACACTGTGGCATATCGTTGCAGTTTAAAAAGGTTGATGAAGATTGCACTGATATTCTCTCTCATTCCCAGAGTGTGATAAACATCCCGAGGGATTTTGAGGGTTGCAACACTCTTAAAAAATACTTTGGTCAGCTGCACTTTCTGCAGAGTCGTGTTCCAATGGCAACCGGCCAGGAGGCTGCAGTGCCTGTGACATGGTAAAACGTTGCAGTCGGTGCTCATTTTGATATGAGACCATACTTGCTACTGTTAATATGCAAGATGTCTGATGGTCATGTCATTATAGCTTTCCTGCTTTCATTCTGCTTGCAGGACTGATGGCTTTTCTGGGAGGAATATCACACATGAGGATATTAATTATGAACAAGCTTGTGTCCTGTATAACGTGGGTGAGTTAAACACAATCAAAGCATTAGCACAGATATTCATTACTGTAAAACATTTTTGCACATTAACTCATCCACAGTCCCTCTACTGCATTTTAGGTGCATTGCACTCACTGCTGGGAACTGTGGATAACCGTCTATCTGAAGAGGTGAACATGCACATTTACACCTCCACACTTGCAATTAGGAAATTAACAGGCCGATAAAGCTGCTGAAGCAGTTAAGTTGGAAATGTTCATCTAATATTAAACTGATACTGACTTATATTTTTGTCAAAAAGTGGTTAATTGAATAAATACATAGATAAAAATAAATAAAATCAGTCCGTTATAAATGTAAGTGATAGACATTGGTTTGTTATATTTACTGAAAGGAGAAAAATAGCCTTTGGGATTTTTCTAAGGGTGCTTTCACACTTGGTTCGCTAGCGAACAGAAATGAGACATACAGCTCTCTGCTTGCAGCGCACGATCATCAGGAAAGTGAGTGAAACACCCAAATAAACAATTTTTTATGAAATAATGCATCATTAATAGCGGTTCACTTCTGCGATTTGGTGCGATTGTGTATTTGTAAGAGTTTGGCCATGAATATAGCCTTTAATGCAGATATGTCATAATTAACAATTAGGAAACATTGAAAAAAATAATGTAAGTAATAGAAATTTCTCAAGCTAACCTTTTTTTTTTTTTTTTTTGCATATATGTTGGTGTGTTAAGGGGATGAAAGTGTCCTGTACGCATTTCCAGTGCTCTGCCGGGGCTTTCACTCACCTCAGAGACCATTTCAATCACAGCTACAGCTCTGACATGAGCAGCCAGGCACTCTCAGTCAACACCAGCCTCATGCTGGTAAACACAAAGTCTACCACACAAATGCTATGTTTGAATTTCCAACTTACTTAAGAAAATGCACTTGATTCGGACAACCTCTATAACCTGTTTATCTTTCTCTCTGAAGGCACAAGCTCAAGAGTGTCTCCTGGAGAAAACTTTACTAGACAACAGAAAGAGTCATTTAATAGCAAAGATTTGTGCTCAGGTAAGAAGTTCTGTACATATTATGCTCATCTAGCAGGATAACAGCAGGTCTTTGTTTTACTCTTGTCACTCACTTGCCACTATCAACACTAATGTAACATCTGATTACAGGTGTGTGATTATTATAAGGATTGTCTGAGGGTGTTGGATAATTCTGAATGTGTGCCGGGAAGGATTCAGAAAGAGTGGAGAAAGCTTGTCAACATGAAGATCAGCTACTTCAGTGCCATCACACACGTGAGACCTCTACACTCACATATGTCAATGCATTTTCCTAAACTTGTTGGTTATTTTCATAAACCATACATCATTTTATATATTAGTTACACATGGGAAAACAGTCAGAGGATCAGCAGAAATATGGAGAAGCAGTAAGTATGTGCTTGTGTGTGTTAACATGTTTTAGTTATACATAGTTTTTGACAATTGAATGTGTAATAGTTTCACTGGGCGATATACAATTGTATACAAACATTACTTGGTGTACTTTCTAAAAGAGGTCTTCAGCGTCATCTCTGTGGAATATGAGGGTAATATGCTCTAATGACCGTGTGAGGCAACATGTTGTTTCTCCACAGGTCGCTTACTTTCAGTCCTCCCTGGACAAACTTAATGAGGCAATTAAGCAGAGTAAGGTAAAGATTCTCAAACACATGCACACAGATACACACAACCCGGTTGTTTATTAAGCACATTCACATGTTTATTCATTGACCTTTTCAGGGCCAACCGGAATCTGTACAGGAAGCTTTGAAATTCACAATGGATGTGATTGGTGGAAAGTACGACTTTGAATGTGTTATTATTATTTTTTATTATGTGTTTTCATTTGGAGATCATTTTCACTGTACTTTCTGCCTGTTTCAGATATAACTCCGCTAAGAAAGACAATGACTTTATTTACCATGAGTCTGTGCCTTGTGTGGACACATTGGCTGCAGTAAAAGGTATACTAGCAGCTCTAATATTTATTTTACAATTATAATAAATTATTATTAGGATAAAATGAAATGCATTTAAAAATCATTATTTTGTTCATGTTTGCTTCCTTTGGTACTGTTATGACATGTGCCATGCAGGTGCATCATTGGTGAAACCCCTGCCTATAAACCTAACTGATCAAAGTGTCACTGGTCCTGACCTCTTCTCTAAACTTGTTCCCATGGCAACTCATGAGGCCTCATCCCTTTACAGGTCAGCTGTGCATGCTTTACTTATGTTATTTTAATTTTTAAAATCTATGTGGAAAGGTCATATTTTTAACTGTTATTTATTTTTCTTCCCTTTATCTCTCTCTTAGTGAGGAGAAGGCAAAGTTACTTAGGGACATTGTGTCTAAAATAGAGGATAAAAACCAAATCCTTGAGTAAGTTATTCAAAAACAAATACTGACTAATACAGGATATACTGTAATCATTTACTCGACCCTTAAAAAAAGTATTTCAGGTTTCCAGCAATGATGAGCAAATAATGATAGAATTTTCTATTTTTGGTGAACTAACCCCTAAGCAAATCTCCCCTGTGTATCTATAGGCTTGTACTGAAGCTGGAATGTTTTTCTCTTTTCTCTCGTACTCTGTGCAGGAAATTTATGGAGTCTCTAAGCAGTGACTCTGTGTATAAAATAGACATGTTTAAATCTCTACCTGATGCACTAATGGAAAAATGTGCATTTCTCAGTGTTCGACCAGACACTGTCAAGAACCTCGTTCAGGCCATGCAAGGTGAGAGTGGACATACACACACACACACACATTGAAAATTAGGAGATTTTGTGATAATTAAATGTGCATTCTGACATTTTGCACAATTTGCAGTATGTTTATTTTTTTATCAGTCAGTCCAACATTAAAACACGAATTCTATATGTATTTTGTAAACTGTCATGTCTTTGATAATTCTGAACAAATACCCAACAAATTTCTATTATCTACTATTGTTGTTTGATAATTTTTTTATGGATTTGATGACATTTAATTATGTGTGTGTTGCAGCACTATCTAATGTTTACACCGATGTGGGTTCATCTCTGGATGAGGTCCGTAGTGCCCTTGAGGAAGATGAGGCTGGGGAGAAGAGTTTGATAGAGTTAGTGGGGCAGAAGGGACTACAGACAAGGCCTGCAGTCTTTCAGGATATTCAAAAAGAGTTGAAGAAATATGAGGCTGCTCATCAGTCAGCCAGCAACACTAACACTGAGCTCCACAAAGCCATGAACCAGCACATACCAAACCTACGTCTGTTACAGGGATCTATTGAGGAACTCCGAAAGAGCCTGCCCCAGCCAGAACTCGGTCAAGGTAAAAGTGTTTCTTAACTTATGCACATGTGCACTTATGCATTTAGAACAAGGAAAGATACATAGAAGTGATCTGTTGTGAGTTCATTCAAAATTGTTGAAGATTCTTTCCTCTAAGATGAAACGTCATCCCTGCAAAGGATGAAGACTATTCTTGGCAAAGTTGATGAAATGCGAAAGCAGAGGATCTCATTGGAGAGCCAGTTTCGTGACCTGATTCATAAAGATGACATCACTGGAGTCCTTGTAACCACAGATCGTGCTGAGATCAAGGTTAATAACCAACTGAAACTGTTCAAAATGAATCGACAGCAGAGCAGAGTAACGAGATTTAGAAAGGACAGTACAAATGACAGGGAACAATTAAAAAATCTGATGATCTCTTTATTTCTATCTTCTGCTTCAGACATTGTTTGCGGAGCAGTTAAATAAATATGATCAGCTGATGGGATATATAGAACAAAACATGGTTGCCCAGGATAACATCCTGAAAGCCCTAACAGAAGCCAATGTACAGTACGCCCCTATCCGCAAGACACTCACGCTCACAGAGCAACAGTATGTGTTTGTGTATTTTTACATTAAATAACTGAAAATGTAAAAGAAATATCTGTTTCTGTTGCATTGTGTTTAATCCTCTCATTTTGGCCTGAAGATGGAACAGCACTGTGCAGGCCTTGATTGCTTCATTTGAGGCATACGAGGACTTGATGAAGAAGGCTGAGGAGGGAAAAGACTTCTACCAGGATCTGGACAAGAAGACCTCCGCCCTGTTAGACACAACGAAGTCCTATTGCCAAACCAGAGAGGGAGAGCGAGTTGCTTTGCTGGAAAAGTAAGTTGTCTCAGGAAGGATATTATATTTTGTATGTGAAGATATGAGTAAATCATTATTGTAGGTAGTCGCTGTTTGGATTGAATCTGCAACCTACTTATTTGCTCAAATAATTAACTATTAAGCTACCTAATACTCAAGGTATTCCATGTCAGATTCCATCAATTTTTCTCACCACATGCTTTATCTTCAGGGAGATTGGAAAAGGGCCGCCTCCAAGACCTGCCGCCCAAAAGCCTATGATCGGCCAGAAAGTTGTTGGTCGTAGATCTGGCCCTTCCAGTTGCGAGTCTGTTGGTTCTTTTGACGCTCTCCCACAAGAACTACGAAGCCTTCCTCCAAATCTGAATATGCCTCGAGTTCCAGTAGTTTCCAATCCTATTCCTCATGGTGGAACTCCTGTTAGCTGGCCACAAGGGGCAAACCCTTTTCCACCAACTCAGTTTCCTAACACCCAGTTTCCCACTACAGATCCAAAGCTCAGGCAGCAGTTGGCCCACCATCTCCCACAGGTTCCTTATGGCCAGCCCTCTGCGCCTCTGCAAATCACTGGGCCGTCACCACAGCAGTTCCAGGTAAGACCAGCTGGAGGCATCACACCTGTCCATCCACAGGTTAACCAATCGACCACCCCACAGGTGCTTGCTCAAGGGTACAATCCAGCTCTCTGGCAGCAAGGTGGGCCTATTGCAGGGGGTTATTCTGTGCCTCCACAAATGGGACAGATTCCCCAAAATTCCATTAGGCCTGGATTACCAGGACAACCGCAGGTATCAATGCCAAACTCTCTAGGGCAGCAGATGACGTATGGCATGCCTCAATCTTCCTCTGTCCAGCAGATCATACAGGGAGCACCATACCAAAACTTTACCACCCAGCCTAGACAAAGTTTCCACTCAACCACACCAAGAAGTGCATTTCCTGGGCAAATTTTTCCGCCCTTTCCATCTGGGCAAGTCCAGCCTCCAATGCCAGGCCAAGCACAGCAACAGTCTGGCCTTCCCTCAGGTTATCGGCCAGCATTATTTCCACATACCCAACCCCAGCTTGGTCCACCAGGCCAACTGACAGTGTCCCATCCTCAGGGTGCCCTCATTCCAGGGCAAGTTCAGTCTCAGTCCACTCTTTCCAATCAGTTCCACCCTGGACAACTTCCACAAAACAGGCCTCAGCCTTATATGGGTTATGCCACCACATCTTTCCCATCTTCACAACCGCAACAAATTCCTGCACCCCACCAAGTACATCCAGGGTCTCAAGTCTTACCACAGGCACACTTGAGCCAAAATTCCCAAGTTCCTTTTGGCCCTCGTCCACTCAGTCAATTCCAAATGCAACCAGGAGCTATACCTCCACAAAGTAATGTGTATTCATTTGCACCAACACACATGGGCCAACAAATTACAGGCCAACAGACCATTCCATCTCAATTCAACACCATGTTTAATAGACCCGGGGGACAACCCATGTGCACGCCTGGTCAAAGCCAAATACTTGGCCCTCAAAATGTGGCTTACTCGTCATCAGGACAAGCAGTTGCCCCAGTGATGGACAATCCTGTACCACCTTCACTTGGCAGCACCCTCATACCGATTCCATCACCTGTTCAGGTTTCCACATCACATGCTGCTCCACCAAGTTCTGACTCCACTGCAATTCTCGATTCTCTCCAGAACAAGGTGGATAATCTCAGCATTCAGTCCCAAACTAATTCCCATTAAAACAACTGTGCATATGCAGTCAATGGTAGTCAGGATACCATGCAGTGCGCAATCAAAAACAACAACAGTCAACAGGGGGTGCCAATAAAAGATGATCTTGGTGATTTGGATCCTTTATGGTCACAACACAAAATCTGATGCCTGAACATACACTAATACTCGCCTTTTCTACGTGGCCAATACTAACACAAAATTGCACTGTACTTTCTGCATCTGTAATTACACACTATGACTTAGCAAATGTACTACAAGCAAGTAGAAAATTGCTTTTGCACTGTAATTCTATGCAATCCTCTAATATTGTGTCTAAGTTCACTCTATGAATTACTACTCCTAAATAGCACTTTAGTTTGCACTGTAATGAGAATGATGACAACGATGATGATGATGAATATTTGACTGGTTGTTTCTATGTTAGGATGTATTTTTCACTGTTTCTGAAATATTTTGTTACAAAAGCTGTTCTAGTTCTTACATATAATTTTCTGATAAAGTAAAAACAGCTCACTTTTAGCATTGTATACACCATAACAATTTTAATAATAAAAAAAGCTTTAATTTCCAAATTAAACTAGTTGAAACTTCAAAATCTTTCTACCTTTATAGAGTTGTGTGATCAACACTACCCACTTGGATATGGAGTTGTTCATTTAAAGCTTGGTCAAACTGTATAGGATACATCTGGGAACAATCTTCAGGTACTTAGTGTACTTGGGATTTGTTCTCTAACTAAAATCAGTGTTTTTTTCCTACTATGAAAAGTGAATTTTTACTTGTCCGAGTCTTAAGTGTCCTCTTGAGCAGATTCCCTATGCAAGTTTTGCACGATGTATTCGTATTAGCATACAAAATATAACCAATATAACTAGTGATCGACCGATATAGATTTTTTTAATTACCGATACCAATTATTTGTACGATTATGTACCCGATATGCTGAACCGATAGTTATTTACTGTTATAAAGTAAATAAATAACCGAGTGAAGTAAGTTCATTCTTCACTTTGGTTTTTCCTCCTTCCAGTCATCTTAACAACAACAAAAAACTGTTGAAAATTAACATTCTTTTATGTAAAATTTGATCTTCAAATGACAACAATAAAAACATTTTATTTATAAAAAGCATCATCAGCAATACTGATATTAACAATAAGCAAAAGAATGTCTGATGTTTTCAAATGGAGAAAATAAAGAGCAGGAGTCATATCAATTTTAATGATTTTAAATCATTTTAAACTACAGTTTTAGGTTTATAAGCTGTTTAATAGACTAAAGAGTGAAGAATAATTCACTGGATAATGTTAATTCACTGAATAATATTCTCTGGAATATTGAAATAAGCTATAGCAATCAAAACATCGTATTTTATTGCATTTCTTAATTGGCATGTTTTATCAGAATTATTAAAATGTTTTTTCGTTATGAAAACTGCTAACAGCGCGGTCTATCGATTTACACAGAACTAAAGTCAAACTGCGATCGCTTGCGGAGATAATTTTGATGTATTTATTTAGATGTTTATTGGCGAAATAATGGTTCTATAGTAAATGTTAATATAATTTAGCGTGTTTCAAACAAGTGAATCTTGTATAAAGTTACATGCGGTGGTCGTGCTGGAGTATTTCCTGAGTGAACAGTGCCCACTGCTCCAAGTGTGTGTGTGTGTGTGTGCACTGCTCCAGGTGTGTGTGTGTGTGTGCGCACTGCTCCAGGTGTGTGTGTGTGTCCACTGCTCCAGGTGTGTGTGTGTGCACTACTCCAAGTGTGTGTGTGTGTCCACTGCTCCAGGTGTGTGTGTGTGTGTTCACTGCTCCAAGTGTGTGTGTGTGTGTCCACTGCTCCAGGTGTGTGTGTGTGTGTGTTCACTGCTCCAAGTGTGTGTGTGTGTGTGTGTCCACTGCTCCAGGTGTGTGTGTGTGTCCACTGCTCCAAGTGTGTGTGCACTTGGATGGGTCAAATGCAGAGAACATATTTCACTGCTGATTATACTCTGTATAATTTTGTATGTGACAAAAAAAGAAGTTTTTTTTTGTTGCAAAACCGATATTTGATTATATATATCGGGAAACCGATATATCGGTCAATCTCTAAATATAACAGATTATAGTGTGTCATACAATAAACATGCTGTTGTGTGCTAATGTATAATTGTTAAATGTACAACTGCCCTAATATGGCCATATGATGGCAGTGTCTGGTTGTGTTTTAGGATGGTCTAATATGAGCGTGTCCTTCTTTCTGCATGGGTTACTGGCGCTGTCTCGATTAAATCAATTTGCTTCAGGCACAAAGAACCACAGAATTGCTACACGTACATCCTGCAGTAAATATCTGTAAATAATAAAACAGGGATGCTCATGTCGAGTCCTGTCTTTTGGAGAGACTTCAAGTCTATTACACATTTTTCCTCTCTCAAACTGTACTCCTAAACCGTTTGTCATAGAGAGGATGATAGGAGAAGAGGTCAGAAAGTGTACTCTGTGTAATGGGTAGACTGGAATCTAGTATTGAACAGTATTGATGTATCTCGTTGCATGTAAACGTGAAAATGGCTAACAATACATGCTTGTTGCCTGTCAGAAATATTTTTGTCTTAGTAGTGAGCTCAAGAGCCCTTTATTCTTCTGAGACAGTCTTTTATTTCAGCAGTCTGTGCATGCCATCCCTTGCTTTGATGGAGTGAACGCTGAGAGAGCAACTGACCCAGTTTTTCTTTGTAAGATGGTTTTGGCTTGAGCAGAATAACACTCTTAGCATCGAAGTGTTTTGTCGGGGACTTGATTAGAGAACGTGGTATTAGTTGTTTAACTTATCAGCATACATCCATCAGTCTTCACATGCACAATGCACGTTCAAAACATCTCTAAACTTACATTTTGATACGTCGTGTTTTGTAACATCAACAAAAATGTGTTTGATCCTTCCTGAATCCAAAGAATTTTTTTTCCCTAAACTAATTCATTTTTTTTTTTACTTTGTTCTCACTCTGCTAATAAAAAAAATAATAATTTCAAGATGCAACACGAGAAAATAAATTATGGCTAGCTAACATTTAGCCTGCCACAAGTGGCACTATTTAAATGAGCAAAAGGAGAAAAGTTTTTCAATAGAGAAAAAACATCACAGCGATATAAAAATTTAGAATTTCTTGCCACCCTGAATTTTCCCTCAACAATGTGGTTCTTCTTTCATAGTAACGAGCAACCACAACTTGCATTTCTTTTTTGCCTTTTCAAAAATGACCCCATTTTATCCAAGGAACCAATAACAACAAAGTCAGATCAAACCAATTCTTTATTCTTAGTGAAAGTTTTAATCTAACATTAAAAAAACACAAAAAGCACCTTGTTAATAATAATAGTTATCAAGTTGTTTGTTTGCCCTGCATGTTTACAGGTTCCATCATTTCTGTGAATGCTTGTGTATGAATATGAATGTGCTGTTTGACAAAATATAAAACTTGGCACCATAACACATCTGACATCAATTTAATATCAAATTAACAGTTTCTTGACTTCCCTTTAATCCTGTTGCACAACAATTCTACTTCATCACACCATTTATCTATAACCTTTATTGTGCTGCTGTGTGGTTTTGTTTCTGTCAAGGCCAATGCTTTTAGCCTGCCTCCCAATTCATGTCTTGTTCATCCACAAGACTCACTCAAATCAGTGGCTCTTCAATTTGTCACGGTCACGTCGCATGTGGGATAAATTTGCCATTTGTTTAGTTGTACATCAGTCAATGTTGAAGAATGCCCTGGTGTTAAGGTGTGTAGGCCGTGCCCAGATGAGGGCTAGATGAGCCGGACAGCACTCCTGGAAGAGAACGCGTGCTAATGGGGCTGTAGCTGGGTTCGGCGCTGCGTCTGGGACAGAGTTGGGACAGAGGCCTCCCCTGTACAGATCTGCCAGGAGGCCGGCGCAGCACAGGGGACATTTTAGGGGATTTGGGGAGCTTGTAGAGAAAGACGTTGTAGTGTAGTGGGGGGCTTGTCTCGGGGAGCATTTTCACCTCTTTGGGGAGAAGCAACTCTAAGTCGATGGTCACACCACCCTGGACACATGCACACATACAAAAGGCACAGGTACAAGTACACAAGCATATCAACACAAATAAAACCAAATCACATATAACACAATTACACAGACAAACACATACATAAAGAAAAAGCAGAGAATTTAACAAATAAAGTGCATAAATTTATAACTTCCTCCTGTCACTAAAATTCTTTCAAGTCAAAGTGAATAGAGGAAACTATTAGGCCATTGTTTTTTGAGCTATATCGAGTGATGTGAGTGTTGACACCTGGCACAAATTATGAGCTGTGAAAGAGGTGGCATGGGCAAGTAATAAGCTTGCAGGAATTGATCTCGTATTATCAAGCTGAATTAAACAAAGGATTGTACTTCACTGAGTGCTTAATCTTTTCAAAACCTTTGTAATACCTTATTTTGTGGCTCATTTCCAACTGTCAAATTTACTAAACTGAGAGCCCGCTAGTTTTTATCTGGTCTGCATATCATTGCTATGCAAAAATCTAGCATTAGTCACCAAATTCAATTTAAATGTCTAATTGTTGTATCAGTAATTCAATTCTTAAACCGATTAGATTCAAAAGCCCAGTTTCTGCTCTTTCAATAAACTTTCAGAGGAAAGCAGCTTTTCAAACTTAAGGTGTCATGTTTAGGTGGGAAACATTGGTACTAGCTTAATAATATTTTAGCAATTTATGGACAGAATTATTATGCTAATTTGTGAATAAAACTATCAATGGGTGATGACAGACTCGACAAGCAAAGCTGAGTTACAGTTCTACTATATTCACATTGAAAGGTTTGGGATCAGTAAGATTTTAGTTTTTGAAAGTCACTTATGCTCACCAAGGCTGAATTTCTTAGATCAAAGATACAGTACAAAGAGTAATATTGTAAAATATTAGTATAGTTTAAGATAACTGCTTTTCAATTTCAATACATTAATTTAGCTGAATTTTCTTAAGTGTCACAAGATCTTACACAAATCATTCTAAAATGCTGATTTGATGCTCAAAAAACATTTTACTATCACAACTTAAAACAGTTGTGCTGCATACAGTATATAGTGGAACCCATTACACTTTTTCAGGACTCTTTTATGAATGGTAAGTTCAAAAGAACAGCATGTATCTGAAATACAATGTGTAAAAGCCTTTTCAATGTAATGCATCCTTGCTGGATAAATCTTACAGACCCCAAGTTTTTTGTAATATAAAAAAAAATGTTTACATAATTTTGTTCAATATAATAAATTATAAATATATATATAAAAGTGCATTTTAAAAAGAGAATTGTCACATAAACTGTGACATGTTTTACATTTAGTTATGTTATATGGATTTGTAGCCATTTTTTTAAACTTTCTTTGCCAACGCACAGACAGACGGGTACATTTTCCAAAAGTATCGTTAGCTAACTATGGTCGTTAGTTCCATTGAACTCTATTGGTAACGACGGAATTTGCGACCCATGTTGTTTTTGGGAAACGCACCCCTGGACAGAAAATGGCCAATGTCCTAAAAAGTATTCCCGTTTTGTTATACAACCCCAAAAATATAAAGTCAGGACAGTCTTACAATAAAGCATTGATATGAGGGTGAAATGTCCAGTATGGTTATCAGTACCTGAGGAACACTAAAGCCATGCACAGATGCAAAGCAAAAGAGTGAGGAGGAGCAGTGAACGTGAAAAGGAGTCAAAACAAGAGCGGTGGACTTCAGGAATACACTGGCACTTTATTTGGTACTGGTAAAATGTTTTATTCCAAACAAACTGGTTTTATTTATTTTAATTTGCTTTCTAAAAAAAAAAGTAACAAAAAAATACACCAAATAATTATTAATAAATTAGTTTCAAGACACAATGAGCATTAAAACTGTATGATACTGCATATACATATTAATCCAAGCAGTATTTGTATATATATTGAGACATACGCACTGAATAAGTCAACAAACATCTACAAATCTCAGAATAATTGTTTTACACAGTCTAAATAGCTACGTTATTTCCCACAAACATTTAGTTTTTAATACGAAAGAACACTAATGCATGCTGACTTGAGTAAGGCAGGACAGACAGGAGTTCAGAAGGTGACAGCGGTGAAGACTGAAGGTCAAAGGTTAAAAACCAGGTGGCTAAACCTTTGGGTTGTGGGGTGAAGTGTTTCATAGCGTAGCGTGACTTAGCGGAACAGTTTAACAAAGCTTGACATAACACGATGTAGCGTGACATCAGCAGGGACAGCAAGCAAGGACAAGGTGAATGTGGCAGCGCCAATGTGCTGGTAAGGTACTCTGGCGGTAGGAACTCCACCGTGTGATGACAGAGTACAAACATAAGTTAGCATGCTAGTTCAGTGCTTCGTTTGTGTGTTTTGAAGCCCACATTGAGCCATCTTGAGGTGAATGCAAGAAAGAGTGCCATGTCAATGTTTAGTCCACTAATTAGGGTATTTTAGTCATTTAAAGGTGTCAAATGTGTGTCTTGCTACAGTCACAGTGCCTGCTTGTGGCAAAAGGGTGTTACTACATGTTGTTCATGTTGTTCTGCAATGAGTTTACCTCCTCCGCATTGTCTTCTGTGGCGGCCTTGTCATTTTCCAGTTTTGGCGTGAGCGAGTTCTGGTTGTTCAAAGACTCGTCCTCTTTAGGGGGACATTTGCATGGATCCTCTTTGCAAGTGCAATCCTGCAGAGCAACACACATACACACAAGATGACAATGAGGGGAAAAAATTACTTTTTACACCGGCATTAACATCTCAAATGTGTCTCCCGTGATTACTTCCAGTGCAATCACACACATAAAGCTATCAGTGTATAACAGTCATATGGATTATTTCTGATAGCTGTGGTTCGTTTTGGAGCTTGACAGACCCCAATGACTGAAAGGAACTGAATAAGGGAGCGTAAATTATAAAATTGTCATATTTAGGTGAGTATCTATTTTTAGTGCAGTTATGCATTATGCCAGTCTGTGACTTAAATCGTCTGTTTGGAAGTCTATTTCTATCACCGGGGAAAAAACTATTATGAAAAGTCAAAATAAGACAATCATGAAAATGTTAAATTATGATAACTGTGGTTCAATTTGAACAAATATCTATTATAAAAAGTCAAAATAAGACAATTATAACAATTCTAAATGATGATTTCAACTTATGACTTGAAGATGACATATTTTGTAATTATGACTTTGTAACAAGTCAATTATGAGGCAAGTCATAATTGACCATCTCAGTTTTGACTGTCATAATTGTGACTTTTGTCAAAAGATGTATGCCAAAATATCAGTATTCTCATAATTGACATTGAATTTTGTTTTTGACTCTTGATCTCATAATAAAGTCTTGATATCTCATAATTCATTTGTTATGTCAATCTTGGCAAAGACAATAATGAGATCAAAATTAAAACACTTTTTTAATATGTCAGTTTTGATTTTTGAATTCATAATTATGACCTGGTCAATTAGGAAAGATTCAATATTATGCCAAATGTCAAGACTGACATACCAGTTGAATTATGAGATCAAAAGTCAAAATTGACATATTAAAAGGTTTGGTCAGGTTTGGCTTAAGTCAAATTTGACTCTCATAATTAACATCAGAATTCTCTCATAATTAAGTCATAGATATGAGATCAAAGGCCATACGTCAATTATGATATTCTTAGTATTTCAATTTCTTAGTATGTCCATAACTTTGGTGGAAATGGCCTGGGATGTTACATATGAAGATTGAGTGCATTTCCAAGATGCACTGAATGCAGTTTACACCTCAAGCTGCTTGTCAGATGACCGGATGTTAATACCAGATGTAAACAAGGCACCATAACAAACAAAACTGTTAACGAGGTGAGTGAATGGATCTTAATTCAGTTTTTACTTCACATCTGAGTGGAGTAAAAGGTAAACTTCAAAGCATAAACTGATCCACAACCAGGAATTGCAAGGAATATCGGCAGTTTTTACTATTTCGCAAGAGACATCAACACACTATAAACATAATGGTTACATAAACTGTATAACCGGCAATAACAGTAAACCTTATTCAGAAGGCATTAAGCAATGTTTACTGCTGTGCACTAATGCTTCTCATTACAACAAGCTGCTTATAAGCAAAGCTGCTATCTGTGATATCCCTTTTGGAACCACAAAGGCAATGATTGTACTCCATGGGGTGGAAAGAAAAGAAGACTATTCATGCTGCTGAAATCAGATATGTGTAAATACTCATTCTCAAGAGAGAGAAGATGAAGAATCTCAAATAAATTCTCCCCGGAGGCAGTAAGACAAGTAAACAAAGTCACCTAGGGATTTTTTCTTTGCTCTTTCATCTATGTTCTGTCATCAATCATCCCTCATCTCAGTCTTGCTCTATTTCTCCTCCCTGTTGCACAGTGGAGCTGTCAAACTCTTTTAATCATAAAAGAGTCTCTTCCACTATGAAATCACTGGGGGAACGGACCGGCGGAGTTGAATGAGGTGAAGAAATTTCATTTGTGAAGGCAATACAACCCCCACACAATCAAAAGATCATCAGAAACTAGACTAGGTTTGAGATTCACCTCAGAACATACAAATGGCCTAAATCAAAATGCAGAAGAACAGGATCTGACAAGGTCAAGGTTCACCAGGTACTGCAGGGTAACAGGTGAATATAGCAGTAAGACCGCTGTTTGGTCCTCTTTTAAAGATCAAATGTTACATGCTCAACTGAAGGAATAGGTTGGAGTCTGTTTGTGGAACATTTATTCATGATAATCTACTCTGAAATATGGCCCCAGATGGGATCATTTTCACACAAAGTTTAAATGTTTCTCCCTTTTTTCATCCATCTGTTCATATACTGTCAATGACATAATTTCAAAAGGCAGTTATTTTTTTAGATCGCTATTGAGATTAATAAGGGATGCTTCAATATTATGTTTAATTTGGTAACACTTAAGTACGAGTACCAATTCTAAATTTTAACTAGTTACTTATTACTAATTTGCATTAACATATTGTCTGTATAATAGTACTTATTATGCATATATTCTGCATGACCATATTATACACACCTAATCCTACCCAAAACTTAACAACTACCTTACTATTAATACTAGCAGCAAATTAGAAGTTTGAGACAAAATTAATATTTAATAGTTTGTTAATAGTGAAAATCAGACCTTAAAATAAAATGTGACCTTCAATTTCAATAAGCTGTTAAATATATTTCCGGCTTTTAATTCCAATCACTTTAATATTTTTTCTGTATAAAATTTAAAATAGACCACTACAAACAAATAATAATAACAACATTTTTAAATTCGAGTAAAGGACGTATTTCACACACATATATATATATATATATATATATATGTGACCCTCTCTGTGAAATCCAGGCTAAAGTCTCCAAATCTAATTATGAGATAATGAGCATCAAAGTTTGATTTCTACCATTAATTTCACTATCATTTCAATCTTTGACATGACCTTACTCAGTCAACATTAAAGATATAAAGGTTACATTTTCACAGAATGTTCTTTATGATTTTATGATGATTTTATGATGATTTTTTGTAGAAAACAGCAAATCACAAAACAATGACTTTAGCTGGGTTTTCACAGAGAGGGTCACATATATATATATATAATTTCTTATATCGTAATTATGACAAAGTGCCTCAGTGTCTCATTTGATATATAAGTGTCTCATAATTTTGACCATTTATGTCAAAATGTACAGTTTAAAAAGAGATATATTATAGATAGATATTTTTTTAAGAGTGTATTTACCAATTCATATTATTTAATTATTTGATTTTTTACGTTATCAAGACATGTAACAGAGGAAATACAATGAGATATTTGATATCAGATTATACAAATAAACAATATATATGATTCAATTTCCTTAGAATTATGAATAGAATAGAGTATGTTGGCCAGTATTCATCACAAATTTCTCCAATGTCATGTTGTTAGTGTAAGTTAACAGCTGACAGTAACACACTACGCTCACTAGCAGGATGTTAAATTGCAGGAATCACACTAAAAAGTCACAAAAGCAGCTATGGTGAGGAAGCGTCTATTTTAAACCTCTAAATGTATTAATACCTGTCCATGTCATTTCATAGTAAGTAAAAGCTAGCAGACCTTTAAGGTGAGTAATAATGAAGCTACAGGATTAAAGCGTTTTATTTGAATCAGCAGGGTATCAAAGCACATTGAGAGGAGGTCAGATTGAGTCCTCTTACCTCGCTGCAGGGATCTTCTTTAGGTTTATATTCCCACGTGTATCTGCTCATGGTTTTCTAAGGAGTGGGGTGGCGAGAGAGGATTACTCTACTGACACACTTCTGGCACTTCATTATAGTATGCCCTCTTGTAAGACTGGTGCCAGGATATCTGGGCCCCCCCTCGAGAGGACAAAGGCCCAGCCGGTGAATCCACAAAAACTGTCTCTTGCATATGTAACAGTAACATCCAGGATACCTGGGCCCCCCCTCGAGAAGACAAAAGGCCCAGCCGGTGAATCCACAAAGCTGTCTCTTGCATATGTAACAGTAACATCCAGGGGTGCAGCACACTGGGGGATCCACACCCTGTACTGACGGTCTCATCATTTCCCCCCTCCCCTCACCACCTAAAATTCACTGAAAAATCCATGCAATGTGATATGTACAAAAAAGTAACCATACATGTTTGATATCTTTTGAAATGTCTCAGTGCGTCTGGTAAAATGGTCTCATTCTCCCAATCATAATGAAAAGCTAAAAGAAGTTCTAAAATCTGAGAAGTATAGTGTACAGCAGGGGGACGTGCCCTCCCCCTGATTTCCTATTCAAAAAACATCTCCTGTATGTAAATACGTATTCTCTGCCACAGGAAACCAAGAAGCCATTTGGTTGCAAATTCTGAAGACTAATTATAATGACAAGATACCACCTTGGTGGGTCTATTGAATTATCTGGGTAAAGGGAAAGGGACAGAAAGTTCTGGGAGTCTGTAGGTTTGACTGCCCGCACAAATCGCTGTGTGTAGTTTTTCATTGCCAGGTATGGTTAACTGATGATTCTATTCTTGTAACGTTGGAGCTTTGAATTATTGTTTTGATTACCTGGTCAATAAATTGTAACGTTTGATTCTATTCTAACTGCCTCTAAAGATTGCTTTCTCCCTATTAGAGTAGCGGATCCGTATATTTCCGCAAGCCTGCGTCAGTTTTAGCGACGGCTAATATCCGGCATCTTTTAAGTGTGCTTGGATGTGGGGACGGGTTAATTCCATTCAGGGACGGCGAACGCCGTCTGATCAAACTGAATTCGGGTACGTCCATACCTCTGACTTTTGATTTAATGTTACTTTAAACCAGGTTTTGGCCAATCCAAAGCTATTACGAGGGTAGCATATTGATCTGCTAACATATCTGATAGTGGCCAAAAACCTTTACTGAAGAAAACTATTGAACTCAAGTTCTGAGGGGACTCCATGAGGGTTATTCGATGTCTTTGATTGTGTACGTGTGAATTTACGGCAAATCTTAGATACATAACCATAATTTACCTCTGACTGGTGACCGGGCCTGACGAGATTGTGTCCGTGAGACCTGTGGAAAACAGGGCCTCTGAAGCGATATAGCTTCCCTACGTCTGAGCGGGTAGAGTATTAAAAAAGAGCTGAAAAGAATAATCAATCATTCGTTCCTGTTTTAATGATGCACAGATATCATTAAAACCCTTTTCATTTTATGGAGTCAGATGAAATAACGAGACAAAATATATAATAAGAAAAAGTGTTCCATTTTAATGTTCTTGTTGTGTCGTGAAAAGGAAAGACTGTAACACGCAAAGCCCTTCACCCGCTGAACGACTGCCGTCATTGGGTCGATCGAGGCGGGCCTTACAGTGGTGACCCCGACGTGATTCTCGCAAAGACGAGAACGTGATTCTCGCAGAGACGAGTACGTCATTCCAGCTGTGACAGCCGCGACATTCAACTTGAACTCTCCTTGGGACATGAGGTTTGAACTCCTTCTCATCCATATCCAGCTGCTGTGGTAAGTGTATTTTCTTTGCCTTTTAGAAGTTGAGGGAAATATTGTTTACACCATATAGACACATTTTGTAGTACGGGTCGGTATACCCATTTTTGAGACCGGAACCGAAAAACCCGGTGGTGATAAGAACTAGACGAGAAACATGTCTTTTCAGGGAAAGCACAGCAGCAGAGCAGATGAGGAGATAATGGAAGTTTTAGGACTACAATTACAAAAACTCCTTGTTCGGTTAAGCGACAAAGGATTCAATTTGAAGTGGAACAACAACGAAATAATATCCTGGTATTCTGCCGAAGGTGCAAAACTAAAATCAAAATCAAAATACAAGAAAATCCCCGCTGCAATTGTTTATTTACTTCGCCGCAACGACCTCGCGACCATAACCGAGAACGAAAAAACAATAACAAATATCAAAGAAATCGAAAGAGTGCGATCTGACGAATTACAAAAGTTAAGAAAACAAGTCGAAATGTTTGCATACGAGCAACAGGGGTGGGCTAGACAACGCGAAGAAATGGCCAAAAAAGTTGATCACGTTCAAGGGAAACTAATTACATATAGTAATTACATATCTGCGCTCGAAGACTGTTGCGATAAAACAGGTTTTCCAGTTGCCGCAGTTAAACAAGCAGCACTGGATGAAACCGAGTTAGAGACGCAAACTGAAAGCGAAGATGATGATACTGCGTTAACGTGTAACAATAGGCCATACAGAGAAACTCATAACCGAGCTCTTGTGAGCCTATGGCCAGAAAAACCGAGCCTGCGAAGCCCGGTAAAGACTCGAGCAAAATCAAACGACTCGCCAAAGAAAGCAGTTAAAATCGCAGTATTAAAAACCATGAAAAATGCGGATGATGAAATCACAACAATCAGCCGCCCGTTAACATGCGAAGAATGCTCTAGGCACAAACAAGTCGTAGGAATTATGCCGAGAAAAGGGCCTTTTCAACCCTACTGGGAAGCATTGATGCTACAGGCTAATGTTTACAAACTAGAGATTAGAGACGTATGGCAAATAGCCCTTCTCACTATCCCTGAGGAGCTCAGACCAAAACTAAACACAGAAATGAAATCCGGCAACATAATGAACAGAGTAAATGACGAAACCGACGAAGGGATTTACGAACGTCTAAAACAGGCATTATTAGACATGAGGGGACCGTCACATGCAGATTGGAGCAAAATATTAGAAATCAAACAAGCAAGTAATGAGTCATTTGAAACGTACGCTGAACGGTTATGGGTAACATACAGAGAGCACTCAGGCCTTGAAAATGCAGACCGCAACCATGACGCGTTACTACAGCTTGTTAAAAACAATGCCGGCATTCCCGTTCAAAAAGCGTTATCAAATGGCGTCGACCCAGCCGAAAACACGTTCAGAGCAATAGTAGACTGGGGTTCAAGAATAGAAAACAGATGGCGATTAAAACCCCGCAGCGTTGCGTCCGCACAATGGTTAACAGAAGGGAACAGCACAGATAAATTTAGCCAAAGGTCTCCAAATAAAATGATATGCCATTATTGCAGAAAGACTAACCATATAATGCGAGATTGTCAAAAAAGAGAAAAAGATTTAAAAGAACAAGCGAAGCATGACCAAAAAACGCCCTCTAGCGACGACTCTGAGCTGTTGAAACAATTCGTAAACTTCATGAATGTGTTTAAAAAACAAAACGGCCAAAATGGCGCGGCCCACAACGCGAGCGGAACGACTGAAAATTACAATCACCAATAGGGATACGTGGCCTCCATTGCCATAGGGAGCATAATTAAGAGTGGAAACCGAATCAAAATAAGGGCTAATTTAGGAGGCCAGTTAGCCAACATACTTATTGATTCGGGCGCAGCGTGCTCCTGTACAGACATTCCACTACCTTTAACCAACGAAACGATTCCGATCCAAGGCATCGGCGATACGATAATGATTGCGACAAAAACACAGCCAGTTCAACTTGATTTAGGCGTGACAGTATTGGAAGAATCCCTCTGGTATTTACCTAACAACAGTGAAGGGACTGTACTGGGAATGGACATAATGCGAAAGTATGGCTTTGTAATTCACTGCTTTGAAAAGCAAATTAAGCTGAAAACAGAAAAAACAGTAAAACAGTGCCTACCAAAAAAAATAACGAGCGTTATGTCCATATCCACCCCAGATCCTATCCAACAGATGGTAAACAAACACGATAGCATTTGGGCTACACATGAACATGACTGCGGCCTCATTGACTTTGTTGTGTGTATTGAAGGGGAGCCCCCTCCCCCACAAAAACAATACCGCATCAAACCAGAGGCAGAGTCAGCCGTTCATGAAATTGTACACCAACTTGAAACCAGAGGTATAGTCCGACGATGTAGTTCGACCACAAATTCTCCATGCTTACCAGTACCAAAATCGAACGGTAAATGGCGTCTTTGTATTGATTATCAGCGTCTGAACATCATAACTTCGATTTGGCAGGAGATTAGAGCACGCGATTCCTCACTCTCCGTCGTTAAAGTGCGTGCGCACATCATCAAAAATCCAGATGAAAACGAGAAAAACAACAACATCGCAGATCAATTAGCCAAATTAGCAGCACAAAAGGGAGATGAATGGAAGCCTGACAGACTGGTTGTTCCTGCCGTGAGTGCGATTCAAACTATTCCTATTGATTTAAAACAGTACCAACAAGAACTATGGAGTTCTGATGGAGAGCTGACACCGCACCTGCAGCAGGACCAACTAGTCAAGGTCACTGAAGGCATGATTTTAAGAGACGATAAATACATTGTTCCAGAAGCCCTCCAGAAACCAGTGATAAAGTTGTACCACGATTATGCACACATATCAGCTCCAAAAACACAACAGCTGATCCAAAAGAACTTCTGGTGGCCACAAATGGCATCAGACATTCAAAGATGGTGTGACACATGTATCGTATGTGCCACCATTAACCAAGGCAAGCCTGGCCGTACAAAACTGTGTAGACCAGAGCCACCCAAGGGACCTTGGGAGTTACTACAATTGGATTTCATAGGCCCACTACCTAGTGCCAAAGGGGGGTATCGTTATTGCCTTGTGATAATTGACAAATTTTCCAAATGGGTCGAAGCGATCCCCACCCGCAATAACAGTGCAAACACAGTGGCACGAGTAGTAGCGAATCAAATCCTCCCACTCTGGGGAGCACCAATCCAAATTGAATCTGACCAGGGCACACACTTCACAGGTCAGGTGATGAAACAAATATGCCAGATGCTGAACATCAAACAAAGGTTTCACATACCGTATCGACCGCAAAGCTCAGGCATGGTGGAACGTGCCAACCGCACAATAAAAGGAAGCATATCGAAACAGGTAGCACAACACAAAAACCAATGGATTGATGCCCTACCCACAGTCCTAACAATACTGCGGGCAACTCCTTCAAAAGCCACAGGTATCAGTCCATTTGAACTCATGACTGGAAGAGTCATGAAGCTGCCCATAGACCCAGAAATTGCCCCAGCAGACCTGGGGCCCCTCGTGGTTGCAACTCAACAGTCTGTGCTCAAGCAATTACGAGAGAGGTTGGAAGTGCTACATGCACGCGCTGCTCTGAAACAACAGCAATCAGACTTAACGAATGATACACAATTCAACCCAACCTCTGAGGTGAAATTCTCAGAAGGAGACATGGTAATGGTACGCGTTTTTGTGAAGCAAGGTGCATTCACACCCCGATGGCATGGCCCATACGAAGTTAAAGCTATATGCAACAGCTGTGTGGCCACAACTGTAAAAGGGAAACTGCGATGGTACCACATGTCTCAGAGCAAATCATTCAAAAGTACAAAAATACAATAAATAAATGTCACTGTCTTCTCCTCTTGTCTTCCAGGTCGACTGCAGCGATCCCATGGAGACCAGATGAAAGGAAAGTGTCTGGGCCCACGTGCATCAGACTGGGCCAAAGGATTTCACTCACACACAACCTGAAATGTGGGAGGTGGGTGTGGAAATACTCCAAGGGGCCATCCACACAAAAAATCACAGTCGCACCAAAAGAGACAGTTACATGGCCGCCCGGATTAGTACCGGATCCAAATTGCACACCACAAATTTGTTGTAGTTCAGGTAACACCCACCCACCTACAAGAAACATTTCAGGACACACTCAAGCACCAAAATTCATGCACAACCTCACTGCCTGGTATCAACTTAAAATAGATCCAGGTGACACAATAGGTAACATGTACACACTACACGAAAAAAATAACAATGGCATAGACCCAAAATTATGTTACTATGTTAAAAATTTGGAACCTGCAACATATAGGTGCACACATACAGAAACACATAATGACACACATATGAGATTCACCGAGCTAATGTACGATCTCACGTCGTACACACCTAACGAGCCAAAACCAAAAACTTTTGTCTGGACCAACCGAAAGGAAGGAATGTATTGTGTCGGGGAATGTTCGCATAGCATAGACAATTTCACCAATCCACACAACTGTTCATGGACTGTTAAGTACTGTTTTAATTTGACCACCTGTGGATACACTAAACCCAAAAAGTGTCCAGAATTGCACTCAATTCCTCCTGGTGGACTGATTAGGGGAAACATCAACAAGACTTTATTACATGATGTAAATTTGGTAATGACACATGTAACTTATAACATTTCCAATATACTCTCTGCCTATACAAAACATTGTAATACTAATGATGAGTCGTATGCATGGCTACAGTCACGAATCGATGATTTAATTTCTGATTACAAAGACAGACTTGCCGTCCAAATTCCACCTGCTCGCTCAAAACGAGACCTGCTCAGCAGTATAGCCGGCCTGTTCGGATCAATTAATTCAGCAGCCAACACTTATAAAATAACCAAACAATCTCAATTCTCCACATGGTTGACAGATCAAATGGCCACTGGTTTCCAACACATCACCAATAGCAATGATAATATTATCAAAGCGGTTCGTTCCGAAGCGCAGGCGCTTCTAACGATCAGCCACACATTGTTCAATCAGACCCGTACCATCGAACGTGACTTAGCCTGCAGATCATATGCACAAGATTTATTCACTGCAACAAGACAAGAAATTTTAGATCTTCGTCTTCACAAGACCCCGAGACATGTTTTGAACGATTTAATTGAGGTTTTAGATTTACATAGATGGTTCTCTTCGGAAAAAATGAAAAATGTAAAGTATTCAGAATTATTATCCACAATTATGATGTATACTGGAAACGAATGTATTGGTTGTATTGGATTTTTTGCCACTTTTCCTTTAATCCACCCAGATCAAGTTTATCCAAATTCCACTAATATTCGATCCATTGGCATGGTAGTTAAAGATCAGGTAATTAAATGGGATCACTTCACTGGATATATGACGTTGAAGGGTACTGAGACCTTATTTACCAGTCGCACTTGTTGTCATGAAACTCACAATTATGTTGTCTGTACATGTAACACATTACAACCTTTCTCTCCCAATGATAGCAAACTCATAAGTGTTGAATCTTTGCATGGCCATTCAAATGCGATTCAGGTGTCTCATACACAGTGGTGTGTCATCAGTGAGATGAACTCGTTCACATATGGAGGACTGACCTGTGCTGCTGATCACTCATTTTGCTTGGAAGTGACAGAGGACTTTTCTATGGGCCAGATCGACATCCTCGGAAGGATGCCAAAGGACGCAGAGGTCTCCCCATGGTGGGACGACACCTTTTATGAACACGGAACACAAGCCTTGATCGACACGATGGACCTGGTACAGAACGTCATCCTCCAAACAGAGTACCACCTTTCTCAAGCGCAGGTAGAGACAAACTTGGCGCGAAAGACTGCACAGATTCTGTCTAGCTCATCTACCCGATCGGCACAGACCGCATATACCTGGTGGGACTGGGTACTTCGAGGTTGCGCAGTTGGAAGCGCACTCATCTTCTCCTTCACACTATTCCAATGTTGCTATTTCCGACACCTCATCAGATCAGTAAAAGCATCCACCAACACTATCCTAACCCTCAGCCCCTTAAGACTGCCCACCTTACAACGACTGAAATGACACTGCAGGGAACCCTGTAAGTGGCCCAAAACAGTGCCAGAGGAAGGAACTGTAAGACTGGTGCCAGGATATCTGGGCCCCCCCTCGAGAGGACAAAGGCCCAGCCGGTGAATCCACAAAAACTGTCTCTTGCATATGTAACAGTAACATTCAGGATACCTGGGCCCCCCCTCGAGAAGACAAAAGGCCCAGCCGGTGAATCCACAAAGCTGTCTCTTGCATATGTAACAGTAACATCCAGGGGTGCAGCACACTGGGGGATCCACACCCTGTACTGACGGTCTCATCATTTCCCCCCTCCCCTCACCACCTAAAATTCACTGAAAAATCCATGCAATGTGATATGTACAAAAAAGTAACCATACATGTTTGATATCTTTTGAAATGTCTCAGTGCGTCTGGTAAAATGGTCTCATTCTCCCAATCATAATGAAAAGCTAAAAGAAGTTCTAAAATCTGAGAAGTATAGTGTACAGCAGGGGGACGTGCCCTCCCCCTGATTTCCTATTCAAAAAACATCTCTTGTATGTAAATACGTATTCTCTGCCACAGGAAACCAAGAAGCCATTTGGTTGCAAATTCTGAAGACTAATTATAATGACAAGATACCACCTTGGTGGGTCTATTGAATTATCTGGGTATATAAGGGAAAGGGACAGAAAGTTCTGGGAGTCTGTAGGTTTGACTGCCCGCACAAATCGCTGTGTGTAGTTTTTCATTGCCAGGTATGGTTAACTGATGATTCTATTCTTGTAACGTTGGAGCTTTGAATTATTGTTTTGATTACCTGGTCAATAAATTGTAACGTTTGATTCTATTCTAACTGCCTCTAAAGATTGCTTTCTCCCTATTAGAGTAGCGGATCCGTATATTTCCGCAAGCCTGCGTCAGTTTTAGCGACGGCTAATATCCGGCATCTTTTAAGTGTGCTTGGATGTGGGGACTGGTTAATTCCATTCAGGGACGGCGAACGCCGTCTGATCAAACTGAATTCGGGTACGTCCATACCTCTGACTTTTGATTTAATGTTACTTTAAACCAGGTTTTGGCCAATCCAAAGCTATTACGAGGGTAGCATATTGATCTGCTAACATATCTGATAGTGGCCAAAAACCTTTACTGAAGAAAACTATTGAACTCAAGTTCTGAGGGGACTCCATGAGGGTTATTCGATGTCTCTGATTGTGTACGTGTGAATTTACGGCAAATCTTAGATACATAACCATAATTTACCTCTGACTGGTGACCGGGCCTGACGAGATTGTGTCCGTGAGACCTGTGGAAAACAGGGCCTCTGAGCGATATAGCTTCCCTACGTCTGAGCGGGTAGAGTATTAAAAAAGAGCTGAAAAGAATAATCAATCATTCGTTCCTGTTTTAATGATGCACAGATATCATTAAAACCCTTTTCATTTTATGGAGTCAGATGAAATAACGAGACAAAATATATAATAAGAAAAAGTGTTCCATTTTAATGTTCTTGTTGTGTCGTGAAAAGGAAAGACTGTAACACGCAAAGCCCTTCACCCGCTGAACGACTGCCGTCATTGGGTCGATCGAGGCGGGCCTTACACTCTTAATTAATTGACACCTCAGCCTCAGGAGATATTGACAATATTCTTTGTACATTGTTTGACAAGTTAGGACTAAAACTGTAGGAAAAACATTGCATTGATGGCCCAACAGCTCTACACAACCGCTGATATGATCAGTATGCTTGGAAACACAGAATAACCCTGTTTCTCCAATGCTTCATGCAGCCTTTAGTACTTCACATGACCTTAGGTGGCACTGGCACATACGAGTCAATGACAGAAGTTAAGGGATGAAGGAGGAAAAGGATGGTGTTTCTATTTCTCATCTTAATGATAAAGAAAGAAGTGTGGAAAAGAGAAAATTCCAACATGAAGAAAGGAATAAGACAATAAGCATACTGCCTAAATAGAAAGAGAGAGTGAGCCCTTTATACCTCCAGTACACATGCACAGGAAAACGGGAAGAGAGGAAAGGAAAGTTACCTGACACATAATGTTATCATAGTAAGCCAAAGCACAGGCATGGGGAAGGTTAGTCGGGGTGTCACACAGTTTCCTTACATTTGCCTGAGAGCCCTCTGCGACAGTGGACAGCGAGAAGTCATCAATGTGCTGCTCCGACTTTGGGCGGAACTTACTGAAAGACAGAGAGAAAGACCAACATCATTTAAATACAACAAACAACAACAAAAAACATCATCTGAATTAAAAAAATTATACGTTTTCTTGTCCCTAATAATGAACATTATTTAGAGAAAACTTTCAAAACGAACTGCACTAGTGCTTAACTATATATCATATAATCAACAAAAACTATCAATGTATGAATCAAATTCACTGAAACTGTCAATGGTTTCTTATCCATGCATCATTTTATTATATTTGTACTTATAGATAATGATAAAAGTGAAATCATGCCATAAATTCTGTGTCCTGCACTCAAGATGGTGACGTGTGACACAGGCTAATGATACACGGGGCAACATTGGGCAGTATTGCCATCAACAGGCAACCAGGTGAGAAACAGGGCCAACGACCGATCTAAAGTGTCCAGATAGAAATTTGTTATCCATTCTCAATGGGAAAGTGCCCAAGCAACATTGCTCAAAAAAGGTTGCCCCGTGTATCATTAGCCAAAGTCTTTACTCCCACTGGTTGATGCTCCAGAAAGTCACTATGCATAAATTCTACGTAATACTCTCTTGCATAATGTTAAATATCTGCTGCACTGGACATGTCCACATCCTGTCACCATTGGTCATGTGGCCAGAAATCACCAGCTTTCCACTGAAATAAATTGGAACATGTCACTTTGTCACTGCATGTTACTGGCAGTGTGAAGGGGGCTTTGTGCTCACCAAAACTGCATTTATTTGATCAAAAACAGTAAAAATACAGGGATATTGTGAAACATTACAAAACAAATTTCTATCTTAATATATTTTAGAATATAATTTATTCCTGTGATAGGAATGCTGAACTTTCAGCAGCAATTATCCCAGTCAACAGTGTCACATGATCCTTCAGAAAAGGATCATAGAAACAGAAAGTGGCTTGGATATCATTACTCTATTTGCACGCAGTGGATTAAAAGCTCAAGTTGTTTCTGCTAAAAGCACACATGCACACAAATGTTACCTGCAGCAGATGGCCCTGATGGGCAGTTAAAACTCAACCGAAATCACTTTTCACTGTTGTCATCCTGTCTTCATTACTATGCTCCTCTCCTATTCTCCCTTCTCTTCCACTCCTCTCTCCATTTCACCCCACTCTTGAACTGTGTTTAAATGGCTTTGGCAGCACGGTATATAGGTCACTCTCTCGTGTAGTACTGGCAGATTGACCTACTTTTAGCAAAGAAGGGTGACATCATTGTGTTCAAAGCCCATGTTAATATACTGTTGTTAATACTTTTTTACCTTTTAGTCATTTAGCAAATGCTTTTATCCAAAGCGAGTTACAAATAAGAAAAAAGTAACTACAACTATAAGTTAAAACTCTATAAATACTATATATACACATTTAAGAAAATAGAGGAATTAAATAAAATGACAAATGCATACAACATTTCAAAACTAAACATTTAAATGAAAACAAAAAATAAAGCTAAAAACATTTCAAAATATTAAAACAACAAAAGGTATGAGTATAAAAATTATTCTAACATGACACTAAGCCAAACACTCATATATATTTATATATATATATAGATGTTATATCATTTGCATGTAGTTGTCACGGTACAGAAAGCTCGAGATCCAATTGCGAGTGAAAACAGAATCTTTATTTGGAACACTCCAAAATACAGTGGATGAGAAGAAATCAACGGCCGTGCAGGTGCAGATCTATCGGCAGTGCAGGTGCAGATCTCATCGGCAGTGCAGGTGCAGTGAGCCCGGCAAAGCAGAGTTTCCAGCCCGGGCAGAGAATACAGTCCGGACCCGTCAGGGAATCTACAGAAACGTGACCAGGCGAGAACAGCCTCCGGACCTGGAAGACTGACACAGAGAATTAACGAACCACCAGCGAAACAACGATCTGACAACGCATCACAGAAACGCCAGCCAGATATAGGCAGTGCAGACGAGCTACACCTGTAACCGTCCTGACTACCTCGTCAGGTGCTAGGCAACGCTGACAAGCACAACGAGCGGACCCACCCCAAAGACGAACACAGAATGAGCACACAGATCCATGAACCGTGACAGTACCCCTTCCCCTAAGGACGCCTCCTGGCGTTCCCAGATGAAGTTACCTGACGATTGTAATCATCGATAAGAGAGTGATCCAGTATGTCTCTAGCAGGCACCCAACTCCTCTCCTCAGGACGTAACCATCCCAGTCCACCAAGTACTGGAATCCGCGTCCCCTCCGCCTAGAGTCCAGAATACGCTTGACCGAATAAACCGGTTCCCCATCTACGAGTCGCGGCGGTGGAGGAACCGGGGTTTGCGGATTAATGGGAGCATGAAAAACAGGTTTTAATTTGGAAACATGAAAGACGGAATGAATCCTCTTGTACGCTGGAGGAAGTTTGAGGCGGACCGCCACCGGACTAATGATCTTGGTGACGGTAAACGGGCCAATGAATTTAGGAGCAAGCTTGTTACAAACGGTACGGAGAGGAATGTTCTTAGATGAAAGCCACACTTCTTGACCGACGACATAGACGGGAGGCCTTGACCGGTGGCGATCAGCCTTGGCCTTGGTGCGTGCCCCCACCTGGAGGAGGGTCTGTCTGGCCCTGCTCCAGGTGCTTCGACACCTCTGGACGAATGCGTGGGCCGAGGGGACCGCGACTTCGGATTCCAGACTGGAAAAAATAGGTGGCTGGTACCCTAAGCTACCCTCAAACGGAGACAGGCCCGTACCAGATACTGGTAATGAGTTATGTGCGTACTCAACCCATGAGAGCTGCTGACTCCAAGAGGACGGATTCTGAGAGGCCACACATCGCAACATACGTTCTAAGTCCTGGTTGGCTCTCTCTGTCTGACCATTACTCTGGGGATGATACCCAGAAGAAAGACTAACAGTCGCCCCTAGCAAACGGCAAAACTCACTCCAAAATTTAGAGATAAACTGAGGCCCCCTGTCAGAGACCACGTCTGTCGGGAGACCATGAATGCGAAAAACGTGGTCAATGACAGCAACCGCTGTCTCTCTGGCAGACCGTAATTTGGGCAGAGGGATGAAATGGGCAGCCTTCGAGAACCGGTCCACCACGGTCAAAACCACCGTGTTCCCACTTGAGGCTGGGAGACCTGTGACGAAATCTAGCGAAATGTGGGACCAGGGTCTCGACGGAACCGACAGCGGCTGAAGGAGTCCAGCAGAGGGTCGATTAGAAGTCTTAGAAACGGCACAAACAGAGCAAGCCAAAACAAAACATCGTATGTCGTGAGCCATTGATGGCCACCAGAACCGTTGTCTAATAAGAAACCTGGTACGACTCACCCCAGGATGACAAGCCACCTTGGAACAATGACTCCATCGAATGACATCGGACCGTAAAGTCTCTGGCACAAACAAACGACCCGGTGGGCATCCGGACGGGGGCGTTACCCCTTGCGAGGCCGTGCGGACCTTCGACTCAATCTCCCAAGTGACCGCAGAAACAAAAATTTTCTGCGGCACAATGGGCTCGGAAAAAGACGGGCGATCAGAATGGTCGAAAATACGGGACAGTGCATCGGGCTTGATGTTCTTGGAACCTGGCCGATAAGAAATAGAAAAATCGAAACGACCGAAAAATAAAGCCCACCGGGCCTGCCTAGAGTTCAAACGTTTGGCGGACTTGATGTACTCAAGATTCTTATGATCAGTCCAGACGATAAAAGGAACCCCCGAACCTTCTAACCAATGACGCCATTCCTCCAAGGCAAGCTTGACTGCCAGCAGCTCTCTATTACCAATATCATAGTTGCGTTCAGCGGGAGACAAACGGTGAGAAAAATACGCGCACGGGTGCACCTTGACGTCCGAGGAAGAACACTGGGATAGGACGGCACCAACCCCCACCTCCGAGGCGTCAACCTCCACCACAAACTGCCGGGAGGGATCAGGGGCGATGAGTATGGGAGCTGAAACAAAGCAGCCTTTCAGTTTGGTAAACGCAGCTTCCGCTGCGCTGGACCACCTGAACGGAGTCTTGATGGAGGTTAAGGCGGTCAAAGGGGCGGCTAGCTGGCTGAAACTGCGAATAAAACGCCGGTAAAAATTGGCAAAGCCCAGAAATCTCTGCAGGGCCTTGCGGGAATCTGGAGTTGGCCAATCAACCACAGCCTGAACCCTGTCCGGATCCATGCGCATCCCCTCGACTGACACAATGAAACCCAAAAAGGGGACAGACTGTGCATGGAAAACGCATTTCTCCACCTTGACATAAAGCCCATTCTCTAACAGCCTCTGAAGCACTCGCCTGACGTGCTGAACATGTTCCTGGAGAGAGTGAGAAAATATCAGTATGTCATCCAGGTAAACATAAATGAACTGATTTAGCATATCTCTCAACACGTCATTAACGAGTGCCTGGAAGACTGCGGGAGCGTTGGAAAGCCCAAAAGGAAGAACGCGATATTCAAAATGCCCCCTGGGGGTATTAAAAGCAGTCTTCCATTCATCCCCCTCCCTTATGCGAACCAAATGATATGCGTTGCGAAGGTCTAATTTCGTGAAAAAGGACGCCCCCTGCAGACGCTCAAAGGCAGTAGACATCAACGGCAAAGGATATGTATTCTTCACCGTAATGTTATTCAGCCCTCGATAGTCGATGCAGGGACGAAGAGACCCATCCTTCTTTTTCACGAAAAAAAACCCAGCTCCCGCCGGCGAAGAGGAAAGGCGAATGATCTTGGCTGCTAGAGAATCAGAAATATATTTCTCCATGGCCTCCCTCTCCTGGGCGGAAAGCGAATAAAGTTTGCCCTTGGGCGGAGACGTACCTGGTAATAAATCTATGGCACAGTCATAGGGACGATGCGGAGGTAGAGAAGCAGCCCGAGACTTACTGAACACTCCCTTCAGGTCGCGGTACTCGCTGGGCACGTTAGACAGATCCATATGCTCATCCTGAAACACAGAACAAGACACAGAAGGACAAGCAGACAACAAACAAGTAGCATGACAACCCTCACTCCAAGAGAGAATGGAACTCTGACTCCAATTAAAGTGAGGGTTATGAAGCACAAGCCAGGGATGCCCAAGGACTACTGGAGTAACGGGTGTGTCAGTTAAAAGAAACTGAATAGTCTCAGTGTGATTCCCCGAAGTGACGAGTCTAAGTGGACCCGTAGAGTGAGTGATGGAAGGAAGAGACAGACCATTAAGAGCATGAACAGCAATGGGCTGTGAAAGGGCAATCACCGGAAGTCTAAGTCTGTCAGCGAGATCAGAGTCTAAAAAATTGCCCTCGGCACCAGAGTCAACTAAAGCCTGACAGTCATAGGTGACTGAGGACCACTGCAATTTGACAGTGAGAAGTGTAGCTGCAAGAGAGGATTTAGCCAATGTGATCCCACCCGTCAGTAACCCCTTAACCGCTGTCACTCTGACTTTTACGGGACACTGTGCTGCGATGTGCCCAGCAGCTCCGCAATACAGGCAAAGACCCTCGTTGCGCCGCCTCCGTTTCTCCTCCAGGGAAAGACGGGGTCTACCCATCTGCATGGGTTCTGGTTCGGCGAAACTGATGTCTGCGTCGCGGTAGGGGATAGGCAGGTGGTCCAGCCTATTGTCCGCCGAAGCTCGGCGAGCTCGCTGACCTCTCTGCTGTAATCTGGCATCCACCCGAATAGCCAGACTGACCAAACCATCCAGCGACGTGGGTAACTCCAGTGTGTAGATCTCGTCCTTGACATAATCAGCAAGTCCATGAAAAAACATATCCCACTGCGCTTCTGAATTCCACCAGCACTCTGCCGCCAAAGTGCGGAATTCAATGGAGAAATCAGTGACGCTCCGATCTCCCTGCCGTAACTCCGCCAGAAAACGAGCCGCCTCTCTGCCCGAAGCCGCCCGATCAAACACCTTTCTGATCTCCTCCGAAAATGACTGAAACGAAGTGCAGCAGGGAAGTTTCTGCTCCCAAACGGTAGTTCCCCAGCGAGCTGCCCGTCCAGAGAGTAGTGTGATAACGAATGCTATCTTCGATTCCTCGGTAGGAAACGACGATGGTTGGAGGGAGATATAGAGTGAACATTTGACAAGGAAGGAGCGGCATAGCTGGGGCTCACCAGAATAAAAGGCTGGAGGTGGAAGGCGGGGCTCGATGAAACGGTCCGCCTGATCTGGGATAGTGGGCGCAGGTAAATTAGCCGCAGTGGATCGCTGTTCAGGCTCGGTCTGGAGACTCTGTAACTGGGTGGTCAGCTTCGAAACCTGAGAGACCAGGGCTTGGATAGCGCGATTAGAGACAGCCCCCTGTTCATCCTGGTGATCCATGCGTGAGTTACTGCGAGATAAAAAGTCTCTTAATTCTGACGCACTCGCTGGATCCATCTTGGTCAGATCGTTCTGTCACGGTACAGAAAGCTCGAGATCCAATTGCGAGTGAAAACAGAATCTTTATTTGGAACACTCCAAAATACAGTGGATGAGAAGAAATCAACGGCCGTGCAGGTGCAGATCTATCGGCAGTGCAGGTGCAGATCTCATCGGCAGTGCAGGTGCAGTGAGCCCGGCAGAGCAGAGTTTCCAGCCCGGGCAGAGAATACAGTCCGGACCCGTCAGGGAATCTACAGAAACGTGACCAGGCGAGAACAGCCTCCGGACCTGGAAGACTGACACAGAGAATTAACGAACCACCAGCGAAACAACGATCTGACAACGCATCACAGAAACGCCAGCCAGATATAGGCAGTGCAGACGAGCTACACCTGTAACCGTCCTGACTACCTCGTCAGGTGCTAGGCAACGCTGACAAGCACAACGAGCGGACCCACCCCAAAGACGAACACAGAATGAGCACACAGATCCATGAACCGTGACAGTAGTATGTTGAAGTAACGTTAGTAAAATAAATACAATTTATTAAAACTAAAACTAAAGAAAATACCTATAAAGGAGTCGCACAGTAGAGTCGATGGTCTTTACACTCTTCGGTCTTCTCACGAGGAGGGCTTCACACAACGGCTGCCGCGATAAACTATGCTTTTTATACCATCTAACAAAATACTACTCCAATTCAGCTGAACACAATTTCCTCTTAATCACAAAAAATGCCAAGCAAGCACCCAACACTGACAAGGGACGCGATACAGTACGAGACCAAATGCGATTTCAGCACATCTCCACACAATAATAATAATAATAATAATACTGTACAAAAATTTTATTGAACTCCAGCGCGAATGTGCAACAGTGTATTCAGCTCAATCAACAGATATTTAAACCATCTTAAACTAAGACTCTAAAAAGTGTGTTATTATGTGGGGGTGTCACCTGTTCTTGCGAAGTCGTCTGTTTTCACTCTTAAGCACGTGCATCCTCTTAGAGAAAAAGACTACAGCCATGAAGAGGAGGAGCAACATGATGGCAGCTCCGCTTACTGCTATACACATCACTTGGAAATCTGAAATGACTGACTCGCACCTGGAGCCCTTGTTCCAGATATACTCCTGAATGTTACACCTACAAACAACAGATAGAGGTGTTAGAAAATATGAAGTTTAGCAATATTTAAAACTGGAATTAATGTATAATAATTCACTTCTGTGATAATTTAATGACAGATGTCTGGGACAGTGCAGTCTATATGAACACAAAAGGAAATCTTTCAGAAATAACCAAATAAGTTTCAAATGTAGAAAAAATTGAATGGAAATGCAACAGATTAGGAACTAGACTGATTTATATTGTCCAAATATTGCTTTTTCATTGATCAGGAGACACAAGTACTAATGGCTTACTGATTTCTCCTAAAATTCATTTTAAAACATCACGTAAGTGTATATAGAAAAGTTAATATTAAAATCATGGGCTTAAGTAAAATGTAAAAATCTTGAATTCGTTTTTAATAAAATCTGAGAATAGTTTGTAACTATAGAGGGAAATCTCATTTAATATTTTTCCTACTTGTATGGCAAACAATTGGCAACAAAAACAATGAATGTAGAAAAATAAGTCTAAATGGGAGTTTGTGTGTTAATGCAAATGACAAACAAACTGACCATAAAACATATCTGTGCGAAGATGAAAGAAAGTGAGAAAACCTACAGTCAGTGTGTTGTACAGTATAACCGTGTTGTGTGGCCTGTTGACTCATTTATCATTGCTATGATTCTACTGCAAGGTTACAGCAGATCTTACAGCTGCATGACTGGACAGATGGCCCTTTCAAGGACATGCATGTGCTCCTCTGTTAGTGCCGGTCCCATAGAGAATAAAGCACACGAGCTGTGCTTAGTTCACAACATCTAAAATAGATTTACTAATTCTCTCATTAACCAGTGTTGTCAGTGTGTCTGAGGTGCTTGATATCTTATTGGATGCTGGATCTATTATTTTTCTATTATGTATGTATTATGTATTTTAGCCCATATGGTTCATTGAGTGAGACACAGGTAAATTACAGCTGTGCTGATATTGCTTTTATACAACAGTTTAATAAAGAAGTTACTATTGAGTAACTTATATTTTAGACAAAATATTGTAAGTAACATTTTTGTTGGCGGAGCAAAAACAATTGTTTCAAATGAAGCCAAAGCAAATACCATTAAAAGGTTACTCCACCCCAAAATGAACATTTTGTCATAAAATTGCTTATCCCCATGTCGTTCCAAACCAGTAAAAGCTTTGTTCATCTTCAGAACACAATTTAAGATATTTTAGATGAAAACCGCAAGGCTTGTGACTGTCCCATTGACTGCTAAGTAAATAACACTGTCAAGGCCCAGATAGGTATGAAAGACATCTTCAAAATAATCCATCTGCCATCAGTGGTTCAACCTTAATATTATGAAGCTATGATAATATGTACACGCAAAGAAAACAAAATAACGACTTTATTTAACAATTATTTTCCCCTGCGTCAGCGTAGCGCCATTTTGAAGAGTATCCAAACTGCGTACGCTGTTCTGTGTCAGCCGCACCACACGGATACGCTGTTTTCGTTCAAATCAAATCACAAATAAACATAGAATACGTATCCATGCTGTTCGGCTGACACAGAACTGCGTACCCAGTTTGCAGTCAATGGGACAGTCACAAGCCTCACGTTTTCATCAAAAATATCTTAAATTGTGTTCCGAAGATGGATGAAGCTTTTACGGGTTTTGAACGACATGGGGGAAAGTGATTAATGCAAAATGTTCATTTCGGGGTGGAGTGACCCTATAAATAAACTATAACAGACTATCATATGGCATATATGATGCTGGGCAAGCACAAATCACAAATATATACTTACACTCTACAGCCTATGGGTACATTTCGTAGTGAGTAAAGGGCCAATCAATAGTGCACATGCAGGAAATCATTGCTCAGTGTCCATGTAGGCCATGTTTACTATTTAGCCTAAAAAGATCCATTTGAAACTTGGTTTTATGGTCTAATACTAACTACCCATCCATTTAGAGCAAATCATTGATAGCGCTACACAAACGCATTCATTATAAGAAAATGCACCCATTGACCCCATCCCCTTCACCCCACAAACTTTACGTTCATCTAATAGTTCAATCTTCACGTGCCCTACAAATGAAAACCTTGACTTTTCTAATAGTACTGACCCCGTTAATGTAGACAGTACCCTGTGATGCCTTCTCTCAGCGATCGACAAGTTAGCATCGTGGTGTGTGCCACACACCAAAATCCAGTGCCTGACTGAAAGTTACTTTTACATTCAGTAATGGAGCTGGACTGAGTAGGGTTTTGCTTTTGCTTTTTTATTAACATAATAAATTAGAAAGGACAAAAAAAAACATAGATTAGTAAATGATTTATTAAAGTTAAATAATAATTTAATTATAATAGTTTTTATTGTTATTATAATAAATAAAAACATTTGACTATAGCAAGATCACAAAGTCAAACTATTCTTTTCTGTGGCATAATGAGCACTGATCAATTATAATAAGGCAGGAAAGAAAGAGGCCGTGCTGATTTCATTCTGACTTTAAAGCTGTGGATAAGGGTGTCACAGTCTCCAGAGCGGAGCAGGTAGTCATCTGCTCAAATACACAGCTTAACACATCACATCATCTAGCCTTGAGGCTTCATACACACAAATAAGATTCTCAGAACCTCACTATTATGGTCCAAAGCATCAGCTTGAATCAGGGTCTTTAGCTCTTAAACTGAAACACACACATTCACAGATCTGGGCTCTGACCCAAATCCCTTTGAGCAAATGTTTAATAAGGTTCTGCACTGGCCTCGGAGTACAGTTGTGGCAGTAGTGAATGCTGGTTTAGTATAAAGTGATATGATGCCAAGCCATGATGACAGGCTTGAAGTGTGGAACTGAAAGTACAGCAGTTGTTTGTGAGACAAATACTAAGCATTCTTAACATGCATACAGGAATTCAACCCATTACCTCAAGAATGAGGAATACACTCTTAAAAATAAAGGTGCTTCAAAAGGTTCTTCAAACAATGCCAAAGAAGAACCATTTTTGGTTCCACAAAGAACCATTCAGTCAAATGTTCTTTAAAGAACTATCTCTTTCTAACCTTTTTAATAACCTGAAGAACCTTTTTTCACCACAAAGAACCTTCATATCTTCATATGTTAAAGGTTCTTTATGGAACCATTTAGACCAAAAAAGGTTTGTCGATGGCATCGTGAACCATCGTTATTTTTCATTTATGCATTTAGCAGACGCTTTTATCCAAAGCGACTTGCAGTGCATTCAGGTTATACATTTTTTTGTATGTGTGTTCCCTGGGAATTGAACCCACAACATTTTCCATTGCTAACGCAATGCTTTACTACTGAGCCACATGAAAACAACACCTTTAAAGCTATCTTCTGATTATGACCATCAAATTGAATGCATTTCTGAAAAAAATGCATTTTAACGTACACACAGAATGTGTACGTCAATCTCCATTATTGAAATTAGTTACAAATTTGAAAGTAATTTAAATTTCTTTCACATTTGTGTGAAAAAGGCAACTGTGAAACAAGAAATACAGTTGTGTGATGTAAATGTCACATTTATTAAATAAATTAGTTTTTTGTTTATTAAAAAAAATAATAGTATAATGCCTAATAGTAACAAGGTATGGCATTTTTAAACCTTGTCACTACGAATGACCAAGAAATAGGCTTTTGAAGCCAGGAAAGTGTTACTGAAGGACATTGATGAAAAAAAAGCAGGTCATTCTGTTTTATCCAACTGCACAACACATACTGGATCAAGTATATTTAAGGCAACAGCTAATAATCATTGATATTTCTAGCAGATGGAGTGCACTGTTGGCATAGTTTTGTCACCAAACATTTCTACAGCAAGATTTATTGCAGCAACTAACACAATGGCTGAAGAACTTAAACAATGATAAATTATATTATATATCTTATTTGTTTTATATATGGTAGAGTGTTGTTACATTAGCCATTTAAAAATAAAGGCCAACAAGCTTTCCTATAAACCCTGTGGCAACTGCCGTACAGTGTCAAATTGAGTGCATGGCCTGGTTAGCCCAGTCCCACACGTTTACATGTTTGCTTGGCCCAGTTTCAAGATCATTGAGGGTAGGCCTTTTACTACTATTCCCAAGAGATGTCTTCAACTGAGACTCAATCCCTCTTCAATACTGTCATGTCTGGTGGCCCTGTATGTGTGACATTTCCTAATCAGTTTCACTAGGCAATCCGGAAAATGTATCAGGAGAATTAGAGATTCATTTTGATGATCTTATTGTAGAAAGCATCCAAAGGAAAACATTCCGGGAAATCCAGAAGAGGCAGAAAGCGGAGCGATGCAAGCGGGCGAAGAAGAGAGATGGATCATCAAAAGATAATCAACCAGATCAAGAAAATTGTTTCATTGATGCGTAAACAAGAATCTAATCATAAGAAAATGATGAAGTTGTATAAGGTTGTTTCATTGATGCGTAAACAAGAATCTAATCATAAGAAAATGATAAAGTTGTATAAGGGAATGATTAACATGCATAGACATGCTTTAGATATACAATGTATAGACAATGAATTGAATAATTTACAACTTCATTCTTCTGATTTACATCTCTAAAAAAGGTTAAGATATATGATGATGTGTTATGGTATGGTTTAACTGTTATCTTTAGCTTTTGTATGAGAAGGAGATGTTTGCTATTTTTATGAGTTTTAACTTTGCTTAGAGGGCAGGATATAGTTAGCTAAGGGGTCAGATAGAAGGCTGCATTTTGCACGTACGAGGCCGAATGGAATCTTCTACTGAAATAACTTAGGTGTTGCTTACGCTGAATATTAAGTGTGATATATACGGTTTGAGATATGTGTTTAGCTCAAATGTGTTAGGAAAAACATGTTCCCTGTCTATATATTGAAAGGGGAAGTAGAAGTGTTATATTGCTAAGTAGGGGGTGTTTTTCCTGTGAAGGTGTGATCGTGTGATTAGGTCGTGTCTGGGTTTTTAGGACAAGGGGCACGTACGCCTGTATAAACAAGAGGCGTGCAAGGAAGCAGGTGTGACGTGTTTTATGATAAATGCAAATGAGTTGCAGTATTATAAAAGCTTTGTACGGAAGCTCAGACGGGGCCGAACCCGCGTGGTGAAGACATTCGCTGTTGTGTTTTGTATTTTGCTTATGAGTTAGTATTATTTTCAATAAAACGAAACCATTGCTATGGTGATTCGTAATCCTTTTATTAAAATAAGCCTCTGAGTAATTACTTTACATCAACCTGTTACCTGAACCTGAATATCATTCTGATCGAGCCTCGAAGCACGAACCTGACTGAGCTGGTACGGACACCGGGGCCAGGAATCCTGAACCATCAAATCATCGCCATCCGGACAACGGGTAATATAGCGGTTTTAATACTGTTTTATTGCTAGGAGATGACTGAGATGTGATATGAAGATTTTTGGGGTTTCTGACCGGTATAAAAATACAACATGGCGCCCAACGTGGGGCTCGAATTGAAGTAGGGATTAACGTTCAGGGGTAACAGTTATGCGAATGTAAGAAAGCCCCCACAGGCTATTTCCACAGAGACGATTCTTTGGAGTTTTTTGTTTAGCGCGCACAGGCTTATGAAAGACCTGAAACATAACTCAAGAATTGTGAATATTGTTGTTAGATCAGAAGAGCTAGAAATAATTCAGGGTGAATTATGGCAATGATGGCAACAATAACCCTTATCCATGAGGGATTTGGGCGGTAAGCTGGACTGGATTGATCCCACGCAATGTGAATGCGGATCTGGTCAGTTACCATGGGAGGAAATCAGGGCGATTGCACCCGTAGTGAATATAAGGGTGTTAGAAGGAGCGGAGATTCCATCTTTTATATACTCGAGTGGAGGAGAGAAAGATGGGTTTCCGAAGGTCCGAGTCTTTGATGAATCCGGTGGGGGAAATCAAATTAACATCCCCACAAAATGTTGGAGCTCCATAGAGGAGTTCGAGTTGGGAGGGGGGTCCAAGAGAGGATCCCTAGCTCCTAGTTTCACACCCCAGAGAGGGGTAGGTGAATGTGCTTTAGATCCAAGTGCTCCACCGCTGTTCAACCCCGAAAGCCCGGAAGATGAGTTCGTGACAGAAAACGAATAATCGTGTAGGGCATATCTCAGAAGAGAAAAATGTAATTATTTTCAGAAAAGGGCGATTAGAATGTGAAGAAGAGTCTTGCGTTTTAGTCAATTCGGCTAATAAAGGTTTATACCACAGAGGTGGGGTAGCCGCAGCCCTTAGTGAAACAGCTGGACCGAGGTTCCAGGCTGAGTCTGATAAAATATTACAGCGAAGGAAAAGTCCTAATAAACCCGGCGAGGCGATTCTGCAAGAATTAGATGGACCAAACGGAAAGCCGGTAATACATGCTATAGGGCATGAAAAAGGGCAGAGAGGCGATATTGTAGAAGAGATAATGGCGATCGTTACGTTAGATTATCTGATAGGCAATATGTGCCAGCTTGCAGGAGAAAATAAATACTGCGTAATAGCTGTGCCTATAATATCAACAGGAATTTTCAGATTCGATGATATTAAAATAGGGGCAGTATTAGTAAATGCATTAGTTAGAAAAACTAATACAATTGAATGGCCAAAAATGTGGACGGTCTATCACCCAGACGTCCGAGTGTTAAAAGCTATAACTATAATAGTTAATCAGGACCAGGCAGCAGGTGAAGGAAGATTCGGTCAGAGAAGAACCATGTCCAGAATGGCCGAGTTTAAAATGGACAGGGACTTCTAGGAGAAGGAAAGAAGAAGATCAGGGAGATTTAGAATGTGAAGAATTAAATATGGAGCGAACGCCGAGATAAGGGACGCCTTTTCTCGGTTGTGCCGCACCAAAATCTAGGAGGCTTGGGTTCGCGAACCAGGTCCTCAAACTAGAAAATAGATTGAATACAGAGACGGATAGATCATACAAGTTTACTGTATTAAATTGGCACTTAAAAGTATTAGGTTAACTGCATGTAGGAACACCCGAGCAAAAAGTTATAAACAACTATTCTCCTACATTTAACCACTTTTCTCACAACTAAACTCTTTTCTTCTTACAGCTGTGTTACAGAACCTGCACTAACCTGCTTAACCTGATCTCTCTGCTTGCAACTAACGCACATGTTTTAGGCAGATACATTGCTCAAGGGAACATGAGATAAAATAGTTGCGAGAAGTTAAGTTAAAAAATACCACCGTAAAAGGGAAGGTTAGAGAATTAGTTTGTTATGGAGAACAGATTAAAATTTCAGGGAATCAAATGATTCTCATATATTAGCTGAATTCGGTCTTCAGGGGGGTATAACATTAGCTAGAACCTTTGAAGGGTTAATACCGTCTAATAAAGAGGATTTAGAGCAAGAGCATTTTGAAGTAAAATGGAGCTCAGTAGGGGCTTTGACAGCTTGTCAAGGCATGACAGAGAAAGGTGTTGAAGGAATATTAAGACACATTGGTCAAGGAGTCAAAAATAACGCTTTACAGGGCTCAGTATAATTCCTTTTAGATGGCCCAGAAACATCCCCCGAAGAATTAGAAAAAGCATTGATTCGTTTTGACGGAAGGTCAGGAATAATCAATGTAGTTAAAGAAAAATCTAATAATAGACCTCCCCAGTATAAAGATCAAGCCCGTAAATCGGGTCGCGAAAGAAAGCCGTATAATCGCTATGAAATGGAGCGTCGACACTCCCCGCGCCGTGACCGTAGAACGGACCATAGAGCGAATTAAGGGGAAGAGAGGACGCCGAGAGATAGATCCAGACCTCCTCCTCGAGGAGGGAAGGGGTTTAGAAACCAGTCACGGCCGCGAACCGAACGCGCAGATGGCGCGAGGGGTAAAAGTGATTTTATTAGCCCCGAGAAATGGGAAAAATTAAGCGCAGAGGAATGAGCGCGAATAGTGTCCGAGAGAGGACGAAATAGGTCAGAAACCAGGGTAGGTAGAGTCAGACTGAATAATCATCCAGATCACGAGAAGGGAAGAATGGAGGAAAATAAAGTAAAACCTAAGCGAGGTAGGAAGAAAGCTACTGAGTCGGCTGACGCATAGGAGCTTTTTTTAATAGAGAAGCTCTTTTAATAAGAACGCTTTTGATAGAGCTCCATTGAAACGTGCTCTATCAAAAACAAAAGAGGTAAATAAGAAATTATTCAAAATGTATGGTGTGACAACGTTCCGCGTTGATACAGGGGCCGATATTAGCCTGATTAAACAATCAGAAAAACATGATGAATTATTAAATATGGCCACAGTAGAGGATTATGAAGGTAATACCAAAAATAAGAATGTGTGGAGAAAAAATGAAATCACAGTGATAATTGGAAATGAGAATTTACTCTGTCCCAGTGATCTGATAAAAATAGGGGAAATTGGTATTGTTGATAAAAACAAAGAAATAAATAGATTAGTAAAAGAATCAGAATTGAGCAATAAAAAAGGAACTAGAGAGGATTTTGCGGAGACATTCTGACTGTTACGCACAAAGTAAAAATGACTGTGGAAAGGTAGATAAAAAATATGAACGTGTAATTGAAGGGGGAATTTCTCCCCCACAGAGACAGTACAGAATTAATAGTGCAGCCGAAGCAGAAATCGGAGAAACTATTAAAGAATTAACTGATCAAGGAGTGATCAGGAGACTAGGGAAAAATGAACAGGCTTTGACGAATGCGCCAATACAGGCGGTTCCGAAACAGAATGGGACTTGGAGGTTAGTAACAAGCTTTAAGGCTTCAAATAAGGTTACTGTACCCGACACAGGATATTTAATAAACTGTAGTGAAACAAGCGGAGATATAGGCAGAGACAAGGAGTGGCTGTCGAAGCTCGACTTAGCTAATGGGTATTGGAGCATACCGTTAGCATTATACAGTCAAAAGAAAACTGCTTTTACATATAAAGGTGAACAATATATTCATAAAGTTCTTCCTCAAGGTTTTAAGAACTCAGGAAGTCATTTTCAGGCAGTTATTCTGGATATATTATCAGGGATACCGGTAACGGTGTATATTGATGATATTTTAATCAGTTCCTCCACGGAGGAAGAACACCTAAGGGTGTTAGATCAGACACTAGACAGACTGGCTTAAGGCAGGCTTGGAACTTAGTCTAAAGAAAATGGAAGTCGGAAAACATGAAGTAGATTTCCTAGGATTTAAATTAGGTAAAGATACAAGATCTTTGACAACCAGAATTAGAGCGAAGTTAGAGGAGATGGAGAAGTCCAGCCCTCCTAAAACACGGAAGCAGCTTCAGTCACTGCTGGGGACTCTGAATTATGTTAGAGAATTAATACCCAAGTATTCTAGGGAAGCAAAGGTGTTGTACCAGGGTACTAAAGCAGGTAAATGGATTTGGACTGATCAAATGGAAGCAGCTAGATTAAAATTATTTCGAATGGCACTTGAAAGTGGAGAATTAGAGCGTAGAGACGAAACATTACCACTGCATGTTGGTGTTACAGAGCAGGATGAGGAAGTGAAACTAACAGTCTCAAATGAAGGGGAACGCGCCCCAATTGCTTTTCTGACTCATCAGCAGGAAGCAGCGATGAGGCGCTATGATGAAAATAGCGCAGAGAGGATTCTGGCAGCTGTATCAAAAAGACTGCTGCCGCTCAAGGCTATTGCAAAGGAGCAGCCCATACTAATATTTTCTGGGGCAGGAGAACTCGCCAGAATTAAACGAAATTTAATTATGGACCAACCCCGCATCCACGTACAGAGGTGGGACAGATGGGGTTTAATAATGGGAGATCTTCAGCTTGAATGGAGATTGATAAAAGTAAAAAGAACAGGTAAAATGACTAAATACCATGATGAACATCAGAAACTCCCAAAGTATTTCACAGACGGTAGTGAGAGAGCAGGGAAGGTAAAATGGGGTTATTTAGTTAAACACGATGGACAATTAATTACGTCACAAAGCGGAGAACTCAAGGGTACCGCTCAGCTGGCAGAGATAACTGCTGTAGAACGTGCTTTACAAAAAGCAGTTGAATTAGGACACAAAGAAATTGTTCTAACCAGTGAGTCTGAATATGTCACAGACGGCATAAACAAAGAATTAGAAACGTGGAAAGCAAATGGCTTTCACACAGCTCGTAATAAACCGATGGCCCATAAAGAACAGTGGGAGAATGTGGCAGGACTGCTACAGAAGGTGACTGCTCATTGTTATCACCAAATCTCGCATACTAAACAAGATAGCGAGGCAGCCAACGGTAATCGAGAAGTGGATAAAATGATAGGTCAGGTAAAATTAGCAGAAATAACGGAGTTATTTCAGAAATTACATGATGATCTGAATCACCCGAGTGCAAACATGGTTCAAATGGAATTGAGGTTAAGAAATTTAACTATTCCAAATTGGCGCACCCGTTACAGAGAGACAAGAAAAGAATGCAAAGTTTGCAGAAAATTTATGACGGCTAAGAGGTGCGAAGAGAGCGAACTGCCAAAAGAATACAAAGGACAGCAAGTTAGTATTGATTTTGCAGGGCCTCTCAGACCCAAAACAAAGACAGGAAATTGTTATTTTCTGCTTGCCATAGATAACCACACAAAAAATGAAAATGATTTGGCCTATGCGTTCCGCCTTAGAGGAAAAGGTAGTGGAATGTTTACGTGAGTGGATAAAATGGCAAGGGAAATTCGAAAGCTTAAGAGCCGACGGGGCTCACAATATTAGTGGCAAACTAGTTCAAGATTTTTGCAAGGAAAACAAAATAATACTAGTGAAAAGTCGACCTGAAACAAATGGAATTGCAGAACGAGCTATAAGAAGTATTAAAGAATGGTTTTGCAAAAATAAAGACTTAGGAGATTGGGATGAACTCATTTGAAAATGTTTATTCGATCTTAACAGGGTCACAAGTGAGAGCCAACAGAGGCCTACCGAGACGCCAGTAAAGAGAAACGCGAGATTTCAAGTAGGAGATCGAGTTATTCTGACAAGAAGGCGGAAGGTAGGAAAGTTTTCTGAAGGTGTAGGAATAATTGATACGGTTATAGCAGTAACCGGATCCAACTCTGTCGAGTTAGAGAATAACGGTATACAGAGCAATAAAGATCTAGTAAAGAAATAAGGGGGATGGACAGTGTGAGTGAATTAATAAACCAAAGGGGTTTAGTTCGTGTGGAGCACGGTAAGCATGGATCTAGAGCTTGGTTATGGACACAGCCAGAGACGGAACGGGTGCTAGGTTTCAAGGGACAGCCTATGAAAGCAGTAGCAGTGCCGATTAGACCGTATAGCTGTGTCCTGTGTTGTCGGCTGTGTGCTCTGCCCAGTCTTTCATGTAACGAGAAGAGAGATCTGGGAGCGGAGTGGACGATGTATAAACAATCTCATGTAGAAATATCAGGAGTGATAATATGTGCAGATTGTCGTCCGAGCCACCCGAAGTTACGGATTGACTCGTACAGAGTGTCTGAAGGCTTCGGGGAAGGCTGCAGCTGTACGTGGGACGGCCTTGTACTGTGGAATTGTGTAGCCTGTGGGGCCGGAAATCGGAAATTGATGTCCTCCCGATTTCTGTGTGAGAGCCTGAGAGTGCTCAAGCCAATAGGATTATTCTGCAATGGGATATTGTCCAGATTCTCCAGACATCCGTATTTAGGTATGAGAGAGCATGAGAGAGAAGCTTTTCTCGAGGCAAACATACCTATACTCCCTAGGGACGGGGAAGAAGTGAAGAACCGAACTCTCCGGAAGAGAGAAGAGTTAGTGCGAGATATAAGGTGGAATGATCACGCAAAAGATTTAACCCTTACAGATCTCGAATCCATGAAGTGGAATTTTAAGCTTTGGCAGGGACCAATTTCGAAGTGTTTTCCAGAAGTGGACCTAAGACAAGGTTCGAGGGGAAAAATCGCCTGGGTTTATGTGAAACGTGGCGAAGTCTGGCAGGTGCGGAGTTGGGTGAGTTTGGCTATGGAATTAGCGCAAGGCAACGATTGGGTAGATAGTGCACCTTATAAAAAGGATTATAGGGGCGCCCAACTCAGGAGTAACCTGACCAAGGAAAAAAGGCCCAGTACCAGGAAGGAAAAATTTGTGCAGTTAGACGTAGCGCCAGCGAGCGACTTAGACAAGCACAAAGCTTGGTGCCCGGTAGAAGAAAGATATGTAACCGGTATACTCTATACGAATGAGCAGATTACCGAAGAACCGAAAGAAACGTACATTGTGATAATGCATTTTAGGATTAATGTATTGGCATGTGCGCATCCAGACTATGATTGGATCGGAGGCATAGAGGTCGGTTTACATGAGAAGCAACCCGAAGTGAAAGTGATACGAAAGGGTTTTATGAGAAGATCCAGGTGGCTCGTAGTTGAGCCGCGGAAATAACCTCTTTTCACAGACAAGAATGCAGAGATCACCGTCGCTGGAGAGTCTGGCAGGCGAGCTCGGAGAGGCCAGAAGCACCATCGAGAAGTTGAAGAAACAACGACGGATCTGCAAGTGGATGAGTATTGTGCTGTGGATAAATGTGATATTAGGAATTATAGCATTAATAACAATCAGAATGAGTTATCTTCTAGAATGGGAAATTATGACTGGAAATATTATTTTAGCCGAGATAAATGTGAACCGCGAAAACATAACGGGATTCGATTTATCTGTTTGGGGCACAGTTAAAGAAAAAAGAGCTGAAATAGAGAAAAATAATATACATTTCTGGAAATGGTTAAATAATGTTAGCACCGACAAAACATGGTATTATATGGTAAGACAACCAAAGGTTAAACTTAAAAGCACTGTAAAAATGAAACAGTGGTTTAGGAGTGAAACCGAAATATTTGAAGAGAATAGTTTTATCGAAGAAAACGAAGGAAATAAAACTTTCAAATATTTTATCGGATCAACCTATAGAATTAGTTTAGACGAAGAACTAGGTGGTTGTTGGATATTTAGATCAAAGAAAAACTTTAATCCGTGGAAAATAGGCCAGTGCAAGGAACAGGGTGTTGTTCAGAGGATTAAAAGATCTAATAAAAGTAAAAATATAATACATGCGGAAAAAATAAGGAAAAACATAGAAGAATGGATAAAAACCAACAAAATGTTTAATCCAAATGGGGAATTTGTTTTACTTACTACGACTAGAGATAGACATGTAGGCTCACGCAAAACAGGTTACGCTGAATTAGAAAATCAGTACGAAACTAAATTCAATTTAGAACTCAATCAAAGTGTGCCGTGGGTATGGAAAAAGAGAATAGCTATGCCACGAGTCGTTTAATTTTAAAACAAGATATTGGGAAATAGATAGTAACAAATGGGAAACCGATGTATATGTGATTAAAATGGAATTAAATAAAGAATTAAAAACGGAAAACGAAATAAAAAACTATTACGAGGATAAAGTTAAACAAATGGATTAATGCGTGAGAACAGAAATTAGCAAGAACAGACATGGGAGGAATTACGTATATACGAAAAAGGATTACGGTGACTTTTCCTATGCTAATTTCTGTGACAAAGACAAAGACAAAATGGATTGTAGCGATTTTGAAAATGGCACAGATCCCTTTACGGGAAATCAAACAAAAGATGTATTAAGTGTAAGGAGAAGGCTGTATTTAAAAAGAGTTAATTTACACAGGCGAAGAGACGCAGAAGGCGTATACAGAAGTAACTTAATTTTCTTAAAAGACGCAGTATACGGAATAACAGGACGTGAATGCGGGAAAATATTAAAAGTATGTTCCGAAGGTCACGACGCACTGACTATTAATCAAATGGCTTCGGTGTTATGTTATTGGTATAATGGAATTGTGCCACTACCGTGGACATTCAAAAGAGATAAAATAGTTAATAGATACGTGATGAATTACGGTGCAGGTGGTGTGGTCAGAGTTATAGACAAAGGCCAGAAGTGGAAAATGTTCCATGGACCTGCTCGAATTGCTATTAACAGTATGTTAAGGTATAGAGTACCCAAGGGAGGAAAGAATATACCGTTAACTAATATTGATGCGATAGCAATAGATGATTTGTCCCTTACAATAGAAAGGAAGAAATGGAAAGAGAGCTGGTGTAAGGGGACTGATATAAACTATTATCTAGGTTTAGAATGGATGAAAACAGGTGTTTGTAACACCAGTGTTGAAATAAAAGGGCAACCGATTAAAGGAGGACCAAGATGGTTTGAAGCCCCAGGGGAATTCGTGAAAACAGGCATTCAGGGCGTCAAACAAGCAGCAAATGCAGTTTTTAAATTTGTCACACAAGACATGTGGACTGGTTTGGTTAATGGTCTAATTAGTGCAGGATGGTATGCGCTGTATGGTGGATTAATAATATTAGGAATATTTTTGATCTCAGTAATTGTAAAATGCACATGTACTGCAATGGGTATGAAAATTTGTGCAGGACAAAAAGCGGAAGCAAACGAATTAGATGTGTTAGAACGGTTGGTAAATTTACACACGAGAAGGCAGAGGTATTCGAAGACACGACAGAATAGTGTTTCCGGAGAACCGTTGCTAGGTGAGATCGTTAACTCAGCAGGAGGAGAAAGATAAGAGGCGTCAGTTGAGACGGAAGCAGAAGGGTTTGACAACCAAGAGAGGAGAGGTAAAAAAGGGAGTTGACTATTGGTAAGATCATTCACTGCGTGAAGGTTTACTCAACAACACAAGAATTTAATCGTTAATATTGAATTCAATTTGAAACAATTGAAAAAGAGAAAAAAGCTATTATAGCCACAGAACCCCGATTAATTGATCCGGATAAGTCCAACAGAGAACTAAATTTTGTAGTGATAAAAAATGGCATCAAATGGAACACAAAATTTTACTGCTATCAACAATGAGACCAGGAATGATGAAGGAGGTCACTCGAAAGGACTTTCTCCTGAGTTGATACAGGTTTGTCATTTTTTAATTTACGGGATTTGGGTGTGTTTGCAAGGGGTGAATACATTTCTCTGGTGGCACGTAACGATCACAATATTACAAATAACTAGAATAATTTTAATGAGGAGTATTAGTAAAATTATGCTAGTATGTCAATTGCTAATAGTCTCAGAAGGCTGGAGTAAGCTAATTGGTTTACCAGGGGTAGTAACTGTAACATTGACAAGTGTATGTAAATTGTGCGTTGATGTAAGCACAATGATAACTGGAAAAGACGGTTTTGTATTGTTTTGTGAAATAACAATGATTACGGGTAATGCAGTATATCTGATGGGAATACTGTTAATTACACACAAAAGGAAAGCAAATCTATGGATAATTGTGGGAACAATTACATTAAGTGTTTTTATTGTGGGGTGCATATTAAGATGTGAGGATATCACACTTTTAGGGATAATTATTTTGCTTAATAGATGGGATAAAATGCAAAATAAATTAAATCAATATATGAGATGCTGTACCCAAAGGGTGAATTTAAATTCAGTTGATACCCTCTCTATCTAAATTACAGATGGAAATTCCAGGATTAGAAGCCATGAAAGGAATGGTGTATGAAACTGGAATAAACGCTGGCAAACAGAGTGATGGCGGTAAAAGATACAAAAGTAGACAAATATGTTTTGGATGTATGAGGTCCACACAGAAGGTATATTTCGAATTAATCAACGGTTATAGGTTCTGCAAACGGTGCGTGCATGAACCAGGAAGAACGATAAAAAATTGTTTTAATCAAGATGTATCAATTTGGAGTCAGGTTTATAGTATGAGTACGCAAACCAGAGTGATGGGATATTGGGAGCTAAATGTAAACGGCTTTGCCAGTATTAAATTGACAAAAGGTATCACGGGTTTATTCATACTTCCGTGGTGGTTAAAATTCTGCGTATTTGGACGACAGAGTGAGCAACATAGGGAACAGTACGACCGTGCGACTTTTATATTTCAATTGGCTGAACTGCTAGATAAAACTGAAGTTAAAGTAAGAAATAGCAGTGAGTTGGAGAAGGAAGGAGAAATTGTGAGTACGGGGAAATTCTGTTTAACATACATTCTTGGTTCATGGTTATTTTACAGACGGATCGAGTAATAACGCTGGGGACTGACGGCCGAGTGGAGCTAGGGACTCTTGGGCGGTTTAAAGAATTGATTACCAATCGATCAACAACCGTAGAAAGAGTTTGGTTCTCTGTTGAAGTGCTGAAACGTTATGTGAATAAAGATTGGATCAAGGAATGTGTGTTACATGATAGCCCGAGGAAAGCAGACCCCTTTCCAACAGACAAATTTAAGGAATTTATAGAAGTAACTTTAATTAAAAAAGCCGAAATGGTATTTGTGGTATACATTGAAAAAGAATATTTAAGTGATAGATATGGAGCTATGAACATTGAATGCAAAGAAAATAGGATACCGATTGAAGAGCATTATTCGAGAGAAATTGATTATGAAATGCCAAGAGAGGATGTCATGTCTGGTGGCCCTGTATGTGTGACATTTCCTAATCAGTTTCACTAGGCAATCCGGAAAATGTATCAGGAGAATTAGAGATTCATTTTGATGATCTTATTGTAGAAAGCATCCAAAGGAAAACATTCCGGGAAATCCAGAAGAGGCAGAAAGCGGAGCGATGCAAGCGGGCGAAGAAGAGAGATGGATCATCAAAAGATAATCAACCAGATCAAGAAAATTGTTTCATTGATGCGTAAACAAGAATCTAATCATAAGAAAATGATGAAGTTGTATAAGGTTGTTTCATTGATGCGTAAACAAGAATCTAATCATAAGAAAATGATAAAGTTGTATAAGGGAATGATTAACATGCATAGACATGCTTTAGATATACAATGTATAGACAATGAATTGAATAATTTACAACTTCATTCTTCTGATTTACATCTCTAAAAAAGGTTAAGATATATGATGATGTGTTATGGTATGGTTTAACTGTTATCTTTAGCTTTTGTATGAGAAGGAGATGTTTGCTATTTTTATGAGTTTTAACTTTGCTTAGAGGGCAGGATATAGTTAGCTAAGGGGTCAGATAGAAGGCTGCATTTTGCACGTACGAGGCCGAATGGAATCTTCTACTGAAATAACTTAGGTGTTGCTTACGCTGAATATTAAGTGTGATATATACGGTTTGAGATATGTGTTTAGCTCAAATGTGTTAGGAAAAACATGTTCCCTGTCTATATATTGAAAGGGGAAGTAGAAGTGTTATATTGCTAAGTAGGGGGTGTTTTTCCTGTGAAGGTGTGATCGTGTGATTAGGTCGTGTCTGGGTTTTTAGGACAAGGGGCACGTACGCCTGTATAAACAAGAGGCGTGCAAGGAAGCAGGTGTGACGTGTTTTATGATAAATGCAAATGAGTTGCAGTATTATAAAAGCTTTGTACGGAAGCTCAGACGGGGCCGAACCCGCGTGGTGAAGACATTCGCTGTTGTGTTTTGTATTTTGCTTATGAGTTAGTATTATTTTCAATAAAACGAAACCATTGCTATGGTGATTCGTAATCCTTTTATTAAAATAAGCCTCTGAGTAATTACTTTACATCAACCTGTTACCTGAACCTGAATATCATTCTGATCGAGCCTCGAAGCACGAACCTGACTGAGCTGGTACGGACACCGGGGCCAGGAATCCTGAACCATCAAATCATCGCCATCCGGACAACGGGTAATATAGCGGTTTTAATACTGTTTTATTGCTAGGAGATGACTGAGATGTGATATGAAGATTTTTGGGGTTTCTGACCGGTATAAAAATACAACAATACCAATACTTGACGTAAATCATAATCCCGCACCATGAACAGATGCAAGAACATGACTGAAGGATTGAGTTACATCTTTAAAATTAAAAAGTGTAATCTATTAAATGTTAAATATAAGGGGTATGTACTGTATTACTTGTGTTCTTCCATTAATTTGTAGATATTGTTTTGTGTGTTTTTTGTGTTGGCTAAGCAGGCCAATTAGAGACAAACACTCTCCCCACTGTTCTATTAAATACACATGACTAATTAAAACTAAAACTAAACCTAAACTATAATAATAGGGGTGTGCATGAATAGTTGAACATTCGAATATTCGGTCTATAATTATTATTCGAACAATAAAAACACTTTGAATTTTACTATGTTTTAATTTGCTGGTCGTGGATGCAGGGGAAACAGGATAAACCCTAAGCAGTTATAACTATATGCACTGGGTGGCGCTGTGAAGCGTGTTAAGTTGATAGTATTTGATCACAGAATGACATCATCTGCCTCCAGACTGCTCCAGCGTTGCCAGATTGGGCTGGGAAATTTTGGCTTGGGCAGGCGGGTAATTATTGGCTTGGGCAGGCCGGTAATTATTGGCTTCGGCAGGTGGACAAAATTTGGGCTTTTTTTGGGTCAGTATGGTGGTATTCAAACTGTAAGATACTTGAATGACAGGAGGAGACTGTTGCAAGCTGGAAACTTTACTAAATTCGATGCAATGCAGAACAGAACATACATCTTCAGTCAGCACTTAGAACCCACTAGGAACTAGTGATTTGGTAGTGGAGCTGTAAACGGAGTACTCATTTTGCTGATCGTGAGTTGTAATGTTTGTATGTCGTTCCGCTGTGATACCAGCTGAAACCTTGTCACTAATGTGTCTAGTCTTTGTTAAACATACCCGAGCAATGTGTCCTCTTTTTTGCAATAATAGCATACAGCAGTGGAAAACTTACAGGCTTGTGGGGTGTGCTGGCCGCCACACCTGTAGCATGGTTTATCATGTTTTTGATATTCACTAGTAGCTGCAACTTTGATGCATGTGAATGGGCTGCATAGTAAACATCATCTTGAGGCAGTGATTCACTTATGTCAATTTATTTTTTTTTGTGCATTTAGCAGACGCTTTTATCCATTCAGGTTATACATTTTTTTTGTCAGTATGTACTTATATCCTCGGTTATATGTTATATGTCACTACAATCACTTATATTGGGCACTTTTTGGGATTTAAATTCTGAGTGTTGACATTGGAAATTATGCATGTGTTTTTTCGAGGGTATTGGTTAATTTCTTGATTGCTGTTTTGACAGTGTCTGCTTGCATATTTTAATCATATTTGGTAATATATTTAATGTATTTGCCCTGATTTGATCCATGGGAAATGGCATTATTATTTATATTATTTTGTCGCCTTTGTTTTAATGAGTAAAAAATTACTCTTATCAACCTTGATTTACATCCTATCACATTATTTTTATTTTTGGGCGGGTTTTTGAGCTTTTGGGGTGGAAATCGTCCTTCCTATCTGGCAACACTGTCTGCCTCACAAAGTTTGGATTTACTTTGATCTAAACGATCTGACTAAATGCAATTACTTCTGATCAAATCAGTCACTAGAGCGCCTCTTTTTGAGGTCAGGAGAGTGAGGTTTTTATTTTTTTTTACACACAGCCCTTACTGGCATACATCCGTTACACTCACCACCCTAAACCTCACTCCCGTCCTGGTCACGGCACCAATGTAACTCCCCCTCCCGGGTCCACACCATCACAACTCGTTCTTGCTCGGAAGCACTGTGCTTCCGAGCAACAGCTGTTTCGCCTCCTCAAAAGCCATATCACAAACAGCAGTCCAGCTCCACGGTTACTTCAGTTTAAGCAAATTATGTAAAGGCTGAAGTTGACTGGAGAGATTTTGCAAGAACCGACCATAATAATTCAGGAGGCCCAAAAAAGACAGTTGCTCATGAACTGACACTTGGAAAGTTTTACTCTGAGACTATACCTCTCCAGTTTGGTAAGCACTTCGTCCAGTCTCCTGATATGCTCCTCTTTTGAGCTGGCAGTGACAAGAATGTCATCAAGAAAACAGGTGACATGATCTAGCCCTTGAAGGATTTGATCCATGACAGTCTGGAAAATAGAAGGAGCACTGGCCACTCCATAACTCAGACGATGGTACTTGTACAACCCACTGTGAGTATTAATGGTGAGGTATTTCTCTGAATGCCGGTCCAGTTTTAATTGCTGATAGGCATGCGCCAAGTCCAGTTTGCTAAACAATGTTCTGCCTGCCAGCTTAGCGAACAAATCCTCTGTTTTGGGTAATGGATACGTTTCCTCTTCCAGATTTTAGTTTATAGTGACTTTCACGATTTCACACTTACATCTACTAGCACGATAACGTAATGCGTATTTGGCGAGTATGGTAATACGTTGTAGGCGTGCTGTCCTGGGGGATGGCTCTGAGCTTGGGAAGGGCCCGAACCCAGAGTCGCCCCCCCCCCCCCCCCGTGTGATGAGAATTCTAGTGATATGGTGGAGAAGGGGTGGTGGAGGGATGCTGCTTAACCGTCAGCTAGATGGAGGTAAGACAGCTGTATTTATGTCCGAGGGTTGATTACCTAGATTGTGTACCACCCGTGTTAATTAGGCTGAGTATCTGACGTGCTCCTCCCGAACTTGGTTTATAAACTTCGTTTCTAAACTTAATTTATTATAGTGACGATTGGCGCTGCCCAGTCACTTCTGTCCATTTTAGATATTATGCCTGCTATTTCCAGTTTATCCAGTTCCTTTTCCACCACTTCTTGTAAAGCATAAGGAACAGGTCTAGCTTTCTGAAAAATCAGTGTTGCATCCTGATGACTCGGATAGTTGCTTTAAAATATTTAATTGCACTCGGCTTGTCAGAAAAAAACTCTGTCGTCTCAACACTGCTTTTACTGCTGGGTCAGAGAACCACTTCAGCTTTTTCCACAGTGAAAATGTTTGGCCAATCTAACCAAATTTTCTCCAGCTAGTTCCGGCCCAGCAGTGGAATTCTCTCACCTGAATATGTAATTAGCTGCATGCTGGTTTTGCTTAATGGCAAGTGTGACAGAAACTCCTTGTATGACAGTTCTGACATCAGCGACACAGCTTCCCCATGTCCAACTGCATGTCAATGCACTTCCTATCCAATTTCACATTCACCACAATTCCTTTCTTTACATGTGAGGTTGTGTATATTGTACACAAAATAACTCTGATTTGTCATCTTTTCTTTCATTACAAAACTCTGCTTCCACATTCTGTGTCCGTCCAGCTGCTCTTTTATTTCTACAGGCTCTAGCAATGTGTCCGATTTTGTTACAAACATGACACTTCTCATTCTTGAACCTGCAGTCTCTAGCAGAATGTTTCCCAGCACATCTGTAAGATTTATAGCTTTCTTCTTGTCTCTTTTCTCTCTTCTGGTGTTTTCCTTTTTCAGAATCATCTCTGCCTTTAAACTTCCCTTTTCCTCTCCTTTGAAAAAGTTTTGCTTCATTCACAGCATTCACTGACTGCAAATCCTTTGTCTTACCCACAATTTCCAGAGTGTTTCTTGAGGCCAGCTCCATGGATGATGCAATTTCACAAGCCTGGCGGAATGTCAGATCCTTTTGACTCGCCTTCCTTTTGATTGCATTTCTGAAACTTAAAATGCTCCGCGATCACTAGTAGTTGCGGTCTATAATGCGCTAGCAATGCTGTTTTCAGCTCGTTTTATGACATTTTGCTGGGCTTTGTAGGTGAGACGAGATTCTTTAACAGTCCATATGTATCTGCTCCGATAAAGGAGAGAAACAAACTAATCTTTTTCTCATTTGCAATGTTGTTCGCCAGCAGCCACTGTTCGGAACGTTTCTTGTAGGATTCAAAATCTTCTTTCGATTCCTTGTACTCATCTACATGGCCAAACTGCATTGCCGCCATGTTAGTTACGTTGTTAGCAGCATTTTCACTCGTGCCTTGTTCATTTTTTGTATTGTATTTTTTAAGACAAGTGCAACACAGTGTTTCTCAGCCACTAACAGTCCTTAAATATACTTTTAATCCTCGTTGCCACTGTAATATATCTTGATAGGAGGGAAATTGGGGAAGAGGAATGACAAACACACGTGCTACATGCTTACTTGTTTTACTCCGAGGCAAGCAAGAGAAACGCCACTCACGTACATACAAATGGGGGCGTGGTTTAACAATTATCACTCAGAACATCTATTACAGATATTATTGTTTCTGTCAGAATTAATACGTGAAAACAATTTAAACACAATAAATATAGGCTGACTCGAGTATATTTAGCCTACATTATGTACTGTAATTGGCACTGTCTGCTTGATTTTTCCGTTTTCTCTGCTTGATCTTGAATGCTTTTATTTAAATGTGTTTTTTGTTGTTGTTTACACGTTTTCAGCCAAAATAAAACCTTGCAATATGATGTAACATTGTTTTAGAACATTGTTGAGTAACGGCTAATCATAAGCTTGTTCAGAAATTGTGACGAAAACTTGATAATTTAAAATAACGTCTTTCTCATTATACCGCATTTAAATAAACACATTTTTGAACATTTGTTTTTTTATGAGCCCGAATATTCGAATGCAACATTTTTGGAAAATGCCCATCCCTACTATAAAACCACTTGAGATAAGTTAAAACCATATTAGACACTGGTTCATAGGTTCACCAGATTAACAAATTGTAGTGGCAAACCATTGAAATTACAAATATGTTTGAACAAAGTAAGACATAAAACTCATTTGCTGAAAGCAAGTGGCTCAATATTTTGATTCAAGTTCTGAAACACTGATTCGAAACAAAAGATTTTGAACAATGTTGAAGCTTCATGAAGCAGCATTGCGAAAGCATTTTTCACAAAAAAATTTCCACAACACATAATCCTCAATTAAGTTTGTTCAACAAAACAATATTTGTTTAAATTGACTTTTTGTACAAACTTAAATTTATTGTATGGAAAAGTTTTCTTTAATTTAAGTAAACTGGTTGCATTATGATTAAGACCTGTTCACAACAAGGATGATAACAACACACCACAATGCCATTAGAATCATTTTCAGAACATTTTCTTGCAGATGACGAACGATGAAGACATTGACAGCCAATCAGATTCCACCCAACATTTAAAGCATTTAAAGTTGCAGATGACATAACTTCAGTGCATGCTTATAAAAACAGAAAATGATTTTGCATTGTTGAGGATGCTTATATAGCCTACTTATCATTACAGTTATCGTTTTTGGTGTGAATGGGCCTTAACACATGTATGTGTGCATCTTACCGGCAAAAAGTGCCAATACCGTCAACCACATAGCACTGTCCTCCATTGAAGCAGTAACTGGGGAAGATGTCACATGACGAGATACATGTGCCATTGTAACGCACAAATCCATAAAGACAACCAGAGTTGAGCACATCCGATGCTCCAGGTGAAGTTTCTCCAGATCCATCATCAGAGGTAATAACTCTAGTGTTGGAGGGAACTGCGCTGGCTATGAGAGGAACATTTTCATCTTCCATGTCAGGTGGTGTTGGTTGGCTCTCCTCTAGGTAAACTTCAGTGGGGGAATAGTCAGGTGACAGATAATCATAAAAATCAGAAAGGGTCCAGGAGGTTGGATCTCCACCCTGGAGCTCCTGAACCCAAGTAGGAGGATCAAGAACATGCTGTTGGTGAAAAGGATTGTAAAAATTGACCGTGATAACTTCTTCTGGTTGTGAAGAGGTGGACTCAGGAGGAGGACTCATGACAAGGTCTAACAACGTTCCATCTGCTTGTAGTCTCTCGCTCTTCCAGCGCGGGGCGCTGCCCTTGATTCTCTCCTCATTAAAATCCAGCTGGGACAGGCCCCGTGTGGGCAGTGTGGGCAGCCGGGCAGCCATGCCATCTATTGTCAAATCAATGAGGCGTTCCCTTTCGGCTGAATCAACAGTACTGGTTGAGGTTTCTCCACCGCTGCTTGACTCTTCTCCAGCTCGTGGTTTTCGAGAGTAAACTTGGGCCTGGGCAATAGGTGTGACTTCACCAGGAAGTGCAGGCTTAAGCCCCACCCCATTCAGGTCTGAGGAATTGGTACCAGTAGAATTGGAGTTAAATGAATTGCCTGGAAAAAAAACAAATAATAATAAAAGATAGTCAGAAACTGTGTTATTTGTTTATTTATTTATCTGTTTAAGAACACCTTTATAATCACTCACTGCTATACTACAAACTCAGCAACTCATGCAGAGAGGAAACAAAAGCCATAATATATACTCCGTATCACACACCCGGACAAATCTGCTTAATTATACACCGCTGTGCGCGAGGCCCCAGATTTATTTTCAAAGCGGCTTGTGGTGGCTGGATTAGAAGCTCTGATTTATTAATGTACCCCCTGAGCCTGGACTAGGATTGGGATTCAGATTAGGATGAAGGGCTGTAGGTTGAGACTTGCATTGGTCAGTCTGGATGGGTAATCCTTAATGCACAAAGATAAACACACAATGGGGAATTCCTCTTTAGCACTGGAAAATCTCACTGACCTAATTGATTATCTTTTACTGATACTGTAAACCAATCTAATGCAATCTACATCAAATATGAACACGTGAAAATCCCTGATTGAAATAAAAAAAGATTGAAATGCCTTTTTAAGATTTTAAAATATATATTATACCATTGTTGCAAGTCTGAATTTTCAACATCCCTTATTCCAGTCTTAAGTGTCACATGATTATTATGAAATCATTCTAATGCTATATCCTCAAGATACATACAAGATGTTCTTTTGAACTTTCATTTAAAATTGTCATCTTTTCATACCAATAAAACAGTAGAGCGTTTAAACCAGGGGTCTCCAACCCTGCTCCTGGAAAGCTACCATCCTGCAGATTTCTACTCCAACCCCAATCAAACACACCTGAAGCAGCTAATCAAGGTGTTCAGGGCTACTTGATCATTACAGACAGGTGTGTTGCAGCAGGGTTGGAACTGAAGTCTGCTGGATGGTAGCTCTCCAGGAGCAGGGTTAGAGATACTTGGTTTAAACAATAACACAAAAATACACATATATAAAAAGTGTTTGTGCCCAATTGGCAAATAAAGCCCACTTCGATTCTGCTTGAGCATTTAAATTAAAACGGTAACAAAAAGTATATCTGAGGAACTTTACAGTAAATGTTTACAGATTGTCTTTTAGCAATCTACTTGAAGTATTTGACTGACAGTGTGAAATTCTGTTTCCATGGGCATTTTTGGCTTAATTCCTCTTTATTGTAAATTAATTCCAAGTCACACATCAACCCCTAACAGACACTCACTCACACACACACACACACGCACACAGTTGCCAAGAAGCAATCTAAAGAGGCTGCCATTTTGGAAAATCTCAAAAGCCATGTAAAACAGAGACCCTTCTGTCCTCTCCACTTGATTCACTTCCTCTCTTTCTCCCATTCATTTATTCACACAATCCCCCGAGAGGGTAAAGGAGATGGCAGTGGGTGCATAAATTATTTCTCACATACCTCACGTGATGTTCAAGTATTCTATTCAATTCTTATCTTGATTCCCACCACTAAAGTTTAATTTCAAAGTAACAGTTTGCTCCTTCTACTTTTATTTTGAAATATTTAAAAGCTAAATGATACAATGGACTAATGGGAATAAAACACAGTCAGCCCTCAAAGACAGAGCAAGAGAGAGGCTACAAGAGGAAAACAGTTGTTTTGATTTGCATAACTCATTGCGAAGCGGTCAGCTGACAGAATAGAGAGGTTGGGGGAAAGAGTCTCGTTGAAAGAAAAATAACACAAAACACATGCTATAATGGAGTGAAGATGAGAAAATGTGACAGTGAGTGTGTGTTTCTCCTTCCGCCCATTTGAAGACCAGTGCCAAAGCCTTTGAGAAGGATTTCTGCCACCTATTTAGTAAACAAGTCAAGACTGCAAGAGAGAGGGGGATAGTGAGAAAAAAGGGGATAAGATGATCGAGAGTGAGAAAGAAATAGGGAAGAGAAGTATTTTCTCATGACCTCACCAGTGAAACATTTAAATGTGTAAGAGTGTGTGAAAGTATGCCGTCTTCATTCTCTCACTGTGCTCTTGGCCTCTATTTTCAATCAATACCACTGAATAAAATCAGAACACAAATGAATAAAGATCAAGGAAGACCAATCTAAACATCAAACTTCAGTGCTACAGTACTGTAAAGCAACACTGTACTGTTGTTGAATATCTTAATATTCTCTCTTCACCTTCATTAAAAAAGCAGCACACATTCTTCCTGTCTCTGGTTGACATTATTTGCTTATGTAACGCTCTTGAGGGGAGAAAAAAAACTTGCAGAGCATGGAAAATTTCAAATGTTAACTCTTCCTCTCTTCTCTCATCCTTCAAACTATCTTTCTCTCCCTCGATCTCTGATGACCCAAACAGACCTGTAATCTGAGGGAGGGTTTGAGGTTACATGTCAAGATGCTCCATGAATACGTCCAGGTACACAGAAAATGCATTAACAATAGAATTACAATGGCAGAAAGGGTTAAATGGAATTATGGAATAGAGAACAAAGTAAAATATTTAGAATAATTTTTTTGTCTATAAAATACAAGTTCAAAACAACACTGGATCCCATTGCCTTTCTTTGAGTGCACAAAAGGCATTTTAAAATATATATTTTTTTGTTTACCAGAAGAAATCTAGGTGAACTTCTTTTCACTTAATCTTCAAAATGTGTTAAACAGAGCCGATTAGTACATTCTTAATGGATGTAATTATTTTTGAACAGTTCATTCATCACAGTTTCAACTTTTTGTTTGTTCCCTTAAATTAATTTTCACCAGAAATGAATTCGGTCTGGTGATGTATGCAGGACTTGATCATTTAGTTTGCTTAAAGGGATAGTTCACCCAAAAATGAAATTGCTGTCATTAATTATTCACCGTCATGCTGTTCCAAACCCATAAGACCTTCATTCATCTTCAAAACACAAATTAAGTAAATAATTTTGATGAAATCCAAGAGCTGAAGAGTAGATATTGTTGAATAAAATCTTTATTTTTGCTTTCTTTGTGCACAAAAATTATTCTCGTAGCTTCATAAAATTAAGGTTGAACCACTGATATCACATGGACTATTTTAATGATGTACAAACAACATTTCTGGGTCTTGGACGTGTCTGGTGCATTGCTGTCCATGGAGAACTTTAAAATGCAAGGGGCAGAGACTGCGCAGAACTTTGTGAATGACGGCGTTCCGATTTATGTGGGTACAGATGCCATGCAGGCCTGCCAATTTCTTCTACTATGCAGCCAATGCTCTTTATGTAAGAGAAAACTTAACATTTAACTCACCTCACCTTAATTTCAAATCTGATGACTTGGTATCCTAAAGGCAAGTGTCATTCTAAGCACTGCTGAATAAAATCCATTCTGACACCCATGTGTTTAGTTATAAATAGTACTGTGATGCTGCTTGGCAGGGGAGCTGGCATGGACGTCCTTGGCATCAGGGTTCACAGCAGTATCAGTGCAAAGCCGAACAGACATATAGAGATACCAGGCCTGGTGGATTAACAGTGTCAACTCCATGTCCCACCCCAACCTGTGCTTCTGTTGTACAGCATGACCCATTAATAGTTATGCCACCTAAATTAAATATTCAGGCCAGAAACTGCTCTCAATATGCTGAGATAATGTATCAGATAAATAAAATGTTAGTTTGGGCACATGCATGAGCCAGTAATGAACATTTTAGCAGATTACAGAAGATCAATTAAAAAATATCCAGTTCACTCTAATCTCGATTTAAGAGGGAAAGCCAATTGTTTTTTTCACCATTCATAAACAGTATGGCTTTAAGATTTATTGTAGAATTTTGTTTATTAATTATATTCAAAGAATGCAAAAGTTTAAGAATGATATCTAGAACTACAAAGTTAGAATTTTTTCCAAAAGAAAACTATAATGACAACGATGTTGAAAACACTTTCAAAGCCAGTCAGAAATCACCTGACTTTAAAGAGCTTGAGCATTTAAAGCATTAGATGACATATACAGCGCATGCATATAAAAACAGAACGTTATCATTTATTGGTATGGATGCCAATTTCATACTAATCATTTTTTACACCTTTCTTACACAACCTTTACTGATCAAGCATTAAGATTAATTAATAAATAGCTTTTAATAAATAATAATTGTAATTATTCACACTAATATTGTAAATAATTTATAATTTACTAAAATAATCATTTACATTTTATTAAAGTATAAAATTATAAAATATTATACATGTAAAATATAGAAGAAATATAGAATCACTTTCATGTGGACAGGCACATTTAAATGACCGATTTTCAATTAATGCGTGCAGTTAAAAAAAATCTGATTAATATTGGTGTATGAAAGCTGTCATGCGTGGATTTAATTAGGTTTAAAGGGTTAATTAGGTTACTCCACCCCAAAATGAAAATGTTGTCATTAATCACTTACACCCAGGGCTTAATTTGTGCCGGAACAAGCCGGATCCGGCACCTCCGAAATATGATCCGGCACCTCATTTAGTCGGATCCCCCTCCACACGTGCCAATGAAAGATGTTTGTGCTGACCTATAGTTTGCATATATGAAAAATCATCTATAATGACCGCGTTTGCGGCACATCTACATTTGAAATAAAGAACCTGAACACGCAAAAGACGCGACATGTGAACTGCTCTGCTCTCACAAGACATAATGCACGGATCCAATACTCTACTGATGAAACACATAGTTTTCTTTCTCAACTGTTCACATTTACTTAAGAAAAAACCTGGATACTCGCCAGGACGTGTATTTGGCCATTTAAGTTGACAAAAAACTACAAAAAAATAACTCAATATGATCCTCGCTAGGCAGCTTTGGATGTGACTGTGAGCGCTCAGCCTTGAAATCGCTCTGGAGCGTGTGAGTAGCCTACCGATTGGCTTAAAAAGACGTGCTAATTATACATTTTTTGTGACGATGCAACAATGACGATTAAGCGAGTGACAATTCTGTCAACTGTCCCGAAATGTGAGCGAAAGTCTTGGATCAGCAACAGCGTGCAGCAGCTCGTTTTATTGCAGATGAGATGCACTGATGTGAAGCCGCTTTGAGAGAGTGAAAGAGAGAAGACGCGGTCCAGCTGAATCACTCATGCTGTTTTCAAATGACTGGTTTAATCTAATATTTTGTGTTGATTTATTTACCCATATAGCCTACTTGCTATATTGAATAAATGTTTGCAGGAATTTCTCTCATTATAAACTTGAAAGCTGCGGGGATGAGGAAAACTATGTGATATACACACAAATACCCCACAAAATTCTGGACAGGATTAATTATAACTCTATTACAGAGATTTGTGAAATAAAATTCAATTCTTTTTGTATTTAAATTTTTCCAGGCCTGGAAATTAAAATTTCAAAATGTCATGGCTTTTTCAGGTTTTCCATGTACGAACCCTAATAAAAGCAACTGATTAACAAGCTATTAATCAATTAAAATGGCCCACCAATGTGATCGGCTGAATGCTCCGTTACCTCTCCTTTCTCTAATCACATGCCGGATCCGTCACCCCGCTCTGTTCCAGGACCTCGAAATGTACAAATTAAGCACTGCTTACACCCATGTCGTTCCAAACCCGTAAAAGCTTCGTTCGTCTTCGGAACACAATTTAAGATATTTTGGGAGAAAACCGGGAGGCTTTATTTTTGTTTTCTTTGCGTACAAAAAGTATTGTCGTAACTTCACAACGTTACGGTTGAACTACTGATGGCAGATGGACTATTCTGACGATGTTTTTATACTTTTCTGGGCCTTGACAACATCTAGACAGACCAGGGACATATGTGAGGATCCTGTTTGTGGACTTTAGCTCAGCCTTTATCACAATCATTCCAAACTGCCTCCTGCCCAAACTAACTCAGCTCTATGTGTCCACCTCCATCTGTCAGTGGATCAACAGCTTCCTGACAGACAGGCAGCAGGTAGTGAGGCTGGGAAAATTCTCATCCAGCACCCGTACGATCAGCACTGGAGCTCCTCAGGGCTGTGTTCTCTCCCCACTGCTCTTCTCCCTGTACACGAATGACTGCACATCTAAATACCCCTCTGTCAAGCTTGTCAAACTTGACAATCATTATGGTACACACGTTATTTATACACTTATTTATGTAACACAGCGGTTCTCAATTCTAGTCCTCGCAATGTCCTCTCTTCCCTGTATGTGAAAACATACCTGGCAATAAAGCTGATTCTGATTCTGACAGTGTTCATTGTTTGGCAGTCAATTGGACAGTCACAAGCCTCCCAGTTTTCACCCAAAATATCTTAAATTTTGTTCTGAAGACGAACAAAGATTTTACAGGTTTGGAACAACATGAGGGTAAGTGATTAATGACAAATCAGAATGTCCAAATTCCAACTGATTCAAAAATATTTTAGTGCATGTACACGTGGTCAATGTGTGTGCACAGCATAATGTGTTTGAAAGAGATTGGTCTACTTGTGTGTATAGAAACATCATTGAGTTTAACAAGTACAAAACTGGATCAACAGTGACATGATAAATTCAACTGTAATGTTTTACTGCACAGACGCTGTAAACCAGCAAGTGTCCAACAGGTTGTGTAGTTCCATAAGTTTCCAACAGTGTAGGCAGCTCTAGTGTCAGCGTCTGGCAGGATAAATACAGTTGGCCCTCGCTGGGAGCTCCATACGGGCAGGCTAGGCGGGTGCTAACACTAGCTCGTTGATGCTAATGCTCATTGACAGTCTCTGCTGTTATGAGACCGCAGTGACAGATGGCTCTCTTGTGCCATGCATGGAAAGGATCTAAGCAAGTTTAATGAGAAAGTGCCCTAAAGAAATGATCTGAGGCTGGTTTTAGACGTTTAAAAATAAACATCAAGACCGACATGGTTTAAAGATTAAATCTGTGCACATTTTGTAAATGCATCCTACTTGTGGATTTTTATTTCTCTCTCTCGCTCTCCTAAGGTTGGGGATGTGAGTGCCAGATCTTGGCAAAAACAACAACGAAAAGTAACAGACTTTTGTCACAACATGCCCACAAGTTTAAGCTAGGCACTAGCAATGCATGTTCAACTATATTAGTGATTGTCCCTAGTTTGACATAACAACAAAAGAAACACCAAATATAAGTAAACGAGGGAATAATAGCAACTGGAACAATACTCAACACATTTCAGCTGAATGAATAGCTATGAAAAGTGGTTTGACTGAATTCTCTGAGTTGACTTCAATATAAAATGATGTGACATTTCTGAAAGGATAATGACATTCAATGGGGATATTGAGGCCAGTATTTCATTTAGAGAATTTATGGATTGTAAAAGTGGCACCTTTGACAAGTGGTGGGAAGTAATGGGTTTTAAAAAGCAAACACAACAAGAAATTTAGATTAAGATGACATCTTTTTGTTTGGAATAATGTGCACGGATTAATCATTCAGTTTATGGAAGAAATGCCACAGGAACAGTTTATACAAAATACAAAGTCAGTTTTGATTGTGTTGACAATGCAGTCAACCGATATATTGGCTGATATTTGTCCACTTACTAGTGTCAGCCGATATGTTTTTCCCCCTGTGCAGCCAATGTTTCAGAAAGAACTTTTATTTTGACAGTGCCAAGAATGCCAGCACCTTAACGCAGATGTGGACGTAAACTTTCAATTCTTGATTTCAAACTATGCTATGCTATATCCAGTTGGCCTCCATCATATTCATATTATGTCACGGTTTATTGTATGTACAATTAACCTCGCCTGCTCTTTATTTGTGAAAATACGATTCCCGCTGAGCACAAACTTACCACATAACTGAATGCACTGTTGGTTACAGTGTTTACTTCATTTCTATTAATGTTTTTAACCACTTAATGTGTGTGAAGTACTGTAATAGGATTACAGAATTAAGTTAAATAAGTTAAAATAAATCTGTAAAATCAACAAATTTACACTTTAGCAAGTTAAAATTTGTTTCATATTTATCAATCTTACAATTAATTAATTTATTATTAAATAAGCAGTGTCTTTGCAGCAAATACTATGTTATTTAAATACAATTGTATAATTTCATACTTAATGGCACCTCGATATCCGCATCAGCCATAAACAAATCCATATCGGTCAACCACTATTTTAAAGCCCACCTTCTGCAGTCTATGTCTAATCAATACTGTCAATCATCGTTTACCAGGAAGTGTGTTAATCAATAACGATGCAACATGATAGAGCAACTGCACAATTTACATGTTCCCCCACAAACAAAAACAAGAGCTCTGGATTTGTTAGTTGTTAATGTTTTCTCAGCAGAGCCTGCTTGCTTAACGTCCTGTTTTGATGAAAGATGCATGTCACTGAAGAGTCAGTGATGCGATAACACTTAGACATTGAGAAGTCTAACAAGAGGTCAGATATTCATCTAAGTGCAAACGTTTAAAGGTTTTTATGCACATGATAATTTCACAGTTATTAGTTATGCCAAGGCAACAGTAGTGTGATGCAGGTCAACCACGCCAATATGACAGTTTGGTAGGCTACAAGCAGCAAAGCCAGCTGACCTAGTCTTCAGGTGCTGTTGCTCAGCAAGTATTTTTTTAAAGGACCATAAAAAATTGTCACCCTCCTATTCTTATTAAACTTAGATTTAAAAATGAAGCATCAAATACAGCTGCGATTAAAAGATGCACATGAAAAAGCCATGAGCATTTGTTTCATGAGCAAGTTTTCTATTTTCCAGTCGAAAATAGGCCTACATAATGCATGTTTTATACAAATTATAAAATAGAGTAAATTATTTGGTCCATAATTAACCATGAATTACTACATGATTTTTAAAATACATTTACATATTTATAAAAAATACTAATAAGACCAAGAAAAAAGGGCTCTGTGTGTAAACATTTTCTCTCAGTTACGTACATTTTTTAAAACGTCAATACTTCTGAAATGGAAACGACTAGAGTCTCAAGCTTCCTCAAGTATGTGTGCTAACAATTTATTACATAACTTAAAGTTCACATGTAAACACCCATTTGTCGCTAGATACGATAGTTAATAAATATATTAAAATTTTATTTAAAATGTGCACAGTTTATACACTTAAAAGCTCCAAAAGGTCACAAAAAAACTACCAAGGTCTCGGTTAAATGCAGGAAAGGCAGGCATTTAGAAAGATTGTATGATAATACTCACCATTAACACACAAAGGAGCGATGTGAAGAAGCAGGACGCTGGACAGCACCACGGACTCCCAGCCTACAGAAAACAAGTTCATCATGACACTAACTGTCTTCCAAAACCCTTAAAATGAACCAGGTGGATCTTCTTTTTAAGATATAGTCACACGGGAGAAATTTTAGAGAATTCGAGCAATAATCCTGGATATAAATCTCCTTAGATTGAATGCGTTACGAAGCGCGCTGCTTCATGCCAACTTCGGATGTTGTCTTGTTGTTATTCCTCTTTGGTTGAGATTCAGTCCACCCTTAGTGCCGCTAGGGACCCGTCATCTCTTATCCAACTCCAACAAGATGCCAAGACAGTTAAAAGTGTCTCATTAGTAATGAGAGCCAGTCAGTATCAGGCGTGCTCTGGAGTTTCGGTGCCACAGACTACAGCAGGCTAACTCCGCGCGCACACTCCGCCAGCGCGAGTTTTATATGCCAGTCGAACTCACGGTGTCATCTGCGCATGCGCCTCGTTGTTACCGACACAATTTGTATTATAGGCCTATGTAATAGAATCACTGAATATGTCAATCAGCTCAGGAGTAAATATTTAACACTTACGGTCCCCAGATGCACTTAAATTCGCTTAGATATAAAATATTGACAGAAATGGTTTCATTAGCCAATAAAAAATGTAACGGAGCTCTTTGAATTGAGGTACAAAACTGATGCAGGCGGCTCCCCGAACAAAGCGTCTGAAAGTGGGTCACTCATAGACGCCAGTCCAAACATAAGCAAACACTGTTTAGAGGGGAAGGACACTCCATAACTAGTTTCTTCTAAAATCTGTGGAAATGATCCTTTGTCAAAGGGATTTTTTTTTAATCTAGTATAACATAGAAATATAAATTGTATTTATGAATATGTAGAATTAGGTTTTATTGTAATATTTATAGTTTGCATATTACGTTTTAGTAATTCTGTCATTTTCTTTTAGTTTTATTATAGTATAAGTAAAATTATAGCATTTATAAATATTTGAAAATAGTTTTTAATTCATATTTTCAGTTGTAATTTTAGGTTTTAGTAATTTTGTGCTGATGAAAAATTACTTTATCATCTGTTAATTCTGCTTCTTCTGAGTCTATCTTTATGCTCATGTTGTTACCATGTGTCAAGACAAGTGTCAGCCAAGAAATGTTATTTCTGTTAGGCAGGGGTCCCATAAAAGGGAATGTAAGCGATATGCATCACAATTGGTTAATAAGAGCATATCCTGGTATAGAGAGGTGGCGGCTGGTGCAAAAAAAATGGGAGGGGGCGGGGCGCAAACAATCTTAACTGTTCATCTTTTAAACTGTTATCACACTGTTAATGCAGCAGCATATGACTGAATGCAATTTTTAAATAACCATTTAACAAGTGACATAATAATGAATCATTACTGCTTAAAAATGTAAGATACCAAATCAGTGATTTTGAGTTTAATGTGTGTATATTATCTGTAAGTAATAATTAAACATTTGTAATCATTCAAAGAATATTATCCATTTATATTAATGTAATTCAGAGATACTTGTACACACTATAGGGAGCCACAGGATAGCAATCATTTTACATTTATGCATTTAGCAGACGCTTTTATCCAAAGCGACTTACAGTGCATCCAGGCTATACATTTGTATTGTCAGTATGTGTGTTCCCTGGGAATTGAGCCCACAACCTTTGCGCTGCTAACGCAATGCTCTATCTTTCATGATAATAAATAAAAATGGTTCAATAAAATGGACTTTTTATTGAAAACAATTGGCATATAAATTCATTTATATATAGGGGTTCTCCTGAAGTGCACGATCATCTCCACTGTTTTGAGCGTGTTGAGCTCCAGGTTGTTAAGACTGCACCAGACAGCCAGATCCTTACCTGTCTGTAAGCCGACTCGTCACCGTCCTGAATGAGGCTGATCAGTGTGGTGTCATCTGCAAGCTTCAGGAGTTTGACGGAGGGGTCTTTAGATGTGCAGTTATTCGTGTACAGGGAGAAGAGCAGTGGGGAGAGAACACAGCCCCGAGGAGCTCCAGTGCTGATCGTACGGGTGCTGGATGAGAATTTTCCCAGCCTCACTACCTGCTGCCTGTCTGTCGGGAAGCTGGTGATCCACTGACAGACGGAGGGGATGGAGAGCTGTGTCAGTTTATTCTGAAGGGTGTCCGGGATGATGGTGTTAAAAGCGGAAGTCTACAAACAGGATCCTCACATCAAGGTCAAGGTTTGTTTATTCGTCACATACTAAATTATACAGGATATAATCAGAAGTGAAATGTAACATTTCATAAGTTTGATCTGTCCAGATGCTGCAGGATGAAGTGCAGACCTGTTTGCTCTGTAGGCAAACTGCAGGGGTCCAGAAAGGGTCCAGTGGAGGCCTTCAGATAAGCCAAAACCAGTCTTTCAAATAATTTCATGACCATAGACGTTAGAGCCACAGGCCTGTAGTCATTAAGTCCAGTACTTTAGGGTTTCTTTGGGACGGGGATGATGGTGGAGCATTTTGAAGCATGAGGGGACTTCGCACAGCTCCAGTGATTTGTTGAAGATCTTTGTGAAGATGGGGGCCAGCTGGTCAGCACAGGTTTTAAGGCAGGCTGGTGACAACCTGCGTGTGTCATCTTCACTTATTTTCAGTGCAGGTGTGGGGGAGAGCGGGGTTGCTGGAGGTGTTAATGGTTGTGTGAATTACAGAATGTACAATGTTTAAAAAAAAAAAAATGCAGTGTACAGCGTTTATTGTGACTAAATGCAATTTCGTGATTAATTTGCAATATATATTTAACTTATTTTTAAACATGTTGAAGTCTGCTTCTTCCCTTGCTAACTTGATGGGGCAGCGCCCCCTATTGACCAGTCGCCACTATAGAGTATAAAAGATTGGGACTAAGGGTTATTCTTTGTCACACTCTGCAGATACTCTGTATGACTGTTTGACCTTCTCACAAGAATAAATAGTTTCTTAGATTGAAGTTGCTTTCAGAGCCTCACCATATAAGTTTTATAAATATTCCCTAACAATGCGTTTCTCATTTTCCTTTGTTATTTTTTTTTATTATTCATTCACCTTTTTGTTGTTGCAAACTTGTGACTGATTCTTAAGTTGAACACACTGGACTCTATTTATGGAATATCTAGCAGTTCCTTTCCATACAATAAAAGTGTTTTTGCTGAAAATCTTCCCCTGCAGCCTGAAGCGCTCAAATCGAATTTATGAGCTCTACAGCTCCCTTATCCATTTACTCATGAAAAAGAGCTTTTCCCAAACCTAGCACTAGAGTGACCTGTGATCTAAGAGTTTCTTTTAAAAATGAAAGCTGTTAAAAATACATCTGGAACAGATCAAGTAATGGCACAACACAGTTTTCTTCATAGTGAAGAACAGTTAACTGCTGAAATACCCCGAATATCAAATGAAATGCATCAGAGAATAAGCAACTAAATTAAAAATACAACAGTAGTAGAAAACTTTCTAAAGTAAACTCTTCAATACATGAGCTCACTCAAGAAGTTATAACTTCATATAAAATATTTATTCTTACTAAAACAAATGTTTTAGTACTTGGTGGCAATACAAAAACAGATCTACAAACATTGACTACAGACAGATATAGCAACGAAAAGCCTCAAATCTGACCCTAATATACCAGCATCAATGCTTTAAAAATATTAGATATATACACCGAAGTGCTATTGTAAAGGTGAATGTGGATATTGATGTGACCATGTCCTTCATGTCATCTTGCTGAGTTTGGGTCTTAAGGCGTTGAAGACGTTATATGGCTGCGGCCCCATCGGCCTGTGAGGACGGTGGAGTTTGGTCTGAGTTGGAAAAAAATAAAAAGCAGCCGGATTCAAAAGGTTTTGAACACCACACCAGAGTTGATCAGCATTTGAGTTGAGATATGTGTTACTCACACATGCCATTGGGAGCTCCAGAGTGCCGAGCACCCATGATCTGTCCAGTACCAGCATTGCCCACTGAACGACCTAAGGAGGATGCAAAACCAGCGTTATCAAGACTAATGAGTGTGCATGAGACAAAAAGTGCTGACTGTGATGTGTACCTTGGTGAAGAGGGTTGAATGCTGTACTACTGCTGCTCTGTGTAGCTCCTATTTGTTGCTGCTGTTCCACGTTCTGTCGTGTCTTCATCTCCGCATATTTCACCTGCTCCAGGTGGAAGTTCTGCCTCTCCGACAATAACTGCTGTCTCTGCTGCTCCAGCTACAACAGGCAGATATCAAATGAAGTTCAAACACACTGAAATCCTCACCTTAAAAATACAGTTAGCAGTCAGCAAGATCTTTGTTTAAATAAAAGAGACTAAATGAAACCATACAGGTTTGGAACAACATGAGGGTGAGTAAATGATAACACTTTCATTTTTAGGTGAACTATCCATTTAAAAGATTACGAAAACGATTAATTTCCAAAAATAAATCAATGGCAATTAAGATGCATGTCGAAAAACACTCTTGGACTGAAAAATGATTTAGTGTGCTCTCAAATGTTTCTTGGAGTGATGCCAGGTCTTGTTTGAACAAAGCACTCTAACTCACAGCCTCTTTTTCTCGATCCATAATGGTCTCCAGCTCTTCAAAGTGTCTCAGTTTGATCTCCAGCTTTTTCATCTGAGTCTCAACCAGCAGAGCCACCAGAGATTTGATTTTCCTCTCTTCTACTGCAGCCAAGTGCTAGAGGGACATACGAGGAAGAAAGAGAAGAGTGAGTTCAGATGAATCACTGTTTTTGACACTATTAACGGTCACGGAAGCGGGTGCAAGGAAAGAGGTTTGACATCCACCTTTGCTTTGGTAGCTGCGGAGGCCAGTGCTGCAGCAGCAGCTGTGGCGATGTTTCCCTCCACCAGCTCAAGCTCCACCCTCCTCTTCATCTCCTCCCCGTCCCCTTGGGTGAAGCCCAAGTCAAAACTCTCCTCTGGATAGACGAACGATGAAGAAATACAGTAGAGATTGCATGACTACTCATCTTTTCACTTGTTGTCGAGAAAAGAATAGACTTTGTGAGAAACAAAGATTAAATGAGCATATAAACTACTGTTCAGAAGATCCGGGGTAAGTAATTTGTTTTTAAAGAAATTAAAACCTTATCCCGAAAAACGTATCACGGTTTTAACAACAAAAAATAGCATTACAATTGTTTTCAACACTGTTAATATAAAATGTTTCTTGAGCACCAAATCCAAATATTAGAATTCTGAAGGACCATGTGACACTGAAGGCTGGAGTAATGGCTGCTGAAAATTCAGCTTTACCACCTCATGAATATATTACATTTAAAAACCGTTAATTAAAATAAATTAATTAAATAAACGCTGCCTTGGTGAGCATAAGAGACTTCTTTCAAAACTTTTTAATGTAAAAACATAAATGATATAGTTCACTTGTAACATGCTTTGTGAAAGGTATGTGCTACGGGTTAACCTTTTTGTGATAACATTTACAGATTTTTATACAAAAGCTAAAGGCACGGGGCATGGAGAAAATGCTAGGTCATCTGGGCATCACATGCATAAAGAAAATTAGCATATTATGCATTCCAAATTCCTTTCAAACACAGTCTGATTAGTATAGTAGTATACTATTTTGCCCACAGCTTTGGTGTACCCGAGAGCTGTCACACCAACTGCAACTAACCATAAATATTTAACAATATACCAGCAGTGTTAAATCAAGGTGAACCATTGCAGAAGATTTTATATGCAGAGCATCTGTGATCCTCTGACCTGCTGTGCTCTCCTCTCCCCTCTCTCCTTCACTCTCTTCTTTCTCCTCGTTCTTCACACGCTCTCCCTCTCCCAAGATGCTGTCGCTCTCAAGCTACAACAGACAGTACAGACTCAGTGACAATCAATCACACTATCCTTGTTAAGATTTGTGAATGAACAAAACATCCGAATGGATGATGATTATTTGTGTCTGAAAATAAGCTTTACATACCTTTTCATGCTGCTCATATTCAGTGTTCATCGTTTCTATACCACCCCCATCTAAAAAAAGAGAATATGTATTGATCATAATCCCAATATTTATCATAAAGGTTATATAATATTAACAATATTATTATATAATATGTACAAAGGCCATAAAGACACTGATTAAATGACATTCAACTTTATAAAACTTTTCTTTCACTTGCTGCCCTCCTCTGGATATTTCAAGTATGGCCATTCCAACTATTCTTTAATGAATCTTGAAACGGTTTTAACATGCACAACGATTCAACAGTTCGGGTCAGTAAGCCTTTTTAATGTTTATGAAAGTATTATCGTATGCTCACCAAGGCTGCATTTATTGGGTTGAAAAATACAGCAAAAAACATGAATATTTTGAAATATTATGAAAAGTGAAAATATTATTTTTATATTTTACATAATTCTTCAAAAATAATTATAATATGCTGAATTTGGTTGAGCGTTGCAGCTCAATATGTTTGTGGAAACTGATTATTTTTCTTTCTTCAGGATTCTTGATAAATGGAAATCGTTTGTAACATTATACATGTCTAACATACTGCATCCTTGTGGAATGTATTAATTTGAAAAAAAAAACGAATCTCAGGTAACTTGCTATGATAGGGGTTGTGTAGGGGAGATCTAATGCATTTCATGCATGTTGAGTTATTTACACTGTTAAAGAGTTGGATTATCATGCTAAACATGGCCAAAGTTTAAAAAAGTTGGATGTAGAACGTAGAATTTCTGTGTCAAATACATTCCTTCATGACGTCATGAAGGGTGGAACTCCTTATGTGGGCATTTTTCCCGGAAGAGTGCACCCATACATACAGTATCTCACAGAACTGAGTACACCCCTCACATTTTTGTAAATATTTTATTATATCTTTTCATGTGACAACACTGAAGAAATGACACTTTGCTGCAATGTAAAGTAGTGAGTGTACAACTTGTGTAAAAGTGTAAATTTGCTGTCCCCTCAAAATAACTCAACACAGCCATTAATGTCTAAACCGCTGGCCACAAAAGTGAGTACACCCCTAAGTGAAAATGTCCAAATTGGGCCCAATTAGCCATTTTCTCTCCCCGGTGTCATGTGACTCGTTAGTGTTACAAGGTCTCAGGTGTGAATGGGGAGCAGGTGTGTTAAATTTGGTGTTATTGCTCTCACTTTCTCATACTGGTCACTGGAAGTTCAACATGGCACTTGTAGGATCAGAATGCGTCAGATTCAATCAAAACATGGGGAGCCGAAATTCCAGAGAGGCCCCAAGAAAACAGGAATACGTCGTGAATAATATCCCTAGCTCCAACCCGTATGAAGAAAGCCTTACCAACAAGCCTCTTTCACAGAACAGCTTACAACATTAAATCAAAAGGAACACTTATTGATAACTCAGACTCAGGAAAGAGACTGTCAAATTTGGGGCAAGTAATCAAGACTGATGGTCAAAGAGATGGTCATCACATGTGTTCCACAATAGAAATCACGAGCTACAGACTCTTATATTGACTTCCCCAACCAGCTAGCAAGACACAGACCAGACAGAAATTCCTCTGTTCACAGAACATGTCCTTATGTCCTACATAGGGATGCAACAATACCATTTTTTCAGAATCGATCTGATCCCGCAAATTCTGAGGATGGGCCGATACCGATCCAATACCGGCGCATTTTTTTATGTAACTTAGAATTTCTATACTTCTGTGTTGACCCGATCATCACTCTTCTGTGTGTTAAACACAATTACAGTGTTTCTCAACTGGTGGGTCAAATGTGCTGGGTATACAGCCCAAAAGTGGGTTGCGAGACCATTCTGAGTGGGTCGCGGATTATTTACAGCCAAAGAAACGACATCAACAAAAAATGTAATTCTAAATGCTTTTCTGATGCGAGACTTTTATTTTAAAAGACGTGCATGAAAGCTGTTGACACTGTCAGATCATCTGACTCCGAGGCAGTTTAAGTAAAGAAAGAGTGCCTGAGAAAAACGCGCTGTCCCAATTAAGTATCTGAGGTCAGATGAGATGTTGACAGGTTTAATGTCAGTGGCATTATTCCACGTTATTTTCGTAACACGTTTTTTCTCACCTCAGAAAAAAAACAAACTGTCCTGTCAGATGTTATACTGTGCTGGTGGCGAGTGCTCTTTAGCACTTGCGCGAACGCGGCGCCACGCCGTAACTTCACTAAAGCGCAGAAACTACAAGCATGCAGCAGTACAGTACAATGAAAGTAGCCTACAGCACCAACAAATCACATAACTGTACTGCGTGTGTTTGCTGGGAAGGATTTGCATGACGGTGTTATATTCATTCTATTCAGGAGCAGTTTCATTAACAGGTTGTTTTCATAACCAAAAAAATACCATGATATTTTAACTCCGTGTCAATTTGTCACTGTTTAAATCAGTGGTTCTCTACCTATTTTTCGACCGCGCAGCACTATGGTCCAAGTGCAAGTCTCACGGGCCGCATGCATGTCATTTACATATTAGTCACCAAGACAAACCAACCAGATTTATAATATTATTTATAGCCTAAATATTATGATATCTAAACGATTGCATTTATTTCAATAAATAAATAATTATACTCACAATTAATAAAACACTTGATGCTGTCGGGAGCTGACCAATTACATTTAACTGCTGGTTATATTGTGTATAATTATGTATGTGATGAACAAAAATCTTGAATCTTGAGAAATTCTGCTGGAAAGGAGTAACAGCACAATAAAGTTGTGATTGTACAGTCTGTAAGACGCCTGGAAGCGTGACTCGACACGCGACATTGCAGAAAAGTTCACAAATGTAGCCTATACGTTGATCCAAATATGGAGAGCATTTTCGATTTTAATAATCTAAGGTTCTCTCCAGAGATGTTGACACATTTTGTGTAATTAAGGATGATAAGGATGATGTTTCTTTTTACCTGAACATGTTCAGTGTGAGGCAAGCACTGCTGATTCTGACACTTATTGTTCCTTTGCTGGCGTTTTCCACATTTCGTTTCCTCCCTTAACAAATGTGTCCATTCTGATGCTCAATTTTACCGAACGCTGCTGATGACTATCTTAATTAAATTCTGCCAAAGTGCGCGCTTGTTAAATGCGTAACTTTAATTACATGAGTGCATATAGTCTGCTCATGTCTAAAAACAATATATGAAAAACTAAATTATTTGACATAAAAACTTAGCTTTTATTTGTTTCGTATATTTTTTGAATGTAAAAATTAAAAATGAATAGTAGAACTGAAAGTATTCTTTTGTTCAGCATGGTGGTTTGCGGGTTGAGAACCACTGCTTTAAATGAATGTGCAGGCTCATACAAATTAATTTTATTAACAAAAAATGAGTTTGGGACGGCTATTTAATAGCCTTGCGTTATAGGTTGTTTATTCAGTCATATATTCATATTAGTTTTGACTGAATTTTTTTTTTAAATAAACTCGCTTTGTTATATACTGTATATATATGTAAAACCTAGTGAAACATTTTTATTTACAAATAAAATTGAATGTGTACGAATAAATCTGGTAAAATGTCACACTTTGCTCTTTTTCTTATAAAATACATTTAAAAAACAAACAAATACATTTATATATAAATATTTAATATAACATTAAAATAAACGTATTTTAAATGTATAGCACAATAAAAAGGCAGCAACATATTATAGATAGGACAGAACAAGAAAGACTATTATTATCTTTCATTGCGCAGAAGTATTATAAAACGAAATGATCCATTACAGAGCGGTGCAATGTGTGCAGAATGATGCTCTTGAAACACGGAGTCACAGCACACAGGCTGCACAGTCCTCCGAGTCCGCATAGAGAAGAAAAGTACTGAGGGAAGAGCTATTGATGCGAAGTGTATTAAATCTGTGAGTTAGTTTACTTTGAGCCTTTTCTTTTAACAGTCGATCTTACAGACGGAACACAGAAAGCGAGACAATTAACAGGATACGCAGCGCAAAAATATCCATTGTGCTTAAATATCTGTTGTATCTGAAGTTAATTTAAGGTTTAAAAGTCAACATGCATTGTGAATATTTTATGAGAGTAGGAACTGTAAAGGGATAACAGCATGTAATTGTCTGAATATAAATATGAGATGCTCCATAACCGCCTTTTACAGGATAAAGAATTGACAGTAAGACATGACTGTGATCAAAGTGAACGTGTGTTCCTGCAGAACATTCCTCTCACCTGTTGGTTAACTCTGAGTCTTTATTATCTTTATTATTATTGACCATTTTAAAAGAGATTTAAACTATATTCACTATATACAATGCTTAACAAATTTATTCAAACACATGTAAGGTTTTTAACATATTATGTAAGGTTTGTGCCACTGCTGCTCTAAACTAACAGCATTGGTGATTACCAAAATCATGTTTAGCTTTCTGTACTGGTTAGGCCTTCAAAATGCGTAAGCTCTTTAGTAACAGTAGTAGGCTATTTCTAATGCTATAATTTAATTAATGCTGTTATTTATGAAAGAATGGCAGAGCACTTTATAGTGTTTTTTTTTCAGATACCCAATTACAGTCAAAAAACACATAAACAATGCAAGCAAGAATGCAAGCTGTTATGAGGCCATTTTTTTGTTATTATAAATACTAATTAGTTGTTTCCGTTTGTAATTTGCCCAATAAATGACAATAATTTTTTTAGATTGAAACAATCTTTGACAGATTCCTAAAATATTTGTTTTCTCTTTATGACAGGTGGTCTAATAAATTAAGCACTGCATGTGTTCATAGCATTCAGTTTGTTTGAAGGACATTGAGCAGAATGTGGAATAGTATGCGTGTTGTCAATAAAATATCAATTTAATCCGATTAATCGAAAGAATAATCGACCAACTAATCGATTATCAAAATAATCGTTAGTTGCAGCCCTACTTATGAGCAACTAATGATTTCTATGCAGAACTCCATATTATGTATGTAACACACACATTAGATTATCATGTTTAATCACATATTATGCATGTCTTTTTAATAATTTGGGAATAGCTTAAGAGTTTTATATTCATGTTTGGTATGTATGTGTGTGACAATTCTAGCTTGAAACGTTTCTTCCAATTGATTCTGTCAAATGTATCATATTCTGGTTATAGAAATCACATCCAAAAGTATACTTTGCAAGAGTGTAAAATTCGGTCAATGTGACTGACCATGACAAATGGATTTTTTGATCGGGAGGAGAAACACAGCAACACCCCCACCTGAGACAATATCTAATTGGTCAAGACACCCATTGGGGCGGATCTAAAAGCTGAGTTTAAAAACTCAGGACACCATCAAATTTCTTTTTACTTTTTCTTCTGCTTCTAGCTTTTTTGGCGCTGCTTTTTAACGCTCTTTGAGCGTACTCTGGTCTATATGCCAGCTGCTACCACGATGAGAATAAAAACCACCTAGTCTCGTTACATCAGTTTATTCTTTTCCTTTAGTTTATTTTCTTCCCGTTGAGTTTCGTGTTCAAAAGTTAAGTTTGCCTCGAAGGCCAGCTCCGACTGCACCCGCTTCAAACTTCAACTAGCAATGGACTCTGAAACCATTCGTCAGCCAACTCCCAACGATTGGCTTCCCAAGACATCACTATGAACGACCACTGATCTGTCAGCCAATCAGCAACCTTGGGAAACCCCCTTCCATCAACGACGACGACAAAAGGCTAAATCAAGTGCACTCGCGCATAAAAAATGTCAAGTTCAACACTTTTTGTTCCACTCAGTTGTGGATGCTGCGGATTCACCGACACCGCTGTGGCTCAGCAACGAGACGCGCGTTTGCTTTCTTTTGAAAAAGTTTCCCCAGAAATACTTTGCTTTGTTGCAGTGATTGACTGAGGGTGGGCGTGGTCAGCTCGGAATGCATTTTCAAAGCCGCACTGAATTTTGCAACAAATATCCCACGGCGTCATGATGAAAATGCAATCGGAAGTGTCCTAACTGTTAGTCTAAATGCATTTAGGACAAATAACATTTAAATGATCATTTTGCTACTATTTTTGCTTGGACATGTTACACATATCAAATCAATTTGGGTTATACATTTTCATTTCAATTTCGCTACTTATAAAGCGTTAAAAAGTATGCACTTTACATATTAAGACTACTGTTGGAAATGACAAATGTAAATAATATATTTTCATTTTCCTTCTGCACCAAACTTTGCACATGTGGAGTAATGGAAAATGTAAATTTAAATACAGAAATACATTGCCATTTTGAATATTGCATTTCCATTTTGCATATTACATTGCAAATTGAAATTTGCTACACATATGCTTCCATAGAAAAGCGCTATATAAATGTAACAAATTATTATTATTTTCACTTAGGGGTGTACTCACTTTTGTGGCCAGCGGTTTAGACATTATTGGCTGTGTGTTGAGTTATTTTGAGGAGACAGCAAATTTTCACTTATATAAGCTGTACACTCACTACTTTACATTGTAGCAAAGTGTCATTTCATCAGTGTTGTCACATGAAAATATATAATAAAATATAAAAAATATTGTGAGGAGTGTACTCACTTCTGTAAGATACTGTACATCAACTAGACCAAGAGCGCGCCCCTGTCAACGCGCTTCATTCGGCAGCAGTGCACAGGACTTAATCGAGAAGAATGTGTCCGAATAAGTGTTTTTGGTTGTAAAGGAAAGATACCCTTGTTCAGCTTCCCAAAGAACTCAGAATTATGTGATGGGTGGATGCAATTATTTTTTCCGGGGCAGCAGCAGAGTTTTGCAAGTGTGTTTGTTGACGAATGCTTTATAAACAAGGCTCAGTTCAGCACTGGATTTGTTTCTGAACTGCAGAAAGTAAATGAAACAGCATTACATGTCTGTGCTTTATTAAAATAATAATAATAATAAATAGAAACATTTAAGGAATATAATTTACCCCTCATTTGTATTTAGTAAATCTCTTTACGAAAGCATAAAAGTGATTTTCAGTTGATTATATTTTAAAGCATTAATTCAATTGTTAAAGCTTTATACATTAATTTCATTACCACTATTTTTGATAGTATATTTTGTCATAAAAGTACAGAATCCAGAAAAATTAAGTAAAAGCAGAATGTATGAATTGTTATGAATTATTAATGAAGAATATAAGTTGTTAAACTAATATATAATCAATGATGAAATTTACTTGATTGTTTTTGATTAATTAAATTTGAATAAACATGCTTTGTCAACCAAAAAAACCCTTGTTTTGATTGTTTAATTCCATATACCATGATACCGTGATATTTTCAGAGACGATTATCATACCGTCAAAATCTCATACCGTTACAACCCTAATTTCCATGTTGCGCAAGTGGCAAGCTGTGTTTCGGGGATTACGTCTCTTTATATCATGCAACCCAGTAGTGTTCCTCTGCGGCCACATTAAACGTTGGTGTTTGTTAAACATTTTAAACGGTGTTCTTGAATTCAAATTAAGTGCGGTCCACTGCTGCACACGTGCCACAATATCAATACAGGGCCTGCTTTATTGATACTCGTATCGTCGTATTGATGTATCGAACACAGCACTAGTAATTAATGACAGAATTTAAATTTTGGGGTGAACTATCCCTTTAAAATGCATTTAAAATAGGATTTTAAGGGGAGAGTTTTTTTCTTTTTTTATCTTGCGGCTACGTAAATCATTTTAAAAAATATCACATATACAAAAAAGGGAGAAGAGTACCAGTCTTTTCTGAATGGTCAGGAACAAGTCCTGCAATGCTGCCAGTTTGGAGTGTAAAGGCTGGATCTAAATGATGTTCGAGTCTCTGTGTTCTGGCACTGAATATCTCTGGTGGGGCCTCTTCTCTTGCTCTTGAGAATTCCTCTGAAAAACAGTTCAAACATTACATACATATTTTCTCTTATGAATCTTCAAATTAGCACACACACTAACTCTTACCTAAAGCTGCCTTGGCGGCTGCAGAGGCCACTCGAGGGTCAACCACAGATGCAAGGAAAGCAACAGTGCTCATTACAGGGTTCTCTGACTGGCTGAAAGGGACAGGCTGATAGGCCAGAGGACCCATGGAGGCTTCGGAGTTCTCTAGGTATGGGTCCTCTATGGGCAACCGTAAGAAGTGAAGAATACAGTCGTCCTGTGTGCGACTGCCCACATGCTCTGACACCTTATTCCAGTCATCTTTATACATCTCCAAAGCCTGAAAAGAGAGACATGGAATACAAAAACAAAAAATAAATCACAACTAATTTCAGGCCAAGGAACTCTTGGGGATAGAGAGATGGAGCAGGTACTCCATATTATATACTGTATTAAATTAAGTGTTGCATTTTAAACCATTATTGCATAAAATGTACGTCATTATAGTGATATAAATACAGAGCCATATAATTTCATGTTTTACATTACATTTTCAATTTACTACCTCCATTTACTCTTTTTACATTTTCATCTAAAAATCACAATACAAATTACATTTTAATGTGGGATGGACGATAAAAAAAAAAAAAAATGTAGCTGGATTCTTGGGGCACAAAATTGTAATTGCTTGCTTGCTTGAAATAAATAAAACAATAATGACTGGCAACCCCCTGCAGTACAACTGTTGAAGGCTCCTGAGTAATAACAGCTTTCAAAATTACCTCCAAAAGTAAGAGTGTTTCCTGTTCTGTCCATTCTCTCCCAGCACTTGCACCTTTACTCTAAAAGATGAAAGAAAAAAGACAAAGCAAGCACACAGTATTCAGGTGCTGAATCTTAATGTACAAATAGCTTCAAAAATGTTTTTGTAAAAACACTGCTCAAATGATCAATGTTTCAAACACTGTTTGTGGTTTTTACCTTTGGATGTTTCTTAGCATAAATATCAATCCGCAGACCAAAGTTCTGCAGGTCAGATGGTTTTTCTGTTGATTTCTCTGGAAAATGCAACATATGCTGAGAAGCGGAAACCTTCGAAGACAAACAAAAAATGTGTTCATTAAAATATTTTTAGAATGATCGCTGAAATGTGTAATCGTTCCAAGCAACAGATTTTTTTTATCTCAAATCATGAGCCTTTATTTGGCACAATAAGTAGGCAAGTAATAAGAGAGAAAAGGTCCAGTCTTGTAACATGAACAGCCGACCGTAATCTAAGAACTGATAATTTAAAGCACAGATTTGGTGTTTGGCAATGTCAAAGTACTTCTGCATTACCTGTAAGGGTCTGTGCTGTAGTGGGACGAGTCCAGACGGTGTGTCTGTAAGAACATTAAAGTGTGGTGTTGGGGGTGGGCCCATGGGGAGGGGTCGACTTTCTGCATCAACCTGGTAGTTGATCAACCCCCACTGCTCCAAAAATGAATGAACCCTAAAATGCACACAAGCCGGTTTAAAAATAAATGACAAATTATTTATGAACCGGTGTCATGTTAAGTGGGTACAAGTGAATATACACACCTTATAAGTGCACACACATCTCCTATCAGGTTTCGTCTACAGGAGGTCGAGGTCAGATACTCCTGAGGGTTTAGCCGGTATGTATCAATCATGAAGTTGCGGTATGCAAGATATCTACAAACAAGATATGAACATATTTATGTAGAGTTCAGGATGATGAATCTGATACAAATAGTATTTGCATAAACACTAACTTACATTTCTGGTGTTTTGGACTTATTTTTCACATTGAAGAACTCAGGCAGAGCTCGTCTCTCTATCTGATGAATACTAATGCACAAAAATAAAAAAGTACTATTACTCTTTATAAAAAAAAGAAATGCGTAAGAATAGTAAATGCCCGCTTATGTTTAGAGCACCATGCCTCATTTATGACATCTATGTACAGCAAAACTGAGAATGTGAGTTGGCGTAATCTGGACACTTGTGCAGTTAAACCCTCACCAGTTGTAGTCGAACCAGGAGGCATAGGTGGGCACAATGATGTGATGCGTTTGCTCTGTGACACTCTCCTCCCCCTCCATCCCACGGCCGAACTCCCTCGGATCCTCCTCATCCTACACACAGAATAGGTCAGAACTTAAATATTTAAAGCACATGGTAGATAATGTGAGCAAGACAGGGCTCTAGGGCTCTCTATTTTCCTGTTGACTGACAAGAGTAACAGTAAAATATATAAAGTAAAACAGTTTTATTGAGAATTTGGCTGCATTAAAATACAATATGATCACAGAGAGACAATTAGAAAAAAACACCTGTTCTGTTCTTTCTCTTTAAATACTTTTTTTTCATAATGTTTAGTGAAATTATTTGGTAGTCTGAGGTGGGATAGGGGCGCCTGTTTTTTTTTAATAGGTTTAAGGGAGGGAGGGGGAGGGGGAGGGGGGGGGGGGGGGTTGAGAACCACTGCACTAGAGCATCCATTCATTCAGACACAGTGGAAGATCTGATAAGAATCAGTGTAGATGTCACGGTACAGAAAGCTCGAGATCCAATTGCGAGTGAAAAACAGATAGTCTTTATTAGACAACTCCAAACACAGTGGAGGTGAGATAAGCTGGCAGTGCAGGTGCAGACTCCAAACACAGTGGAGGTGCAGATATCATCGGCAGTGCAGGTGCAGTAAACCCGGCAGTGCAGAGTCTCCAGCTCGGGCAGAGATATACTGAAACGCGACCAGGCGAGAACAGCTTCAGGACCTGGAAGACTGACACAGAGAGTAAGTACACCACAACAGTAAAAACGATCTGACAAAGCACCACAGAGACGCCAGCCAGATATAGGCAGTGCAGACGAGCTACACCTGTCACCGTTCTGATTACCTAGTCAGGTGCACGGTAACTAGGCAACGCTGACAAGCACAATGAGCGGGTCCACAACATAGACGAACACAGAATGAGCACACAGATCTATGAACCGTGACAGTACCCCTTCCCCTAAGGACGCCTCCTGGCGTTCCCAGATGAACTTACCTGACGATTGTAATCATCGATAAGAGAGTGATCCAATATGTCTCTAGCAGGCACCCAACTCCTCTCCTCAGGACCGTAACCCTCCCAGTCCACCAAGTACTGGAATCCGCATCCCCTCCGCCTAGAGTCCAGAATACGCTTGACCGAATAAACCGGTTCCCCATCTACAAGTCGCGGCGGTGGAGGAACCGGGGTTTGCGGATTAATGGGGGCATGAAAAACAGGTTTTAATTTGGAAACATGAAAAACGGAATGAATCCTCTTGTACGCTGGAGGAAGTTTGAGGCGGACCGCCACCGGACTAATGATCTTGGTGACGGTAAACGGGCCAATGAATTTAGGAGCAAGTTTGTTACAAACGGTACGGAGAGAAATGTTCTTAGATGAAAGCCACACTTTTTGACCGACGACATAGACGTGAGGCCTTGACCGGTGGCGATCAGCCTTGGCCTTGGTGCGTGCCCCCACCTGGAGGAGGGTCTGCCTGGCCCTGCTCCAGGTGCGTCGACACCTCTGGACAAATGCGTGGGCAGAGGGGACCGCGACTTCGGATTCCAGACTGGAAAAGATTGGTGGCTGGTACCCTAAGCTACCCTCAAACGGAGACAGGCCCGTACCAGATACTGGTAATGAGTTATGTGCGTACTCAACCCATGAGAGCTGCTGGCTCCAAGAGGACGGATTCTGGGAGGCCACACATCGCAACATACGTTCTAAGTCCTGGTTGGCTCTCTCTGTCTGACCATTACTCTGGGGATGATACCCAGAAGAAAGACTAACAGTCGCCCCAAGCAAACGGCAAAACTCACTCCAAAATTTAGAGACAAACTGAGGCCCCCTGTCAGAGACCACGTCTGTCGGGAGACCATGAATGCGAAAAACGTGGTCAATGACAGCAACCGCTGTCTCTCTGGCAGACGGTAATTTAGGCAGAGGGATGAAATGGACAGCCTTCGAGAACCGGTCCACCACGGTCAAAACCACCGTGTTCCCACTTGAGGCTGGGAGACCTGTGACGAAATCTAGCGAAATGTGGGACCAGGGTCTCGACGGAACCGACAGCGGCTGAAGGAGTCCAGCAGAGGGTCGATTAGAAGTCTTAGAAACGACACAAACAGAGCAAGCCAAAACAAAACATCGTATGTCGCGAGCCATAGACGGCCACCAGAACCGTTGTTTAGTAAGAAACATGGTACGACTCACCCCAGGATGACAAGCCACCTTGGAACAATGACTCCATCGAATGACATCGGACCGTAAAGTCTCTGGCACAAACAAACGACCCGGTGGGCATCCGGACGGAGGCGTTACCCCTTGCGAGGCCGTGCGGACCTTCGACTCAATCTCCCAAGTGACCGCAGAAACAAAAACTTTCTGTGGCACAATGGGCTCGGAAAAAGACGGGCGATCAGAATGGTCGAAAATACGGGACAGTGCATCGGGCTTGATGTTCTTGGAACCTGGCCGATAAGAAATAGAAAAATCTAAACGACCGAAAAATAAAGCCCACCGGGCCTGCCTAGAGTTCAAACGTTTGGCGGACTTGATGTACTCAAGATTCTTATGATCAGTCCAGACGATAAAAGGAACCCCCGAACCTTCTAACCAATGACGCCATTCCTCCAAGGCAAGCTTGACTGCTAGCAGTTCTCTATTACCAATATCATAGTTGCGTTCAGCGGGAGACAAACGGTGAGAAAAATACGCGCACGGGTGCACCTTGTCGTCCGAGGAAGAACGCTGGGATAGGATGGCACCAACCCCCACCTCCGACGCGTCAACCTCCACCACAAACTGCCGGGAGGGATCAGGGGCGATGAGTATGGGAGCTGAAACAAAGCAGCCTTTCAGTTTGGTAAACGCAGCCTCCGCTGCGCTGGACCACCTGAACGGAGTCTTGATGGAGGTTAAGGCGGTCAAAGGGGCGGCTAGCTGGCTGAAACTGCGAATAAAACGCCGGTAAAAATTGGCAAAGCCCAGAAACCTCTGCAGGGCCTTGCGGGAATCTGGAGTTGGCCAATCAACCACAGCCTGAACCCTGTCCGGATCCATGCGCATCCCCTCGACTGACACGATGTAACCCAAAAAGGGGACAGACTGTGCATGGAAAACGCATTTCTCCGCCTTGACATAAAGCCCATTCTCTAACAGCCTCTGAAGCACTCGCCTGACGTGCTGAACATGTTCCTGGAGAGAATGAGAAAATATCAGTATGTCATCCAGGTAGACATAAATGAACTGATTTAGCATGTCTCTCAACACGTCATTGACGAGTGCCTGGAAGACTGCGGGAGCGTTGGAAAGCCCAAAAGGAAGAACGCGATATTCAAAGTGCCCCCTGGGGGTATTAAAAGCAGTCTTCCATTCATCCCCCTCCCTTATGCGAACCAAATGATACGCGTTGCGAAGGTCTAATTTCGTGAAAAAGAACGCCCCCTGCAGACGCTCAAAGGCAGAAGACATCAACGGCAAAGGATATGTATTCTTCACCGTGATGTTGTTCAGCCCTCGATAGTCGATGCAGGGACGAAGAGACCCATCCTTCTTTTTCACGAAAAAAAAACCCCGCTCCCGCCGGCGAAGAAGAAGGGCGAATGATCTTGGCTGCTAGAGAATCAGAAATATATTTCTCCATGGCCTCCCTCTCCGGGGCGGAAAGCGAATAAAGTTTGCCCTTGGGCGGAGACGTACCTGGTAATAAATCTATAGCACAGTCATAGGGACGATGCGGAGGTAGAGAAGCAGCCCGAGACTTACTGAACACTCCCTTCAGGTCGCGGTACTCGCTGGGCACGTTTGACAGATCCATATGCTCATCCTGAAACACAGAACAAGACACAGAAGGACAAGCAGACAACAGACAAGTAGCATGACAACCCTCACTCCAAGAGAGAATGGAACTCTGACTCCAATTAAAGTGAGGGTTATGAAGCACAAGCCAGGGATGCCCAAGGACTACTGGAGTAATGGGAGTGTCAGTTAAAAGAAACTGAATAGTCTCAGTGTGATTTCCCGAAGTGACGAGTCTAAGTGGACCCGTAGAGTGAGTGATGGAAGGAAGAGACAGACCATTGAGGGCATGCACAGCAATGGGCTGTGAAAGGGCAATCACCGGAAGTCTAAGTCTGTAAGCGAGATCAGAGTCTAAAAAATTGCCCTCGGCACCAGAGTCAATTAAAGCCTGACAGTCATAGGTGACTGAGGACCACTGCAACTTGACAGTGAGAAGTGTAGCTGCAAGTGAGGATTTAGCCAATGTGATCCCACCCCTCAGTAATCCCTTAACCGCTGTCTCTCTGGCATTTACGGAACACAGTGCTGCGATGTGCCCAGCAGCTCCGCAATACAGGCAAAGACCCTCGTTACGCCGCCTCCGCTTCTCCTCCAGGGAAAGACGGGATCTGCCCATCTGCATAGGTTCTGGTTCGGCGAAACCGACATCTGCGTCACGGTAGGAGATAGGCGGGTGGTCCAGCCTATTAACCGCCGAAGCTCGGCGTGCTCGCGGACCTCTCTGCTGTAATCTGGCATCCACCCGAATAGCCAGACTAACTAACCCATCCAGTGACGTGGGTAATTCCAGTGCGTAGATCTCGTCCTTGACGTAATCAGCGAGTCCATGAAAGAACATATCCCACTGCGCTTCTGAGTTCCACCGGCACTCTGCCGCCAAAGTGCGGAATTCAATGGAGAAATCCGTGACGCTCCGATCTCCCTGCCGTAACTCCGCCAGAAAACGAGCCGCCTCTCTGCCCGAAGCCGCCCGATCAAACACCTTTCTGATCTCCTCCGAAAATGACTGAAACGAAGTGCAGCAGGGAAGTTTCTGCTCCCAAACGGTGGTTCCCCAGAGAGCTGCCCGTCCAGAGAGTAGTGTGATGACGAATGCTATCTTCGATTCCTCGGTAGGAAACGACGATGGTTGGAGGGAGATATAGAGAGAACATTTGGCAAGAAAGGAGCGGCATAGCTGGGGCTCACCAGAATAAAAGGCTGGAGGTGGGAGGCGGGGCTCGATGAAACGGGCCGCCTGACCTGGGATAGTGGGCGCAGGTGAATTAGACGCAGTGGGTCGCTGTTCCGGCTCGGTCTGGAGACGCTGTAACTGGGTGGTCAGCTTCGAAACCTGAGAGACCAGGGTCTGGATAGCGCGATTAGAGACAGCCGTCTGTTCATCCTGGTGATCCATGCGTGAGTTACTGCGAGATAAAAAGTCTCTTAATTCTGACGCACTCGCTGGATCCATCTTGGTCAGATCGTTCTGTCACGGTACAGAAAGCTCGAGATCCAATTGCGAGTGAAAAACAGATAGTCTTTATTAGACAACTCCAAACACAGTGGAGGTGAGATAAGCTGGCAGTGCAGGTGCAGACTCCAAACACAGTGGAGGTGCAGATATCATCGGCAGTGCAGGTGCAGTAAACCCGGCAGTGCAGAGTCTCCAGCTCGGGCAGAGATATACTGAAACGCGACCAGGCGAGAACAGCTTCAGGACCTGGAAGACTGACACAGAGAGTAAGTACACCACAACAGTAAAAACGATCTGACAACGCACCACAGAGACGCCAGCCAGATATAGGCAGTGCAGACGAGCTACACCTGTCACCGTTCTGATTACCTAGTCAGGTGCACGGTAACTAGGCAACGCTGACAAGCACAATGAGCGGGTCCACAACATAGACGAACACAGAATGAGCACACAGATCCATGAACCGTGACAGTAGAGGGGCCGAGTCTGGAGGATTTTGATGCTAGAGAGAGTGTGGCCAGCTGGTTTAGCGCAGGCCAAACTACAGGAGTTGGCCATCCGAGGGGCATGTGACTGAGGATAGTCCATAAGACATTGAGCCATAAGATGTTCAGTTTGAAGCCCTTAAAACACTTAATTTAGATTTATTTATTTTTTTTTTATCTTAAGATGTTTGAAGTTTAAATTTCAGTTTACTTTTTCAGTAAGTTACCTTTCTTGTAGAATTGTGCTTCAAATAAAGAACTTTATGTTGACCAGATTGTTAGTTAATCGTCAATATTCAATATTGCCTATAAAAAAGTCAATATTGCCTATATGAAAATTTAGGTGTACCTAAATTTTGTGCTGTGCACCTTAGAAAAAAAGTTTAGTGCCAGTGCAAAAAGTGCAAAAAGTTAGTCTAGAGCCCTGCTAGAGTTCCTTTAAAATAGGACTTGACTATAAACTGGGATCCGGATGTAGATTTTGTATTAGCTGGACAGAAGCAACAATGACAGACTCAAGGTGCGTTCACACCAGACGCGAATGAAGTGAATAAATCGCGCTATCCGCGCGTAGTTGGACGCTTGAACATTTTGAGTTTACTTGCTTCATTCGTGCGTGAAATTCGCACGTAAAATACGCTTCATTCGCACGTAAAATTCACTACACAATAGACGCGAATTTGCGTCATGGGAGGGGCTTCTGCCAGGCAGCTCCAGTCTCATTGCAAAATGTATTCCTGTTTTTGTAAAAGTATGAAGTAGTATCATACAGCTTCGGGTACCCACATACAACCCCGATTAATTTGTCCTCCGCTCGTAATCACGTCACTGCTAGAGCAAGCTCCTGATTGGTTAACGTGGAGCGAATATCCGCCAAAGTTCAGATTTTTCAACTCGCGCTATTCACGCGTCAAACGCCCCAAATGCTAAATTCGCGCCGCGTAATTCGTGCCTCGTAATTCGCGCCGCCTCATTTGCGCGAATAGCACCGCAGGATTGTCTATCGCGTCTTTGCATTGACTTAACATGTAAATAATTCGCGTGTAAAAACGCTTCATTCGCATCTGGTGTGAACGCACCTTAACTCGTGGCAGAAAGGGTCAAAACCTTTTTTTCTTCACTATTAGAATAGAATTTGAGAGCAATGTTGCAGAATTCCATGCTTTTGCTTTTTCTGAATGCATTCTTGGAAGATTTTGGTCATGCACTTGGTCTAAAGTTTTCTGGGATGTGCACGTACAATTTTATTTAGCTAGATTGACTTACTCTGATACCAGAAAGTAGGTCCTCTTCCTGGTCATCTGAGAGAAAGACAGATATTCAAGGTTATTACTAAAATACAAGCAGATTATGATTCACTGAATAGTACATTCCACAAACAAACTTACCTAAATCTGCCATAATGCCTCCTTTGACTGGAGTGTTTTCACTGTCTTTTTTTAGGTTCACTGTAGCCAATGATAATAACGTGAAATAAATAAAGTGAAACACTCCCAACATTAACATAAGCACTTAACACAGAAGAAAAAAAAGAAACTTGCCATTTTTAGGCAGAACGACCTCCTCCATATTAGGGACGGGTGTGGGATCTTCCATGTCTTTAGTGAGGTCCTCCTCAGGCTCCGCTTCCTCTGGTTGACCACGCCTCTTATGCACACCTGAGCTACTGGATTATACAAAATTAAATACGTTAATTAGAAGCAAATGCAATTTTGTCTCAATCTACCTAGAATCTGATACACTCTTTTTAGAGAAAAAAAGCTAGTGATTTACAACATTAACCTTTCCTGCACTGGTAGAAAACAATGTCACATAACAGTGACCAAAAAAGTAGATTTAACCTTTTTTTTCCTCCTTTCTTCTTAGACTCAGAATAAGGTGGAGACGGGGAGCGTCGCCGCTTCTTTCCAGGTTTCTGTTCCTTGTGAAAGAGAAGAAAAACAAATACTTACAAATAAAAACAAAACTCCATACCAACAGCAACTACAAAAAAAGTTTTTTAAAGCATAAAATTAGATAAACATACCTCTGTGCTTTGGTAGATACGCCGCCTGAAACTCATACTATTCCCATTCTCGTCAATCTCATAATCTTCCTCATTCATCCACTCATTATATGTGTCTGTGTCGAGAACCCATTTGGAATGAACCTGAGAAAAGAAACATTTAAGTAGAGATTCTTATGCACTTATCACTTCAAACAAAAGCCCATCTCAATATTTAATATTTTTAATCATTGGAACCCAACACAGCATGCAAAGGTTTGTGTGGGGAACTCAGGGTTTTAAGACTAAAATAGTTTTTTCACCTTCCAGCACCTGTCTGGGTTGGGATTTTCCTCTACTTTTCCATCTACATCACTTGCTGGTATAAGTGAGTCATAACTGAAGAAATCAAATATAAAGCATATACTGTATACAGAACAAAATTTAGCATTTACTAATCCAAACATTCAGAGTGCATGTGTAAATGTGGGTGTGATGTATTCTCTACCTGTCTGGACACATGCCCCAATGAACCATCACTTGTCGATTCAATCGCATGACTGGTCTGAGCCACTCTTCTGGAAAAGACCAAACAGTGAACATTAAACACACAGATGTGAACTTTTCCACAGACTGAAAAGATACACAAAATTAAAACACACCTTCATCTGCTGTGCAGGGGGATGGGTATATTTGGTGGGTGGCTTGTGACTTCTCCTCTGTCACTGTGCCCTGAAAACGCAAGTAAAAAAGTTGTGTATTTACACTAATCAATAATGCATATATAAGAATGTAAACAAGTAATCAACTAGTTCACAGAGTAAACATTAATTTTACTCTACAAAACTCCCGATTATTAACAGGTTTTCACAATAAATATGGATTTTTAATTGTGTTTTTATTCATGCATATTCTTTATTTTCAAATAAAAAGCATTGGATGCAATTACCTCAGAAACAGCATATATGCATCATACTTGTTACATTTTAATAGCTTTTTAATTTAGTTTGAGTACTTGACTACAAAATTCCTCTAAATGCCCATCTGAAGTGTCTAGTGTGTATTGGATACATTTCCCTATTTCTTTGGTTCTTTTATTATTCCACTCACCTGGTGTCGCACAACAATGTCCTTGAGTTTAAGAGCTTTCTTCTGCTCAAGATCAGGAGACAGGTACACCACAGGTCTGCTTAATAAGTTATTCTAGCACAAATAAAACACAAGTCAGATACTGAACCACTCATACACATGCTCAAGATCTTTGACTTCACAAAAGATCCAAGCACAAATACCTGTGTCAGAGTTTTCTCCACAGATACGAACATCTCCACATTGCGAACCATTCTGGATGGGTTCTGAAGATCAAAGCGCCTCCTTTAATAAAAAACAAAAGATCACAGAGTGGATGAGATACACAAGACATCACTCAATTTTATTAGCTAATGAATTACCATTTACTGTAAACGGCGGGCTGTATGATGACCAAAATCTTACATCATGGTATAAGTGACTATCAACCATCAATTGATACGTGACTTATCAATTTAATATCATTAAATTATTATTCATATATACATATAAACTGAAACTCTGCACACTAGGCTACTTGTTGCACAGTTTTTCTTTCGTTTTCTTAAGTGAAAATATATTTCTCTTATAGGCCTATTTATTCATATATACAGTGCTCAGCGTAAATGAGTACACCCCCTTTGAAAAGTAAAATTGTAAAGAATATATCTCAATGAACACAAAAACTATTTCCAAAATGTTGACAAGACTAAGTTTAATATAACATCTGTTTAACTTATAACATGAAAGTAAGGTTAATAATATAACGTAGATTACACATTTTTCAGTTTTACTCATTTTTCAGTGATGCAAAAATTAGTACACCCCCCAACATAAACTACTAAATCTAGTACTTTGTATGGCCTTTAGTATGATTTTTAATGACAGCACCAAGTCTTCTAGGCATGGAATGAACAAGTTGGCGACATTTTGCCAGATTTATCTTTTTCCATTCTTCAAGAATGACCTCTTTTAGAGATTGGATGCTGGATGGAGAGTGATGCTCAACTTGTCTCTTCAGAATTCCCCATAGGTGTTCGATTGGGTTCAGATCAGGAGACATACTTGGCCACTGAATCACTTTCACCCTGTTCTTCTTCAGAAATCCAACAGTGGCCTTAGATGTGTGTTTAGGATCATTGTCATGTTGGAAAAGTGCACGACGACCGAGGGCACGGAGTGATGGTAGCATCTTCTCTTTCAGTATAGAGCAGTACATTTGTGAATTCATGATGCCATCAATGAAATTCAGCTCCCCGACACCAGCAGCACTCATGCAGCCCCACATAAGGACACTGCCACCACCATGTTTCACTGTAGGCACCATGGAGTTTTCTTTGTATTCCTCACCTTTGCGACGCCATACAGTTTTGAAGCCATCAGTTCCAAAAACATTTATCTTGGTCTCATCACTCCAGAGTATAGAGTCCCAGTAGTCTTCATATTTGTCAGCATGGGCCCTGGCAAACTCTAGGCCATTCCTCTGCAGTGTATGCCGTATTGTGTCACAGGAAATAGTCACCCCAGTTTGGATTTCTATTTCTTTAGATAACTGCAGTGAACTTGCATGTCGATTTTCTTCAACCCTTCTCATCAGAAGACGCTCCTGACGAGGTGTTAACTTCCGTGGACGACCTGGATGTCTCTGTGAGATGGTTGCAGTTACATCTTTTTTAAATGTTTGTACCACTTTTGCAACAGTATTCTGACTGATAAATAAAGCTTTGCTGATCTTCTTGTAGCCTTAACCTTTCTTGTGTAAAGAAATTATTTTCTTTCTCAGGTCTTGTGACATTTCTCTTCCATGTGGTGCCATTGCTGACAGCATGAAATGGGAAGGGGTTTTCTTTAAGTAACACCCTTTTATAGTCAACTGTCACCTGTGTAATGAATAATTAGACTCACCTGTGGTTGAATTCTTGTTAAATTAGACATTTGTAGTCAAAAATTTAGCTTTGCTCCAGAGACTTTCAGTGGGGTGTACTCATTTTTGCATCACCCTAATTTGAGTAAAACTGAAAAATGTGTAATCTACGATATATTATTAACCTTACTTTCATGTTATAAGTTACACAGATGTTATATAAAACTTAGTCTTGTCAACATTTTGGAAAATGTTTGTGTGTTCATTGAGATATTGTTTAAAATGTTACTTTTCAAAGGGGGTGTACTCATTTACGCTGAGCACTGTGTGTATATATATATATATATATATATATATATATAGCCTAGCTTTATTATGTTTTTCTCCGCTCATAGAAGCGCTGCAAGTGCGTGATGTGATATATGATCATGTGAATAATCATGTTCTGTTTGCAGCTTTTTGCGCATGTAAAATGAATCCCCGGAAAACAAATGTTAGAATTTTTAACGAGTCACAGACACTTATTCTTTCTAATTCAATTCAGTTCTAATTTAAAATTAACCGTTAACCGACAAGATTATTTTAAATTAGAATTTACTTAAATTAAAAAGGAAAAGTGTCAGTGACCTGTTAAAAATAGGCTACTATAACATTTGTTTTCCGTGGATTCATTTTACATGCGCAAAAGCAGCAAATAGAACACAGGGATTCACATGGACATCATCACATTAAGCACCTGCTGCGCTTCTGCGAGCGGAGAATATATAGGCTATATATTATATATATATATATATATATATTAAATGAATAAATAGGCCTATATGAGAAGTATATATTTACTTAAATAATAAATTAAGAAAATGAAAGAAAAAACTGCAACAAGTAGCTGGTAATTTCGGTTCATTTTTGTGCTGCGCAAAAGGAAACGCAGACAGCAGCATCCTATTTTTCTTAAGGCCTATTTTACTAAAGCACAAAAAATTGTTTTGTGTGTGAATGTACACAAATAAAAGCAAACCTTTTACAATTCCGATTATCTTTGTGACTAAAAGGAGTAGTTGCTTCCACTGTTAGAAGGAAAAAAATTAAAAAGATAGCGCTGGTGCCGCATACGCGCGGACAATTAAGATTTGCTACCTTGACAATAATGCAGCCTATTCATTATCATAATGAAATGCAGTCAGTCAAACAAAAAAACACACTGCTCAGTTTAAATATGTAGTTAAATCTGTGCTGATAAGCGTTATCACCATACCAATAAAAACATTTCGTTTTAAATGGATATTGGAACGCCAGTGAAGTAGCTACATAATATTTTGCCATTCAAATACATTGTCAAATGAGAAACTCAACTTTGGTTTCTGTTTCAGCCTAAATTACTTTGTTTTGGCTTGTCGTTTATAGGCTAGGCCTCCCCTTGACACCGGGCCTGGGTCAGATGTCCAGATATTGGATATGTATCCAATTAAAATCCACATTTGAAGTGGCCCAGATTGGATGCGAAAAATATCAGATCTTGTGCAGATTTTAGTGTTTACACGTGTGCAACAATTTCCTATCTGTGTCAGAAGTGAGCAAAAAATCTGATTTTTTTTTGTGCCAGTGTAAATGCAGCCTAAACGACACCAAACTTTGAATGGTAAAGTATATATAAATTTGAAAGACAAACTCAAAACTAATGATATTTACCTATTAATGACAGGTAAAAAAAGAGGCATCCATCACTATTTAGCATTAATACTAACCAGCCCTGTTCTGTTTTGAACTTGTACACTGATCCCAGAATATGGCAGAGAGCACCGCCCGGCCTTAGGTCCTGAAAACAATTTGCCTGTGGACAAAGAAACAAGAATCAAACAACTGATCACTCACAATTCTACGAAACTAGGTTTCATGCTATGACTGATCTTGGTGTGGTGGTGATGATGATCTCATAAAGGTGATCATGCATGATTTGCCAGAGAAAGAAGTGGAAAAGCAGCAACTCACTGGGAGTTTTGTAAAGCTTGAATTATTTGCTCGATGGCCAAATGCATCTTCCTGAAACTGCAGCAGTTGGATGACCAGCCCAGACAGAGACTTGCTGGAGGGAGCATCAGTCTGTATATACTTAAGAGGGGGAAAACAAAATAATGTATTTTTAAAATCGCAAAACAAATAGCAACAAAACGTGACAATTGCAAAGAGGCCTTTACCCTTTGAGTGTCTAAGAGCTTTTACTAAAATGTATTTTGCTACATACTGTACTAACGTTAGTACTATTGAATGGTTTTCACATTCAAACACTTTAAGACTTAAGATACACCAAGGTATGTGTTATCTACACAGTGGGTAGTGGACAGGGGTGGCATAACACTGCGAGGGGTGCGTGTCAGTCAGGTCGTGTAACTGTAAACAAACACCTTTGACCACAAACCTGTTTCTGCAAACTTAAATCTGCTAGCATGCTGCTAACATAAACATTTAAGTAACATTAACGTTACACCCCGTCACACGGAAACTGCAAAACAGTCTTTTATTTTATACTGACTCAAATGGCGGAGTTTGATATAAACATAACTTTACCGCTAACGTTAAAATGAACACAGAATGAAGGTTGTCACTTATGTCCTTTCCAGTATTCAGTGGAGTTAGCTGTTCATTTCTATATCACCGTTATACGAGGCAAACAGACAAAATACTACCACATAAAAGAGACCTTTGAAGTTTGAGGCGATAATGAGAATCACAAAACCACAAAAATAGCAAGACAACCAGATCTGTCTGCAAAGAAATCAAAGAAAGCTTCAGGGAACCACATCATATATGGGGTCCCCGGCTATTTAACGTTAACGTTAGCTCGCTAACCTTTTTATAATGCTTTCCAATCCAACTGCGAACCGTCTCCAACTGAGAGATTATTTCCGGGCAATCCCAGAATTCACAGCACGGTCCACCGTCCATTCTCCGGCTCAGTGAAGAGCTACAACCGACTTGACTCGTCGTAAGGCCAGCAGCAGCAGAGCCTAGCGCTTGTGTAGCCATGCCTTCGATACCCAGAATGACTGCAGACTCCACAGCGCCTCTAGCGGTAAGACCAAAAAGGCGCCAACGACGCCTACTGCATACTACACATAGTATCTATACTGCCCATTATTTCGTCAGATTAGACCACAAAGTACAACCAAACAACCAAAGTACAACAAAACAACCAAAAATCTGTTGGATATTTAAGTTTATGATGACATAACAATCGTTCAGCAGTCATACTCAACTTTCAACTCTGCAACTAAATCGTAACACTAAAATTAAATGATATGAGTTAATAATCATATGGGGGGGGGTGCGCAGCAATTAAATATATATATTTTTTATTTTTGCTGTATATTATATGTATGTATCTATATATAAACACACACATATATATATATATATATATATATATATGTCTGTGTTTGTGTGTGTGTGTGTGTGTGTGTGTGTGTGTGTGTGTGTGTGTGTGTGTGTATATATACAATATATTATATACAGATATATACAATAACATTATATACAATAATATTATTATTATTTTCAATACCACGCGCAATTAAGCTCAACCCAGGGCATGTGACAAACGAAAAATGTGAACAAGTTTTTGAAATACCCCTTATTCTTTACCGAGGGTTGGGCCAATGAATGGCGCATGCTCAGTGCGAACAGGGAGTGTTGGAGATAGCCAACAGTGCAGGGAAGGCAAGACGGGTGAAAAGAGAAGCCCGTCTTCCCTTCGAAAAGGAAAAAATACGTTGACGGAGCTTTGTTGTATGTCCTCGCTTCACACCCGGCCATGCCAACGACACAGCGATGTATTATTACTGCAATCGGAATAAAATGAGCGCTAGTGCAGCCGGGCCTGGAGTGGAGAGTTGCGGGGCCGGGTGTCCGCATAGCGCCAGCCGCTGCTGCGGGGGAGGAGGCTGCGGTGAGCCCGTCAGCGGTGACGGAAGCTCGGCCGCTGCGGCTACAGCCACCAGCGCTGCCCCAGTGCGGAGCTCAGACAGGGAGAGCAGCGTAGCTGAGGCCCAGGCGTTCCGCGAATGGGACGATGCCTCCTCCGGCGATGCGGATCCGGACCAGAAAATGAACGAGGGGGGATTTTTTACGAACGGCGCTGCCGATATCACACGGGAGAGAGATGAATGCGCGGATTCGGGGGAATACGGCGGAGGACGCGGGCCTTTCTGTAGACAAAGCACTGGAGCGGGTGAGGAAAACACCATTAATATTGATCACGAAGGAGCTGGTTTGCGGCGTTTCACGAGTGCTACGACAAGAAGGGACGAGCGGAGAGCGAGCGCGAGACTGCCGCCGGTGCGCACCGCGAGAGTCCAACGCGGACACAAGACGCACGCTGGGACCGAGATGATGACAGCCGCTGCAAGGTGTGGTCACGGGAATCCCGAACCCAAGGTCATCAAGCGTCGGGGATGCAGTTTCACCCGAGCCTCCAAGAGGGTGTGTTTCTCGGACGCCGCGGCCCGCGTTGGTTCCAATGGTGAAGCTCACGGGAAGGGCTCCGCGAGCACTTCCGAGACTTTCAGGCGCACGTCCTTACGGCGTATCCACTACGAAAACACGACTGGGGCCCAACAAATGAATTTCGCAGCATGCCCGCCTGAAGAAAGTGCCCAGCTGCCCACATGCAGGACGGCGAAAGGGCGCGTCAGACTGTACAGGGTGCGCTCCTTTCTTTCCAGCTCTGCCAACCATAGCAACGGGGTCTGCGGAAACGGTGCCCCTCACAATAGCCTCCCACCGCAACCCTCCCTCCAGGCCGAGCCCGACCTTCGTGATTGCGTAAAAAAGCCCTTGTGTGCCCTCTCTATCACTACTTCTCAGTCTGAGAGTGGGCCTCCTAACGGGGCAGAGCCAGAGCAACAGAAGTGTGACGGTACAGGTCTGGGCATTGATGCACAGGGGTCTGAGGGCCCCAGCACTGAGCAAATAGAGGTGGTGAGGGGAGAAGCCGAACGCAGGCAGGCAGAGCTGGAGGGTCGGACCGACCACCTCTGGAGACGCCTGCAGGCCGTACAACTGAAGCAGGTGCAGAGGCATGTCACACAGCAGCTGCATGGCCTATACAGGAGCCTGGGGTTGACCTGCACCAGAAGGCCCAGTGCTGCCTCCAGAAACTCGGCTGAGCTGAGTAGGCTGGCGTGCAGCTGCAGCGAGATCCTCCGGACTGCAGAGAGCACGCTGGACTCGGACCACACGGCCAGCAGCTCCGGCGGTGACAGCGACAGTGAGGAAGATGAGGGATTGGAGAGAGGGGCTTGTCGCTTTAGACCGCTGCCAATAAAATCAATGTAAGCTTTCCACACTATGCTTAAGATTTCTTAACCCTGAGTTAAGGAATGTTTTTCTCCGTAATGAGATGCCAAATATAAAAAAGCCCAGGTACAAGATAACCCAGGGTTGAAGGGATAGTTCACCCAAAAATAAACATTGTGCTCATTACTCACCCTCATGTCCATCTGAACCTGCATGATGTCCTTTCTTCTGAGACAAAAGAATATATTTTGAAGAATGTTTATACCCAAACAGGTTTGGTTCCCATTGGCTTCTCAAAGTCAATGGTAACTGAAACTGTATGATTCTAAACATTCTTCAATATAAATCTTCAATATAAATTATTTTGTTTTCACAGAAAAAAGATATGCATACAGATTTGAACCAAGATGAGGGTGAGTAAATTATAAAAAAAATCTTTTTGGGGGATTATTCATTTAAATTGACCCTTTTATAGCAATTTCAAATGTTAAGTGCTCAGTACACCTACATGTACACATGTAGAAAAGCTTCTGATGACTCATTGCATGTTGGTGTCACCACTGTTCTATACAATGTACATGCTGTACTGGCCGTTGATTCTTGGCTGCCACATTGAGAGGTTACAAAGCCATTTCATGTCTGGCTTTTGGGAATAAAATGTGTCAGAAGATGCTTCATTCTCAATTATTTTAGGACTTCCAAAATGGTCTACTGGGGTTGAATAAACCACCTTTTCTCTTTAAAATAAAGTTTTTTTTTATTTGCATTTATGGTTCCATGAAGAGACTTTGACTTCCATGGAAACTTACCAATGCACAAAATAATTATTTATAGCATAAAAGGGTTCTTATGATTATTACATTTTCTTCATAATAAGGAAGAAGTATGGACATTTTAAGAACTAGTCACTGAAAGGTTCTTTGGGGAACCCGAAATGGTTCTTCTATGGCACCAACTTCAGAAACACCCTTTTAGAACCTTTATTTTGTTAATAAATGCAAGTTGCATTGGACAAAAATGTCATATGTAAAAAAAATAAAAAAATACTTAAGTTCTTCTCTTTCAGTGTCACTGGCAAAGAATGGCAGTGGGCGGAGAGCAGGGCGTGGCTTGGCAGCAGGTGGGTGTGGCTGCAGACTCAAGTATCGGAGCTTGAGTTTCAGATCCGTGCACTGACAGAGCTTTACACACATCTTCGACAGGGAAAGGTATTCTGGGTGTCCATGTAAGTATTTTTGGATTATTATGGGTGGATAGATTAATCTGTATTTTCTTTATGTTTTGTCCAGGTGCGGTCCACTTACTCATTCCCTGACACGCCCCTCAGAGCATCAAACCGGGGGGCATCACACAACTGCAAGTCAGTGAATGATTTAACTTGCATACAAACACAAACTGGTCAATTTTTGGATTTGACATTTAACGTACTATTGCACTTCCCCCTAGGTTGTCCTCAGCTGGTGATCCTAACTGGAAGTGGCAGACAGAAGACACCACCACTCTCCAAACAGTGCCCAGTCCACCTCCTTCTGCCGCACGGGTTCGACCGTTACTCTGGCAACGACGTCACAGACTCGTTCGCTTGGAAGATTGCACAGCGCTGGGGTCAAAGGTGAAGATGGTCTCAGATTTGACCTAGCTGCTACTTTTCTGTAATGCAGTGTATCTTTTATTATTATTGGCTGCTCTTCATTTTAAATTATGCCTTGAAGGGAGGATAAAAAAAACAGGAATCTCAATGTGTGTGTCCCTCTCAGGCAGTTTCGCTACAGTGTTGGTGTGAGCCGCCGGCCGTGTGTGTGTTATGTGGTGGTGCTCCTCCTCGCTCCCCCTCAGATAAGGAGAAAGGTCTGTGGATGCGTCAGACCTGGCTCGATATGTCCGTTCACCCTGTCCTCTCAATGCCATCAGGTGAGATCTGAATATTATCTCTGTATAATCTCAAGATTATTTGTTTTCTTTGTAAGCACAGAATTGTGTATATTTAGCTTGTATTTCAACAGTACAAGGCTGTTTAAATGTTATTTTAGGTTGATGTCCTTGAAAGTAACCTTGAAAGTTATCCTCATGTGTGCCTTTCTCATTACAGTGGCCCTGAAATTTGTAATTTTCTTTTTTAAATGTATATTATGAATATAATACATTTTTATGTATTTTTTATGTATTCAAAAATATATTTATTTGTATTATTGATATATAAACACAATGTAGAATAATATTATATATAAATAATTATACAACTATAATATATATCACTTTAATATAAATAAATAAATAAATATATATATTAGAGGTGGGCATAGATTATTTTTTTTAATCTAGATTAATCTAGATTAATTTTGGAATTAATCTAGATTAATCTAGATTAAAATGGCTAATTTGAATTCTGCCGAAGGCATTCAGAATATGTGTGCTACCCAAATAATGACTAAAAGTAAGTCTTTGAGAACGGGTTTCTCAAGCCAGGTGGCGCATTAGACCAGGGGCTCATCTCCTGTTTCCAAAATGCATCACAAACTTTAATCTCTTCCCGTCCCAATCCCACGAAAAAACTGGAGGAAAATCCCGTTCCACTCCCGGAAGAATGACTCCCATTCCCTCCCACTCCCGTGTTGTTGTTTTTTTTTTTTTTTTGCCGATAACTGTCAATTACAGTAAAAATATAGTACAGATCACAGCGTGCCCACCTTATTAGTTGAATAAAAACCCCAAATGTCGTTTTTTGTTATTATATTGAACTGAAAGCCATCTTATGCACAGTGTTGCACAGATTAAATTTCATGTAAATCATCCATGCTAACACACACGTCTTCTATTTTTATTTTTTAGACATTTCACTCTCTATAGATATATTTTTCAAAGACGGAGTTTCTAGCTCAAGTTCACATGAGACCTAAAGCGCATCCTGTTTGCTTAAAAGCGCAACGTTTCGTTGTTATTCTGAGTGCACACAAATAAACGTAGAGTCTTTACAGATTCGAAAGATGTATTAGGCTACTTTTATCTGTATGACCAAGAATGACGGAGATTTTAAGAGCAAGTGAGCGCACCGGAGCCTGTCCTGCAGCAAACGCGCTTCCACACAAACACTTCAATAGCGCACGTTTCTCTAGGTTAACATCATATTGAGCGGCCATGTGAAGTTGCTACTACATACATCTTTCAGAGGAAAAGCCATATTTGAGGTTGATGAATGATAGGTGAGCGTTTGGATGTCCTGGCCGATTGTATTACCACATAGACCAGCCGTTAACAATCTGTCCATCACGGACTGCGAGCCTCTAGTTCGAAGACTCGTTCTCGCCCCCTACAGTGCAATTCGGCTAGGTATACATCCGCGCTAAAATATCAGGGTGAAAGTCATCATAGCTTGCGTAGTATAGACCCAGCTCCCAACCCAACTTTGAGAATAGATTAACGGCGATATTTTTTTTATCGCCGATAAGAGTCTCGCGTTAACGCAGCACGTTAACGCCGATAACGGCCCACCACTAATATATATATATATGAATTAGTGCTGTCAATCAATTAAAAAATGCAATCGCGTTAATCACAGTTATGGACTATGATTAATCTCAAATTTAAAATACTAGGATTTACCTGTAAATGTGTTTAAATGAAGAAATGAATGACAAACCTAGTTTAAGGAAACATAACCTTTCACACCTCCGCCAGATATGAGACATCCCTAGTATTCTTTTATCATTATTATTATTTTTTTATTCAGCCATTATCAGCCTTTATACTGGCAATAAAACATTTACCAAGCCACATCACTTCAATCCCAGTATACATTTACCCAACTATTATCAAAAGTATTTCTAAATAAATACAACAAAACATTATGACAAAATGCATTATGAAGAAGTATTGGACCTGTTCTGCAGCTGCATTATAGCTAACATTAGTATCGTGTTTCATAAGACAATTTATGAGATTAAAAGTACATTTTTACTCAGAACTCACTTCAAACCACCAAAAGTGTTTGTAATAACTTCCTTTTGTGATCACATGTGGAATTTGGTCAAAAATATGCCATTTATAGCCTTTTATATCACTGCACAAATTAGCATTTCAGATGTACACATTAATCTCAAGAAAATCACATACAAACCATATTCTATCATAATCAATGGCAGGAAGAAGTTGGGGTCAAACCTTATCACATGATTAAATTGCGTAATTTGTTTTAGATTTGATCGCATGCGTTGACATCCCTAATATATATATATATATATATATATATTTGTGTGGCTTTGTAGGTGTCTGTAATACTTTTTGGGGCCACTGTGAATGAAATGGGTGTGGAAAATACTCATTACAGTGACAGTCAAATTTACTTTTTACCTTAATATACCTCATAAATTGTCTGCCTGCTTCACTGGATCCACTACAATTTGCATACCGCTGTAACCGTTCCACAGACGATGCTATTGCCTTCACCCTGCACACTGCTCTCTCCCACCTGGAAAATAAGAACACCTATGTGAGGATGCTGTTCGTGGATTATAGTTCGGCGTTTAACACGATGTGCCTGCCACACTGGTTGCGAAGCTCCAGACTCTGGGACTGAACAGGTCTCTGTGCAGCTGGATCCTGGACTTCCTGACAGGCAGAAGTCAGGTGGTCAGAATGGGCAACAACACCTCATCTCCCCTGATCCTCAACACTGGTGCTCCGCAGGGCTGCGTCCTCAGCCCACTCCTGTACTCCCTGTACACACACGACTGTACAGCAACACACAGCTCCAACGTCATCGTCAAATTTGCTGATGACACAACGGTGATAGGCCTGATCACCGACAACGATGAGACGGCCTACAGAGAGGAGGTGAGTACCCTGACTAAATAGTGTCAGGACAACCACCTCTCACTCAACATCGACAAGACCAAGGAGCTGGTGGTGGATTACAGGAGACAGAGCAGAGAACACACACCCATCACCATCGACAAGACACCTGCGGAGCGGGTAAACAGCTCTAAGTTCTTCGGTGTTCACATCACCGAGGATCTCACATGGTCTGCTCACACAGATGCAGTGCTGAAGAAGGCACATCAGCGTCTCTTCTTCCTGAGACGGCTGAGGAAGTTTGGAACGAGCCCCAGAATCCTCAGATCCTTCTTCACCTGCACTGTGGAGAGCATCCTGACCGGCTGCATCACCGCCTGGTTTGGAAACAGCACCGCTGGCAACCGCAGGGCTCTGCAAAGGGTCGTGCGAACTGCCCGCCACATTGTTGGAGGTGAGCTTCCCTCCCTCCAGGATATCTACACCAGGCGGTGTACAAGGAAAGCCCGAAGGATTATCAAAGACTCCAGCCACACGTCCCACAGACTGCTTTCTCTGCTGCCCTCAGGGCGACGTTTCCGCAGCATCCGATCCCGCACTAGCCGACTGAGGGACAGCTTTTTCCCTCAGGCTATCAGGCTAATGAACAGTCAGAAATGACCCACCCTACATCACACTCCCACTCACACAACATGCCATGCACTGCACTTTAACACAGTTCTACCGGACTACACGCACACACTGCACTAACACATCTGCTATCACTGGACACCATACAAAAGCACATCCACGACACTGCATATGCATAATCTGTTGCACCTTTGCACAACTATCTGCTGCTCAACCAATCTGCTGTTAATTTATAATCTGTTGCACCTTCACATTATTACTATGTATAGACTACATGATGTATAGATAGTGTACATAATGTAGATGTGCACATAAGGTGTATAATGTGCAGTTGATGTAACTAAGTATGTCTTTATAGTACACTGTGTGTACTGAGTATATGTATGTGTATTTTGCACATTGTCTTCTGTACAGTCTGTAAATATGTACTGTCCATATGTAAATTGTTGTTTTTTTGCACTGTCTGGAGCACGCTCATAAGAATTTCACTCACCAAGGCACTTGTGCTGTGGTGATGTGACAATAAAAGTGATTTGATTTTTGATTTAATGCTTTGAATTTCCTCCATTGCAGACTCACCCCTTGCACTGCATTGTGGGATGCGCCCGCTGGCCGGGCACCATTCTCATAATTCACTACAGTGGACAGACATGTCATCGGCGTCCTCTTGGACAGGGAGGCGGGGCCAGGGACGAGTTGGGAGAGTGAGGAGGAGACTAGTTTGTCCCCGTCTGCCCAATGCACAGCCTCCTTTATTTAACACACCTGGTGGGTGAAATATATATTGTCACTAATATTAACGCACACACATAAACAGAGTATATACTGTTGTATACAACCATTTCAATATTTCGGGGTCAGTAAAATATATATTTTTTATTGTTTTAAGGAAATTAATACTTTCATTCAGAGTAAAGACATTTATAGTGAAACAATTATAAATGCTATTCTTCTGAACTTCTTGTTCATCCGAGAATCATCCAAGAATTTGTGGAAACAGCCTTGTTGAGCACAAGAGACATCCTTCATAACGAATTTATGAAGATTTAAAAAAGAACGATTTTTAACCATTTTCTAAAAGTTAACAAAATTGCTCTTGTAGGTGGTTCTGGGTGCAGAAGCCAGAGGGGTGTGATTTTTCCCAACTATCTTCATCCACGAGCTCCAGATTCGTCCATTCTGCCGGCAACACCCCCAACAACAGACCATTGTCAGGTACATCTGTTTTTTTTAAATAAAAAATAAAAGCAAAATGTCAGCAGCTCACACTTCTATGTGTTGTGGATGCTTCCTAAATCTCTCTTGTTCCTCAGCCTTTGAGAAGGAGAAGAGCAGAAAGCTCATTCGACATTGACAACCTGGTGATGCCTTTGGGCTTGGCTGGACTAGGAGCAAGAGTACAAAGACTACAATACAAGGAAATTATCACACCAAGGTACAAATAATGCAGCTTGACCTCCAAAACCACTACACTGAGTATGCACTCACTCTAAAGTATTACAACAAGAATGAGTGATTACATAATGAACATTTACCTTTGATGAGTCAGACTTCTTGTGGTCCTTCTGTCAGACAGCCATTGTGCAAAGTGGCTTTGGTTTCAAGTAATTTCCCATTAATTATTTAAACACAGTACCAACTATCCACTGTTTCCTTGTGTCCCATCGTTTATAAAGCAGTACAGGTACATTCCAAACCAGAACCAGTCTGGCAAAATTAGCATACAGTGTATTTACATTATATTATAAGGAAGCTTAAAAAGTGACAACAGTGTTCTAGCACACTGCTATGGGTTTCCTGTGGCGATACTGAACATTTGAGAGCAGCATCACTGATGCCTTTATATAAGGATACCAGAAATACACAACTGCTGAGAGCATGATTCAATTAACTCTTACTTTACTCTACGTTTACTTCAAATTTAGTTATACATTTAAAATAAAAAGCTTTTGTTTGTTGACGTGTCATTTAGAAGATTTGTGATATGTGAGAATGAGAAACTGTCATGTCTGTTAATTGGCCAAGCCAGCAGATTTTTTGGCTGATGCTAATAGTCTTAAACTGTTGGCTGATATATAAGTCTAGCACTACTGTTGATGAAAAATGTTTAACTTTGTGTTCTGTCATGTGTTTAGTTGGAGGGAGCTGGATTCTCTCCCAGGGGTCTCCAGAAACCAGGAAAAGGCACATGCCCTGTTGTTCAATTACAATAACATACAGCACCAGCCCAATGGGGAAGAACTGGACACTGAGGAGGAAGAGGTGTGTATACCTTTAACAAGGTTGTTTTCTTTCTTATTAAGACACCTGGTATTTTTTCTATTGATTTTCTCCACCATTCAATGCATAGGTGGAGGATCTCTCTGACGCTTTGTATCTGAGCCGCCATGCAGTGTGTGAGAGCAGAGAGAGGAGTCGGTGGGGGAGCTGGGCTCGCAGACGTCGCCGGGGCAGGTGAGAGAAAACGGGTGTTAGAATAATGTTTTTCAACAACAGGAATCAATTTGTAATTAAATATTTCTAAATGCTATTTATTTGTAACATATGTGTTAGAGCTGGCTTAGCTTTTTGGGCACATTCCCCAACAGATTAAGTCACAGGGCTTATGAGGATGATACAAATTCAGAAAATAAATAAAATATAAAATGACATAAAAGAAAACAACAAAGAATACAAAATAACATTTTAATAAATTAATAATTTTTGATTAAATACATGCAGCCTTGATGTGCTTTCTTTCAGGAACCTCAAAAAAATCTTACAGACCCCAAATTTTTGCATTAAAAGTTAGCAGTAGATTGCATTAATGGTTAATGTAATGTCACATCACAACTTTTACATAAAATAATATGTATTTACATATATGCATTACATATATGTATATGTAAGTTCACAAATAACTTCTACATGTACTTTTTTCAACATCAAGAATGTAGGTTAAGATTTACATAGGATCGCTTGGTACTAAAGCTTACACATATGCCTATGTCATGCACTCGATCAATTAATGTGTGGCTATAAAACAGTGGGTAGTTCTATAGTAGTTTTAGATGAAGTATAGCATGTCAAACTGCAGGACGCTGAGGTCACTGCTTGAAATGTCATTCTCTGCTTGACTTCCTCTCTCAGATCTTCTTCCTCCTTCAATGGGGATGGGAAGAGCTCCAGGGGATTGGAGCAGACACCTGGCTCTCCAGATTCCAGGCAAAGTCATTTTGCAGAAGGAGAAGGCTCACCACGCAGCCCCTTCTGTACTGGAGCGGAGGATCCCTTCAGCCAGGCTGAGGATGAACAGTTGGTGTGTGTGTGAAAGGAAGAGGACTTATCGTTCAGTTTAACTTCATTATTGCTGTAACCATGGCAATTATTTAGTTGGAAGAAAATCCTGTAGTTCGAAATGTCAAAATGTCTGCAGTATTCTATTTTTCCATGAATAATTCAATCCTTGAGTCTTCTTCTGGGGGCTGTTTGTGAATCCTGAAAGATATACAGTTTAAGTCAAAAGTTTACATACACCTTGCAGAATATGCAAAATTATGTTTTATCAAGTAAGAGGGATCATACAAAATGCATGCTATTGTTTATTTATCACTGACCTGAATAAGATATTTCACATAAAAGATGTTTACATGTAGTTTACAAGATAAAATAATAGTTGAATTTATAAAAATGTTCAAAAGTTTACATACGCTTAATTCTTAATACTGTGTTTTTACCTGAATGATCCACAGATGTGTTTTTTTTTGTTTAGTGATAGTTGCTCATGAGTCCCTTGTTTGTCCTGAACAGTTAAACGTCCTGCTGTTCATCAGAACATTCCTTCAGGTCCCACAAATTCTTTGGTTTTCCAGCATTTGTGTGTATTTGAACCCTTCCCAACAATGACTGTAGGATTTTGAGATCCATCTTTTCACACCGAGGACAACTGAGGGACTCATTTGTAACTATTACAGAAGGTTCAAATGCTCACTGATGCTCCATGCATTAAAGGGATAGTTCACCCAAAAATAAAAATTCTCTCATCATTTACTCACCCTCAAGTAGTTCCAAACCTGTATGAATGTCTTTGTTCTGCTAAACACAAGGGAAAATATTCTGAAGAATGTGGGTAACAGAGCGGTTCTGGGGCACTATTGACTTCTATATTATTTGTTTCATACTATGGAAGTCAATGGTGCCCCAAAACAGCCTGGTTACATTCTTCAAAATATCTTCTTGAGTGTTCGGCAGAACAAAGCAATTCATACATGTTTGGAAATACTTGAGTAAATGATGACAAAATTTATATTTTTTAGGTGAGCTATCCCTTTAATAGCCGGGGCGTGAAAACTTTTGAACAGAATGAAGATGTGTGTATATGTTTCTTGTTTTGCCTAAATATCATATTTTGTACTAAATACTAAATGTACTGCCCTTCAGAATCTACAGATAGTCACATTTTTTCCAGAAGACAAATTAAGTTAAATGTACCCTGATCTTCAAATTCAAAAAGCTTTCACGCCCTGGCTCTTAATGCATGGTTTTTCCTTCTGGAGCATCAGTGAGCATTTGAATCTTCTGTAATAGTTGCAAATGAGTCCCTCAGTTGTCCTCGGTGTGAAAATATGGATTCTAAAAATCCTACAGTCATTGTTGGAAAGGGTTCAAATACACACAAATGCTGGAAAACCAAAGAATTTGTGGGACCTGAAGGAATGTTCTGATGAACAGCAGGACGTTTAACTGTTCAGGACAAACAAGGGACTCATGAACAACTATCACCAAACAACAAAAAAACACATCTGTGGATCATTCAGGTAAAAACACAGTATTAAGAATTAAGCGTATGTAAACTTTTGATTTTTTTTTATAAATTAAACTATTATTTTATCTTGTGAACTACATGTAAACATCTTTTATGTGAAATATCTTATTCAGGTCAGTACTAAATAAACAATAGCATGCATTTTGAATGATCCCCCTTACTTGGTAAAATAATCAACATTTTGCAGATTTTGCAAGATATATGTAAACTTTTGACTTCAACTGTATATGCTTAATATTCTTTACATTGTGAGAGAATATGAACGCATATAATAAACCCCAGTGTTTTGGAGTTTAATAACCTCAGTGAATCATCATCATCATCTTCTATATTTGCAGGCTGTGCTGCCATGGGAATGCCGGTCATTCCCTCTGCAGGAGTCAGAACTTCAGTGGATGCAGGAGGAGGAAGAGGCGGAGCCCGATGAGGACCCGTGCACCGCCAGTGGCCGTAGCCAAAGCACGGACTCGGGCATCTCTGTGGGCAGCCTGGAGCTCTCCCCGAGGACCCCTCAACCCCCTCAGCAGCACTCAAGCACAGAGCGAGCCACCCCTCACACACTGTCCTGCAAACCAGCCACCCCGACAACAGTCTCTACAGCTCAGGATTCTCCCAAACTTCTTATTTCCTTGTACTTGTCCTCTCCGTTATCATAGCGTATCATTTGTCCAGCCGTTTTTCTGCTCTAATATGAAAACAAAACCACATGTCCTAATGCCATTGACCCTGTCAACTTATTTATCTAACCACGAGCACCTTATGTCCTCGTTCCCTGAACCCTCTGGAGCCTTAAATAAACCACAGAGCCTATTATTTATAATCTTCCCTCAAACCCTCACTCACTCGCCCAATAATAAACGCATCTCCACCAACAGCCCAGTTTCCCCAATGAGCTTCTCTGGTCCTTCCTTATACATCCTTTCAACTCTTCTTCACCAGCCTGCCCCCGATACAGCTGCCGTTCAATCTGACGCTACTGTAATGAATAGATGGTGTCTGTTTTTCTGTTGTTTATACATTTTTTGGATCTGTCTAAATCTTTTTCTCCAGCTATGTCAGTCATTTTGCGTTTTAGTTAAATCATTGTGTTTAAAGCTCTAAGCTGTTTTCACGGATCAAGATGTTACACCAACAAAGTCGAGCCCAAATTGAAAGCTCTTGGTTATTGATCTCCATATAAAGGCACTACATATTACCCTCATTTTCTTGTTACCTTATTCATGTGTTGTATTGTATGTATTCCACCGAGATGTATACGTACTGCCGAAGAATCATAGCATTTAAAGTCTGTTACATGCTCTCTGAACGCTACCTGTGTCTTTCCTCCTTCCTTTTGAGCTCAACACAAGAAGTATTTTTGATTTCCATATGACATGCTGTGTGTGTGTGTGTGTGTGTGTGTATATTATGTTAAAGGAAGGGTGGTAGTTATTGTGCTGATCAGAGAGTATGTATGTGTGTGATTTAGACAGGTCTGCTGTACTGCTGAATTAGGGGGTAGCGTTGGTGAATAAAATCATGATTTTGTAGGAACACAAAATACGAGAGGATAAAAGTAAATGGAAGTTCTGTTTGAAGCGCACATGATGCACAATGCAAAGAAGTAATAAAAGTAATAAACACGTAGATGAGAACTACTTTTGCTTGATGCTTATCTACTTTACTCATTTATTATTTATGTTGCTGTATGCAAGCACATTTCAGACACATAACATGAAAATCTGGTTTTGGTAAACCATAATTATGAGATAAAACAAATTATGACTTAATCATAATTACAAGATAAGTCTTGACATAAGTTTGAAATGTATCATTTTTTTCATATGATTAATTTGTCATAGCTACTATTTATGTCAGTTTCGACTTTCATCTCAATTATGATTTAGTAGCCTATGCATAATTATTATTGATCAAAAACAAGTGTTTTCCTTACCTGTCGAAAAAGGGGCTTTCGTATTCCTGCCTAATTTGTCCTAAATAACTTTTTTATTTATTACCCCCATGGATAACAACTTCTTTCTGTAATGCACCAAGAAGTACTTGGCACCTACATAATTTGTTGAGGTTGTTGATTTTAAACGACAAGACACAAAAGTAACATTGAATACTATTATTCATAAAAGTAGTGGACAAAGCACTTGAAAAGGACATTGACAGCGAATGTTTTACTGTCTTTTTAATCCTACCCTAACATTAAATTCCTGTATAAACTGGTTTGTTATCATTTCATACATTATAAGGATTAAACAATTACAAATAAAAGCTCTTTGCAATGTTTAATAGCATGGACATAATAAATACTAATAGATATAATGCCATTTATTATGTCTATGTTTAATAGAGCCACAGACAGAGGCAGTTTTGATATAGCACAGCGGAACACAACAGCGTACTCTTTCTGGCGGTCATTAAGAAGATCCGTTGCAATAGGTGTCGCTAATGCGCTAAAACAGTCTGTCACGCCCAAATAACAAACTAGAGGAAGTGAATGCATCGCATATGACAACATACTGGTGAGTAAAACAAGTAAGAGATGTTTGTTTAAAATTTACTACTGAAAAAACAACAACACACGTGTTATTTAGATATTACACTGGTGTTTGTTTTATAATAGACAGCACTGTTATTGGTTTATGTATTACTTGTGCAGACAGACACTGCCTTGTGCAGCCACTCCTTAGTTAATATATAGACATAAACAACTGAGTATATATATCAGCTACACATCAAATGAAAGAATATCCATTAAAAATAAATACAATATTGATATTAACCTCTCAAACGTACTGAAAGCATATTATTTGACGAGGTTAAGCATGTTACAAAAAACATGTTAATTGTTGTAAAGCATTCATTTTTCAAAATGTAATAACGGAATTAGAGACCTAAAAATACTTGATAATTGGCTGAAACTTTTTTTTTCAGAAAATTTCTGAAGTACATAATAAGTACGATAAATAGTATTACAATATAAATGCACATGTATTGACACCCAGGTAGTTCTTAAGTAACGTTAGGTATCCACTGTATTTGTATTCTTTTATAGAAATGACCTGTTTCTTTCATTATACAATCATGTGAAAAAGAAAGGATACTCAATTGAATTCTATGGTTTTCTGTATCAGGACATAATAAAAAATAACCTGGTCCTTGGCAGGTTTTATAATGTGGAAAAGAAAACCTTTGGAATGCAAAACTAAAGCCAAGATAGAAAGCCATGGGTGACATCTAAGAACACAAATTATTCAGTTGCCTGTAGATCCACTTTTAGCAGCAATAACTTGAAGTAATAATTTTCTGTATGACTTTATCAGTCTCTCGCATTGTTTTAGAAGAGTTTTGGCCCACTCTTCTTTAAAATGTTGCTCCAGTTTATTGAGGTTTATGGGCATTTTGTATGCACAGCTCTCGCCACAGCATTTCAGTCTGGATGAGGACTGGGCTGTTACAATACCTTGGTTATTTTCTTTTTCAGCTGTTTTGTAGATTTGCTGGTGTGCTTGGGATCTTTGCCCTGTTGCATTACCCAATTTTGGTAATAGGTTTATATACAGAAGAGTCCAAAGTCAACTCCATTACTGTGAGGTGCCCAGGTCCTGTGGCTACAATACAACCCCAAAATCATCAGCCCTCCCCCAGCATGTGTGACTTTTGGTAGTGGTGTTTGTGCTGATATGCTCTTTTGGCTTTCATCAAACAAAGCGCTGTGCATCCCGGCCAAACATCTCCACTTTGGTCTTGTATGTTGAAAGGACAGTGTTCTAGAAGACTTATGGTTTGTTCAGATGCAAGACCAGCAAACTGCCAAAACGTTTATAGAGATGCTCACACTTGATGATGATCAGTTAATCAAAGGTATTTGATTAGCAGTGCCAGACAATTACTTATCCTTTTAATTCTTATGAGAACAGCAAGTAATTGTCACCCATGGCTTTTCTGTTTTGGCCTAGTTTTAAATAAATGAAACGGTGTGATATGTCATGAGTTGTTGATTATTCTGAGGTTTTATTGTTCTAAATATTAAGACCTGCCAAGGATCAGATTATTTTTTATGTCCTGATACAGAAAACCATGGAATTCAATAGGGTGTACTTTCTTTTTCATATGACTGTATATGCATTTTATAATGTAATTTATCAAATGAATTTAAATATGTCTACATTCTGCAATATTAGAGATTGTAGGCCAAAGGACACATTACCAGAAAGTAGCTGAAGTAGGTCACATGTAATCAAGTGATTAAATAGTAATGTTCATGCTGACTATTCCAAAATGTTAGACTGAATCTATATGCCAGAAATCTTTATTCCAATCTCTACCAGATCCTGTCAGAAGGTATTTGTTTTGTCTGATACCCAAAACCAGTTCCTAAATGTGGATTGTGTCTGGTACTCAAAACTGTACTACTAAACGTCATCTGCCAGCCTGAGAGGTAAAAGCAGGAAGCAAAAAATAAAGGAATGATTATAAAAATTGAGCAGGGTTTATTGCATCTTGGTTGCATATGTTTCAATGCTCAGACTTTGTCTGGACTTCATCTGACCAGCACAAAGTTTTATTATTCCAGACCAGAACAAAATCAGTGGAGAATTACTGCTTCACAACATAATCGTGTGGCATTTAAAACCTTAAAATGGAAACATTCTCTCATCTCTAACCTGTAAAGACAAATGTCCCTTCAAACCACATAATCATCAGACTAAACAACAATAAAAACACTAAAAGAGCTAGGAAAATAATCTTTAGATCCTACAGTATGGGGGAATGTATAAACATTCATGTTATTGGTTCGTTACATTTCCAGCAATAACAACATTTGCTGTTTTCCTTGCAGCATTTCTGTGGCATCATGGGGGTTCACGGACTTACAAGTTTTGTGGAAGGAAATCGTCTGTTCTTCACAGATATGAGACTGCGAGACTGTCGCCTTGTGATTGATGGGTGTAGTTTGTATTTTCGATTATATTTCAACTCTGGGTTGGATCAATCACGGGGTGGAGACTACGACACGTTTGTGGCGTTAGTTCGACAGTTTTTTGCAGCACTTTCAGAATGTGCCGTGCAGCCGTTTGTTGTGTTAGATGGTGGAATGGACCAGACGGACAAGAAGTTCAAGACACTACAGGAAAGAGTCCAAAGCAAAATCCGAGAAGCTCACGCTCTTTCCCGAGGATCTCACGGTTCAGTTCTCCCTCTGCTTGCACGTGAAGTCTTCATACAGGTCCTTTCGGAGATTGGTGTCCCTTTAGTTCAATGTATTTCCGAAGCTGATTTTGAAATAGCCTCTCTTGCTAAACACTGGGCATGTCCAGTTCTGACCAACGACAGTGACTTCTACATCTTCGACCTCAAAGGTGGCTACCTACCTTTTTCATTCTTTCAATGGAATAACGTCAGCGGTAAGGCCACAGAACGCTTCATCCCTGCATGCAATTTCACCGTGAACCGCTTCTGCTCACATTTCAACCAAATGAACAAGCAGCTCCTCCCTCTATTTGCTGTTGTCATCGGGAACGACTACACACCTGATAAAATAACCAAGATTTTCTTCAGCCGCGTGGAGCTCGAAAGAGTACCATCCGGTCGGAAGTATGGACGTAGTTGTAGTCCTCGAATCGAGGGCTTTTTGCTCTGGTTGTCTCAGTTTACCTGCCCAGTAGATGCTCTGGAGGAAGTCCTGGAGATTTTGGGTGAACAACGGAAAGGAAACTTGCGTACGCAACTCTCTGCAGGAATGCAGGACTACCAGCTTCCTCCGAGAAGCAGTTTGGCTCAATACTTCTCAAGTCCCCAACCTGCGCTTCCAGATGCCCAGGGGCTCCCAGCAGTACTGGTTTCTAAACCCGAATGGCTTTTAAGGAATGTTGCATCAGGTAAGCTATCGTCCTTTGTCTTGGATGTGCTTGTCCACCAGAAGGTACTGTTAGTTGCGCAGGTGGAGAATAGTAACCTGCCTAGCAGTCATACAACCTCATTGAGTATCCGAAAGACGATCTACAGCCTTCTGCTTGAAAAGGCTAGACAGGATAGTCACACGCCACAGGGAGTCAACCAGAGAGGAAGAGGAAGAGGAAGGCAGTCTCAGGGTAAAGGAGGACAACAGTGTGACATCCCATGTGTTGATGAGTATGACAGACAAGAACTGAATCTCAAGAAAAACACAGTGGAGGCTCACCGACCCAAGGGTGTGCCACAGCTTGATCTTGCTGCAATTGACAAGGTGAGGAATGACTTCTGCATGTAAATATTGTCTGCATATATATTCCTCCAACTAACGCTTGTTTTTTTGTTTTTTTTAAGGCGCCTACACAAGTGAGGCTGCAAGTATTTTTGGGAACACTCAGTGTGATGGACCATGTTTTACAGCCATTACCCCCTCACCTTTGCCTTCCAGTGTGTGTGACGTATTTCTGGATGAATAACTGTAAACCAAAGCCCAGTCAGCCTCTACTGCAGGCCATATTGTTGGGACTGGTGTACGGGGAACACTGCTGGAGAAGGGCCCATCCTAATGGTATCTCTGACCTTTTTTACGCCACATCTGTCACAGGTGTTTGGTTTGCGACAGAAAAAAATTGCGAAATTGACATAAGTTATAGATAAAATCTATTATGATGAGAATGAACTTTATTTGCTGATCAACTTAATGTCTTCAGTTTTAAGAGCTTTAATCACATTCAGTCGTCTTGTTTCTCTCTCTCTCTGTCATACAGACCCACTATTTGGCAGCAAAGCTTCTGCTTCTGTATGTCAGCGATTATCTCATCTGAGGGTCAATCCAGGACAAAGGAGAGGCCTAGATCTGGGTGTGGCCCATTTGCTCAGCCAATGGCAATCATGTATGTGGGCGGCAATGTTCCTGAACCAGTTACTGTGTTTCCCATTACCTGAACCTCGATGTGCCTGGTAGGGTATAAAATGAACTCAGTGAAATATTTCTTAGTTCTCATTCTGCTGTTTTAATTCAATTATTACCATTATCACCTTATTTATCTGATTTACCCTAAAACGCTGACAGTATATTGGGGGTAAAAACCGTAATCTTCGGCCAAATCAACCGTGTGTGTGTGTGTGTGTGTGTGTGTGTGTGTGTGTGTGTGTGTGTAATAATACAAATACAATAATTGTATTTTTATAATTATATTATATAAGTAATTTATATTATATTCTCTGTGTTTCATAAAGGGTTTTCAGTGGTACACTGCTACATGGTCTTGAGGCTGCCATAAGAGGGGGTCACCAGTGTGAGACTCTGCTTGCTGGGGACGCTGTTGCTTGGCAGCTTTACTCCATCATGCTAGAGGCATTGACGGGTCCTGCAGTATCAGCAACAGCAAGCAGGGGTCGAGGAGACGGGCAGAGACAGTTTCAGCACAGAGGGAGGGGCCAGGGGGGGAGAGGACGGGGCAATGAAGGGAGAGGGAGGGGCAATAGGGGAGGAAGGAGGGGCAACAGCAGCAGAGGAATGATGTCTTCATACAGCACTGTGGACAACAGGTTTGCACTGTTGACCTTTGATGACTCTCAGCAGTGGTGGCATTGAAATGGCAGCAGGAAATGATAGATTAGATTTGAAAGGTTAGTTTAGGAGAGGAGAATAAAGAATTTCAGAAATAGTTATGTTTTTAACTTTGTTCTTATGCGGCCTTTCACTTTATAAAAGCATGATGTGGCTGAGGATGTCAGTGCCAATTTTCAGATGAGAGTAGCTTTTACCAACTTCATTTCAAGAAACACAAACTTTTTTTTACTATGATTTTTTTTTACTATGAGAGCTATTATATATGCAGCATTAGGTTAATATGCACTATATCTATTTTGCAGCTACAGCATGAAAATGGTCTGTTTAATGTAGACTTTTATTCTATTTAATTGAATGAACTTTTATGAAAAAATGTGTGTGCTGTAATTTGCAAGTATCACGTTTTTAACAGGATCTGATTCCTCTCCTTACATTAGGTAAAGTTTTATTTTTGTGCCAATGAGACAACAGCCAATATGATTTAGTTGTGACTGAATACAAAACTTTGTGATATTCTGTTTCAAAACAGCACATAATCTCTTGGTTCACTGCTGTTTAATTAATTTACTGCAGACTGAAATTAAGTGGCAAATTATCAAGTGCAGTTTTATTGGATAGTGTCATTATGCTCTAGTAGATGTTAATCAAGGCACATTATTACAAGAAACTTGTTTGAAGTTTAATATCTCTTGGCGGGTAACTTGTCATATATCAAAAGCTTATATTTCAAAGTATTTGTTTCTGAAATGTCTAATTGCACTTAACCATGGAAAGTTCTGTTCATGACTAAACAAGACACAAGTTAATTAGTAACACACATTAACATAAACTTAGCAAAAGCAAAATGGTTGAAGAAGTGCTATTAATAATGACAATAATAATAAACTTTATTTTCTATAGCACCTTTAAAGGTACATCTCAAAGCGCTTTACACAGAAAAAATATAAATAATAGGAATAATAACAATTAAAAAAGTAAAATAAACATCATTCATATGACACAAAGAAATCACTTAAAAGCTATTCTGAAAAAAGCTATGTTTTAAGAACAGATTTGAAAACACTAGAAGTGATCTCAAAAGAAAATAATTCCAGAGTTTTGGTGCACAGTGAATGAATGAATTGTGATGAAATAATGAATTTTAATCTCAAGAGGTGTTGGATGTAATTACTTCTCTCTTTGTCCTGGCATTTTAAGATAGGCAGAAGTATATGAATTATAATTAATCTTTGTTGTATATATAAAAAACTGATTATTATGGTAAAATGTGTTTGAATAACTAATAAATGTATTTGAAAATCTTTTACATTTGGGCTATCTTCAATAACAGTTTGTATTAATTTTTATTGTATTGCATATTTAATATATCACAGTAACTATACGTTTTCAACAGTGATAATAAGTAATATTTATTGAGCAGCAAATCAACAGAATAATTTCTGAAGGATCATGTGACAGCAGAAAATGCTGAAGATGCAACTTTACAAGAATAAATGACCTTTTAAAATACATTCAAATATAAGTTATTTTTAATTGTATCATATTTCCCATAATATTCTGGATTTTACAGTATCTATGAACAAATAAATGCAGCTTTGGTGAGCATAGCACAAAAAAAAACGGACCCTAAACAAAACATTGTGCTAATGAGTTTACTTAATTAGACACAATTTACAAATCAAGAGACCTGCGATAACATTTGTAAATCTTTTCACGTTGAGTTTTTAGGATGTGATGGTCTTATGATTTGACAGATTTTTGTACAGGTTTTTAATTATTATTCTTGTCCTGAAGTTTATTTGTCAGTTTGTTGGCTTGTGTTATTCAGTGTAGTAGTAGTACGGGGGTCTAATCTTGGCACGAGGGGCTGGAGAGCGCGGATCAGATGTCGGATCCATGACTGTAATAGCAGTCGTGCCTGGAGATTCCCACCGACTCCGTGGGAAGCATTCTTACGACTTAATAACACAGACACGCTGACAGACCGAGACAGCAGAAAATAGGGTGTGTGTGTGAGAGAGAGAGAGAGAGAGAGCTGCTGGCGTTTCAAATTGGGAGAGGGCTCGAGCACAGGACCCAGGCACCGACTCAGATCTTTGTGTTTTTGACACAATCATATAGGAGCATAGCCATGAGCAGGATTGGAATACAGCTGCAGTTTCTGCTGTACTCGGTGTCAGCCTACCTTTCACCGTACAGTCTGGAAAATATCCTCCCGATTCCTACAGGTATGCGAGCGCGTTAGGGATTGTCAGTTTGTGATGATAAAGAGAGCGCGTGGCTTGTGATATGTTTGCGTATGTACGCAGCTTTTCAAATAAATATACAGTTTTAGATGGATAGATAAATAGAAAAGTCAATGTATTGCATGTATTAAAAAAAATATATTAAAATATTATGTTACTTATTACATTCTATTTTACATGCAGTATATAGGGCCCAAACGTTTTACGTTCTTTTCTCGGGTTTTAATTATGTTTTTAATGAATCATTTTCAGTTGTAAATTATAAGATCAGCATAACCTTTTGAATGAAAACTTGTGCAAAATACATAACATATTGAACTATATTTACATTGTCTATGCTGTCATGACATTTATAAAATGTTTGCTTGGTAATTTATACAGTTAGTGATTCATTTATGTTCTATATTTCATCTTAAAGGTGTTGCATGTTTTGTCAGACTTCATACTTCCCAAGTGGTATTAAGTCTTGTTCAGATCTTATGTTGAATTCTGTAGGCTATGTTCATCCGTACGTATCCATTCTCTATTAGGTGTATTTTTCATATAGTTTTTTAAAAGCATTTCAGCAAACAGCAGTGCTATTCCTTCACAAGTATTTTTGCCAATAAGATTATTGATTATTAGTGTGTCTTTGTCTCGTCTGGATGGTTTTGTGGTTTATTCTTTAGATCGGGATCCAAATGATATCTTGAAAAGATTTGACCCTTGTTGTCTGCTGACCCCGCCTCCCCCTCCTTTGTTCCCGCCCCCTCCTGGTGTCTGGAAAAGAGAGCCTGTGAGTGACATAACATTAGTGTACATAATTTAAACAGCAGGAAAAAACAGCATGTCTGTTAATACACCCTTTATCTGTTTTTCAAGACCTTGCCTAGTCGTGTGGAGGGGACGAGAGTACGAGAGGAGGATGGGGAGCAGGGGAAGGAACTCTGTGTGGCGGGACCACCAGGATCTCCTGGACCTGCTGGACCACAGGTAAGGAACACAAAGAGTTACCGAAGTTCCTCCCCAGATAACCAAGCGAGTTGAGAACAAAATATATGAATTAATTGGTTTTAATTTGTTTTAGGGTCACACTGGCATCCCGGGGACGGAAGGACCCAAAGGCGATAAGGTGAGATGGGTAAACATCTGATTTACGAGGAATCAGTTGCTTATGGGTCTGTTAATTGTGAAGTCTTTTATAAAACTGAATTCTTCTTCTTTTCACTTTAGGGTGACATCGGAAGACCAGGATCAAAGGTCAGATTCTCATCTTTGATCTTCTAAAGTATTTATTCATTATTGTGCACTGAATGCATGAATGGCGGTAATGGAAAGTCAGGGATGGCTTCCAGTTTTCATAGAGCACATGGAGCAGAAACCTTGATTCACACATATTTTGTATATCATTTCTGTCATATAAAATATCTCTGTTTGTGACGAGGCAGGTTGCATTTTGCAGACCAGTATGCTGTTTATGACATGCTCTCTTGGTGCATGTAATAGTTGAACAGGGTGTCAGGCCATGTGCTGTTTCATTGGCTGCAGTGCACTGCAGTTCTGCCCTGTAATATTACTTAGTGCTGAACTCAGACATTAATCTTAGTCCTGCACCGCTGCGCTCAGTCAAAACACACCGCTATTTAATTGCACTGAACTCCTAAGCACCTCAAGCAAAAAGAGGGAAGGAGATTGAAGCATGGGAGACTGCAAAAAATAATTTTCTTAATCAGATTTTTTGTTCTGTTGTCCATTAAAAATATAAAAACATTTGCATAAATTTGCATAAATACAGAACAACAGCATAAAATTAAACACTTGTTTTCAGAGAAAATATATTTTGGGAATAAAAACATTTTCATTTTATATTGTTTTATTTTTGTTGGTATTTTTTTCTAGGGAAATGTGTAAGGAAAATACAATTCATTCCAGATGGGCTCAGTAAGATTTTTTAAATGTTTTTGAAATTAGTCTCTTTTGCTTACTAGTATTATAATATGAATAGCTAATATCATCTTACAATAGATGTAACGCTTCATTAAACATTGGTGTATTTCATTATAATGTAGTTGCTGCCTTTTTATGAATTGTTACTTATTCATGTCTGTTGCACTGATTTTACCATCAGTAAAGGGTTTGCGTTGTGCCCTAGAACACCCTTTACCTGTGATAAAACGCACAGCTTCTCATGATTTATTACTTTATCATATTACATGATTTTACTTCTCAAATAATATTTATAAATATAGTTAAGAATGCTTAGGTGTTGGTGTTAGAAAACAAGGCCAGAAATAAAGTAATTTTATACAGTACAGATAGGGGATAGAAATAGTTTCTAGTGTTAAAAGCAAACGAGGGAGAGTGTTTGAGTAAAGAACCTGGAATAGGCTGATGTAGTAATGGAATGAAGAGGACTGCTGAGAGGCAGGGATGCTGAGTAGGTGCTTTGTCTTTGATTAAAGCTGCTGTGTACACTCAACACTTCAGCTGCACTGCCAGATCTGACTGGGTTGTGGTTGCGGTGGGTGTATACAAGCAAAATAGCTCACAAATATTTATTCTCTTTGTTTTTGTAGGGTCATAGTGGGCGTCCGGGTCTGCCTGGGAAAGCAGGCTCTGCAGGGCTGCCCGGCCCAGAGGGACCTAAGGTGGGTGAGTTTTACCTCCACACACCATCTGACCCAAGTAGTCTAGCCACATACTGCACTAACATAATTAAAAAAATTCTGTCATTAATTACTCACCCTCATGTTGCTCCAAACCCGTAAGACCTTCGTTCATCTTTGAGACACAAATTAAGATATTTGGATGAAATCCTAGAGCTTTCTGTCCCTGCATAAACAGCAATGTCATAACCATAATTCAAGGCTCAGAAAAGTAGTAAGGACATAATTCAAATTTATTTTATCCATGTCTTTACTACCCTCCTGGGTAGGGATGGGTATCGTTAAAGGGATAGTTCACCCAACAATTTAAATTATGTCATCATTTACTCACCCTCAAGTAGTTCCAAACATGTACAGGTGCATCTCAATAAATTTGAGTTTCCTGCCAGTCAAGCACACCATCACCATGGTCATTTAACCAACTTTTGGTGCTTTTGGCAGTGTGGACAGGTGCCAAATCCTGCTGGAAAATGAAATCAGCATCTTTAAAAAGCTGGTCAGCAGAAGGAAGCACAAAGTGCTCTAAAATGTCTTGGTAAATGGGTGCAGTGACGTTGGTTTTCAAAATACACAATGGATCAACACCAGAAGATGACATTGCACCCCAAATCATCACAGACTGTGGAAACTTAACACTGGACATCAAACAACTTGGGCTATGAGCTTCACCACCCTTACTCCAGACTCTAGGACCTTGGTTTCCAAATTAAAGACAAAACTTAATCTCATCTGAAAAGAGGACTTTGGACCACTGGGCAACAGTCCAGTTCTTCTTCTCCTCAGCCCAGGTAAGACGCCTCTGATGACAACTGTAGCCAAATTCCTTGACCCGTCTGTGTGTGGTGGCTCTTGATGCCTTGACCTCAGCCTCAGTCCATTCCTTGTGAAGTTCACCCAAATTCTGTAATCGATTTTTCTTGAAAATCCTCATAAGGATGCGGTTCTCTCCGTTGGTTGTGCATCTTTTTCTTCCACACTTTTTCCTTCCACTCAACTTTCTGTTAATTGTCTCTTCTGGACAACTGTCAGATCAGCAGTCTTCCCCATGATTGTGTAGCCTAGTGAACCAAACGGAGACCATTTTGAAGGCTCAGGAAACCTTTGCAGGTGTTTTGAGTTGATTATCTGATTGGCATGTCACCATATTCTAATTTGTTGAGATAGTGAATTGGTGGATTTTTGTTAAATGTGAGCCAAAATCGTCACAATTAAAAGAACTAAAGACTACTACTTCAGTCTGTGTGCATTTAATTTATTTAATACACAAGTTTCACAATTTGAGTTGAATTACTGAAATAAATGAACTTTTCCACGACATTCTAATTAATTGAGATGCACCTGTATAATTGTCTTGTTTCTGTCGAACACACAGGAAGATATTTTGAAGAAAGTTTGTAACCAGGCTGTTATGGGGCACCATTGACATCCATATTAGGAAAAACAATACTATGGAAGTCAATGGTGCCCCAGAAGTCAAGTCAAGTCACCATTATTTATATAGCGCTTTTAACAGTACATATTGTTGTACTGTTGTACAGAACTGCTCTGTTTCCCACATTCTTCAGAATATATCACATCAAATCACTTTTATTGTCACATCCCCACAGCACATGTGCCTTGGTGAGTGCAATTCTTGAGAGCGTGCTCTAGACAGTGCAAAAACAATTTACATATAGACAGTACATACTTACAGACTTATACAGATGACAATGTGCAATATACACATACATATACTCATTACACACAGTGTACTATTAGACATACACTTATCAATACACATTATACCCCGTATGTACACATTCTACATTATGTACACATATATACACACAGTAATATGTGAAGGTACAACAGATTATAAATAATCCGGATACGCAATGTCATGGATGTGCATTGGATGGTATCCAGTGGTAGAAGATAGATTTTTGTATTTGTGCAGTGTGTGCGTGTAGTCCAGTTGAACTGTGTAAAAGTTAAAGTGCAGTGCATATCATACCCTAAAGTGAGAGTGTGCTGTAGGGTGTATTAGTTCTGACTGTTCATTAGCCTGATAGCCTGAGGGGAAAAAGCTATCCCTCAGTCGGCTAGTGCGGGATCGGATGCTGCGGAGACGTCTTCCTGAGGGCAGTAGAGAGAACAGTCTGTGGGACGGGTGGCTGCAGTCTTTGATGATCCTCCTGGCTTTCCTTATACACCGCCTGGTGTAGATGTCCTGGAGGGAGGGAAGCTCACCTCCAACAATGGGGTGGGCAGTTCGCACGACCCTTTGCAGAGCTTTGCGGTTGCCAGCGGAGCTGTTTCCAAACCAGGCGGTGATGCAGCCGGTCAGGATGCTCTCCACAGTGCAGGTGAAGAAGGATCTGAGGATGCTGGGGCTCATTCCAAACTTCCTCAGCCGTCTCAGGAAGAAGAGGTGCTGATGTGCCTTCTTCAGCACTGCATCTGTGTGAGCAGACCATGTGAGATCCTCTGTTATGTGAACGCCGAGGAACTTAGAGCTGTTTACCCGCTCCGCAGGTGTCTTGTCGATGGTGATGGGTGTGTGTTCTCTGCTCTGTCTCCTGAAATCCACCACCAGCTCCTTGGTCTTGTCGATGTTGAGTGAGAGGTGGTTCACCTGACACCATTAAGTCAGGGTACTCACCTCCTCTCTGTAGGCCGTCTCATCGTTGTCGGTGATCAGGCTTATCACCATTGTGTCGTCAGCAAATTTGACGATGACTTTGGAGCTGTGTGTAGCTGTACAGTCATGTGTGTACAGGGAGTAGAGGAGTGGGCTGCGGACGCAGCCCTGCGGAGCACCAGTGTTGAGGATCAGGGGAGATGAGGTATTGTTGCCCATTCTGACCACCTGACTCCTGCCTGTCAGGAAGTCCAGGATCCAGCTGCACAGAGATCTGATTAGTCCCAGAGTCTGGAGCTCTGCAACCAGTGTGACAGGCACTATGGAGTTAAACGCTGAACTATAATCCACGAACAGCATCCTCACATAGGTGTTCTTATTTTCCAGGTGGGAGAGAGCGGTGTGCAGGGTGAAGGCAATGGCATCGTCTGTGGAACGGTTGCTGCGATATGCAAATTGTAGCGGATCCAGTGAGGCAGGCAGCACAGAGCAGATGTGTTCTCTGATGAGTTTCTCAAAACACTTACTGAAGATGGGTGTCAGACCAATGGGCCTCCAGTCATTCAAGCATGTGATTTTATTTTTCTTTGGTATGGGCACAATGGTGGATTTTTTTAAGCATGAGGGAACCACAGACAGAGAGAGGGAAAGGTTGAAAATGTCTGTAAAAACCCTGGCTAGCTGGAAAGCGCATGCTTTTGAGCACACAGCCTGGTATGCCATCCGGATATTCACCACTGGAAGGATCGGGTTACATCTGCGATGGAAATGGAGAGTGGACTCACCTCTTCTGCAGCCGCCGCGGGAGCGCTCTCTGTGTGGGTGGTGTTGTGAGCCTCGAAACTAGCATAAAAAAATGATTAAGCTCGTCCTGTAGAGAGGTGGCAATGTTCACAGTAGCTGGTTTATTCCTTTTAAAACCTGTGATGTTATTGATTCCCTGTCACATGCTTCTTGTGTTGTTGGTGATGATTTGTTCTTCAACTTTGTATTTATATTGTCGTTTGGCGGCTTTGATTAAATTCCTGAGATCGTAACTGGCTTGTTTTCGATCGTCAGTGTTTCCGGATTTAAAGGCAGATGTCCGCGCTGACAAGGCTGATTGAACATCACTGTTAATCCACGGTTTTTGGTTGGGGTAGATGCGGATTGTTTTTGTCGGTACTACGTCCTCTATACACTTCCTGCATCTCTCGCATGGATTGTTAGGGAGGAATGCATACACACTGCTGTGAAGGTAGGGTGCGGATTGTTTTTGTCGGTACTACGTCCTCTATACACTTCCTGCATCTCTTGCATGGATTGTTGTTTCAGCATTTTATCATCAAACATATCCCGCAATTTAGCAACAGTAAAGACGGCATTTTACAACAATCACCGATTGAGCTGATTCTGATGTTAAGATTTGGTTAGGGAGGAAGCATACACACTGCTGTGAAGGTAGGGTGCGGATTGTTTTTGTCGGTACTACATCCTCTATACACTTCCTGATGAAACACGTTACAGTATCTGAATATGCTTCTATGTCGTCATCAGACGCTGCCCGGAACATGTCCCAGTCCACGTGATCAAAACAGTCCTGTAGTATAGCGTCCGATTGGTCAAACCAGCATTGAATTGTTCTGAGGGCGGGTGCTTCACGTTTCAGTTTCTGCCTATAAGCAGGCAAGAGCATAATGGAAGAGTGATCCAATTTGCCGAAAGGTGGACGGGGAGGGATTTGTAGGCATCCCGGAAGGGAGAGCAGCTGTTCTGAAGTTGGCTTTGTTAAATCCCCCGAAACAACAAACGCCGCATCTGGGTGCACGGTTTCCTGCTCACTTATATTCCCATACAGTTCCTTGAGTGCCTGGTCTGTGCTGACTTGAGGGGGAATGTAAACAGCTGTGACTATGATCGCTGTAAATTCCCTCGGTAGCCAGAATGGTCGACACAGAATCATATGTAATTCCAGATCAGGGGAGCAGAAGGATTTAATAGAGTGTAGGTTCCTTTATTTCCCAATTTGCCAATTGCTGATATAGAAACAGATGCCCCCACCTCTGCTTTTCCCTGTGAGCTCTTTCGTTCTGTCCGAGCGATGCACGGAGAACCCCGTTAGCTCGATGGCTGAGTCTGGAACCATTGCAGACATCCAGGTTTCTGTGAGGCAAATAACACAGCAGTCCCTTGTTTCTCATTGGTATGAGATGCGTGCACGCAGTTCAGAGTTTGTTGTCCAGTGGCTGAACGATAGCCAGCAAAATGGTTGGAAGAGGAGGTCAGAGGGGACGGCGTCTGAGTCTGACATGTCTCTCTTCCCCCTTTTCCGGCGGCTTTTACTGCGGTGTTTCCTCAGTCGCGACCGTGTGGCCCAGACAAAGGGCTCTGATGCGGTGTCTGTAAACAAAGCGCCAGCGTTCAAAAACTCAAAGTCCGGTTTGCGTTGCGGGACGGAGGAACCAATGTTTAAAAGCGTGTGTCTATCGTAGACAGCTATACTAACAACATCTAACACGTAAAATAACAAATAAATACTTTGTGTTCAGCAGAACAAAGACATTCATACAGGTTTGGTACTACTTGAGGGTGAGTAAATCATTCATGCAGGTTTGGTACTACTTGAGGGTGAGTAAATCATTCATACAGGTTTGGAAACTACTTGAGGGTGAGTAAATTATGACAGAATTTTCATTTTTGGGTGAACTATCCCTTTAAGGTTTTAACAGTATTACTACTCTTTCCGATACTGCTTATCGATCCGGAACTTTAACTGTATTCTTATCAATACTTTTTGTTTTTTATATATATATATATATATATGACAAATTAGGAGCTGAATTAACATTTCTTGTTATTCTGAAATGTAAAATAAATATTTAATTAAATGAATATAAAACATACATTTGTAAATGCACCACTGTGCAGGTCTTTTTTGTGTTTATACATAAGATAAGATACAGTAAGAACATGAACAAAGAAACAAAGTCAAACAAACTGACAAATACAATAAAACAAATATACAAATTAAATTAAATAAACAGTCTACTTTACTGTTCAGGTAAGCAATAGCCTACAAAATAAATCTAAAAGTAATCAAATGCAAATGAATACTGCATATTTTCACTGTATGTATTGATGAATGAATGCTTATTAATGTTATTCAGATTAAGAGCTGTGAGTGATTTTCTCTTTGGATTTTGTTCTTTGATTAACATTAATGAAGCACCAGTCTGTCACTTTAAGACAATATTTTGACACACATTGGATTCTCTCCCAACCGTTCTCATCCACTTAAGACATAAACTGTGTTTAAGTGAATACTCTCCAAGCTGGCCATTTTGACATATGTTGTGTGTATTTGATCATTTCGATGATCCCGAAGCTTAATGTAATTTGCTTGTCCGTTTTGGAGCGCTCCGCGCAGGCAGGCAGGCAGTCACGCACGCACGCACGCACACACACACACTTCAGCCTGGGGAACTGCATCTCTCGCATGGATTGTTCTTTCAGCATTTTATCATCAAACATATCCCGCAATTTAGCAACAGTAAAGATGGCATTTTACAACAATCACCGATTGAGCTGATTCTGATGTTAAGATTTGGTTAGGGAGGAAGCATACACACTGCTGTGATGGTAAAAAAATAGGAAGTTGTGCTAGAAGAAACATGGCTATAATCCTTAGAAGCCAAAATCAAAATACAAAATATAAAATATAAAATGAGCTTAATATAACAGTCACAGGCCTAAAGTGTGAGCAGATGTTTGAATGGTTATTTCTCTCTCTCTTATTAAACAGGGCTATATATGTTGCACGTGCGGAAGCTTCTCCGCGTGAGCACCAGCTTCTGACAAGACATCTGTTATCACTGTCTCCATTCAAGTGCCCGTTCTTCATCATTATTGTAAATGACTGAAAATTATTTCTCTCTCTCTTATTAAACAGGGCTATATATGTTGCACGTGCGGAAGCTTCTCCGCGTGAGCACCAGCTTCTGAATTGCAAATAGCAAAAATGCATCATAAATATGTTTGAATATTATTGCATATAAAAACAGCTGGTAACTCTGGTGAGATTGAATTAGCAAGATAATGTGTATATATATATATATATATATATAGCAACAATAAATGTATGTGTGTTTTCTTAATTTCTCCAGTGCAACAGCAGAACCGATAATGTCAGAGATTATCGATACTCCGGTCTTTCATAATTTAGTCTCGGGACCGATTTAATACCGGGTTTCGGTACCCATCCCTACTCATGGGCCTTGAACACGGTAACTTAGTGGCCTTGCTGTTTTTGCAGGGTCAGAAAGCTCTCGGATTTCATCTAAAATATATTAATTTTTGTTCTGAAGATGAACAAAGGTCTTACAGGTTTGGAACGACATGAGGGTGAGTAATTAATGACAGAATTTTTATTTTTGGGTGAACTATCGCTTTAAGCTGACAAGACATCTGTTATCACTGTCTCCATTCAAGTGCCCGTTCTTCATCATTATTGTAAATGACTGAATCAAAGTAAAAACCAAGTCTGAGATCAGTCTCTTCCATCAAGAAAAATGGATCTAAAAATAGTTAATTAGAGCCTATTTATTTGTTTATATATGACCTCATTGGCAGGGAAAGAAAGGAGACCCAGGGCTGATGGGAATGCCAGGAATGAGGGGACCACCTGGACCTAAAGTGAGTCACGTTATCCAGGTGTAACTGGTGTACAACTGAAATTATGGAGTCAAAGTAATGTTGTGTTTTAAGTATTATTTTATAAATAACATTTCTCCTCTTAATGAGAAAAGATAAATAATAATTGTCTTCTCTGTCCAATTAGGGCTTGCTAGGCCATAAGGGTGAGAAGGTACTTAAGCTCAGCCTAAATATTTATTTCCCTTTGTAAATTTTTTGGAATTAATTTTATATTACATTACTCTCTGTACATACTGTTATGGTTTCAGGGAGCACGGGGGTATGCTGGACCTGCAGGTCCAAAGGGAGACAAGGTTAGAGACTAGAAATCAGTTTCTAGACATTAAGGTTCCTTATTAATGGTGTTTCCCCTAGAAAAAAGCAACATGCTAAAATTATTGGAACACGCTATCAACCACCTAGCAACTACCCAGAACACCCTAGTAACTCAGTAGCGACATGCTTAAAATGAATATGTAGAATTTTAATGTAAGCACTCACTCATATTCACTTTTGTATCTGGTCTGCTCACTTTAGGGAGTGAATGGACTGCCTGGGATGCTGGGACAAAAGGTATGATGTGTATATTAACCATTAAAATCAATCTCATATATGTAACGCTAATATGTTTTAGATGTCACTGACCTAACTCGCTCCTTCTCTCTGAACCTCTCCCTCCTCGTCACTCCCCCAGGGTGAAATGGGACCCAAGGGTGAGCCTGGCATCCTAGGGAAACGTGGCCCTACAGGACGACCAGGCAAGAGAGGCAAACAGGTGAGGACATGCAGCATTCTGCTCTACACCAGAGCTCCAGTCTGTTTTGATATTGAGTCTCTGAGTGATGATAGTGGAGTGGATTATTGGCAGAAGAAGCTGCGGACATATTTAAAACCTGCATGCTCGCACGGTTAACCTGTCCCACTTAGTCAGGGGGTCAGTCTGTGGCTGAGTGTGTGTTTGTGTGTGCCATTTCGTAAGTAACCTGAGGAGCTGAATATCTCACCGATCTGGTAGCTGGATTTGGACCAGCAGGGCCTCTGATGTTGGGTCCAGCCCTACTGCTCATGTTTCCAAGCTCTTGTATTACACTGCGGATAGGCACTCCCTGGGAATGTCTTAACTAACTGCTGGGAAATACCAGGACTGTTACCGTAGGCTATACCCAGCAAAGATTCCTACTATCAATCAGCTCAGCGCTGTGACACATACACATTTAAGGTTCTTTAGATCACTGTACAGCCCTTGGGCTTGAATGTCATTTCAGCACCTGCAACTAGTTTGATGTATTGACTATATAATATATATATATATATATATATATATATATATACAGGTGCTGGTCATATAATTAGAATATCATCAAAAAGTTGATTTATTTCACTAATTCTATTCAAAAAGTGAAACTTGTTTAATGTATAAATTTATTCCACACAGACTGATATATTTCAAGTGTTTATTTCTTTTAATTTTGATGATTATAACTGACAACTAATGAAAACCCCAAATTCAGTATCTCAGAAAAGTAGAATATTGTGAAAAGGTTCAATATTGAAGACACTTGGTGCCACACTCTAATCAGCTAATTAACTTAAAACACCTGCAAAGGCCTTTAAATGGTCTCTCAGTCTAGTTCTGTAGGCTACACAATCATGGGGAAGACTGCTGACTTGACAGTTGTCCAAAAGACGACCATTGACACCTTGCACTAGGAGGGCAAGACACAAAAGGTCATTGCAAAAGAGGCTGACTGTTCACAGAGCTCTGTGTCCAAGCACATTAATAGAGAGGCGAAGGGAAGGAAAAGATGTGGTAGAAAAAAGTGTACAAGCAATAGGGATAACCGCACCCTGGAGAGGATTGTGAAACAAAACCCATTCAAAAATGTGGGGGAGATTCACAAAGAGTGGACTGCAGCTGGAGTCAGTGCTTCAAGAACCACTGCGCACAGACGTATGCAAGACATGGGTTTCAGCTGTCGCATTCCTTGTGTCAAGCCACTCTTGAACAACAGACAGTGTCAGAAGCGTCTCGCCTGGGCTAAAGACAAAAAGGACTGAACTGCTGCTGAGTGGTCCAAAGTTATGTTCTCTGATGAAAGTAAATTTTGCATTTCCTTTGGAAATCAGGGTCCCAGAGTCTGGAGGAAGAGAGGAGAGGCACAGAATCCACGTTGCTTGAGGTCCAGTGTAAAGTTTCCACAGTCAGTGATGGTTTGGGGTGCCATGTCATCTGCTGGTGTTGGTCCACTGTGTTTTCTGAGGTCCAAGGTCAACACAGCCGTATACCAGGAAGTTTTAGAGCACTTCATGCTTCCTGCTGCTGACCAACTTTATGGAGATGCAGATTTAATTTTCCAACAGGACTTGGCACCTGCACACAATGCCAAAGCTACCAGTACCTGGTTTAAGGACCATGGTATCCCTGTTCTTAATTGGCCAGCAAACTCGCCTGACCTTAACCCCATAGAAAATCTATGGGGTATTGTGAAGAGGAAGATGCGATATGCCAGACCCAACAATACAGAAGAGCTGAAGGCCACTATCACAGCAACCTGGGCTCTCATAACACCTGAGCAGTGCCACAGACTGATCGACTCCATGCCACGCCGCATTGCTGCAGTAATTTAGGCAAAAGGAGCCCCAACTAAGTATTGAGTGCTGTACATGCTTTTCATGTTCATACTTTTCAGTTGGCCAAGATTTCTAAAAATCCTTTCTTTGTATTGGTCTTAAGTAATAATCTAATTTTCTGAGACACTGAATTTGGGGTTTTCATTAGTTAGTTTTCACTAATATTTTAAATACCATTATAATAATATTACACAATATTATTGTTTTTACTGCATTTTGATCAAATAAATGCAGCCTTGGTGAGCATAAGAGACATTTAAAAAATATAATTGACCCCAAAATTTGAAAAGGTACTGTATATGTATATAAACTTTATATATCTAAATATTGGGTCGGTTGTATTGTTTTTTTTTTGGTGTAGATGAGTCAAAGGGTTTAGCTCAATTATTTATGCATTCTGGCATAGGGGCCTGATGGAGACAGAGGTTTTCCAGGGCCAATGGGTCCCACTGGTCCACCTGGACCCAGGGGCCACCCTGGACCTCCCGGGGTACCTGCATCAGGTGAGACAACATATATATACACACAATTTATTCCTGAATCACCTTTGATGATCTCAGCAGATCTGAATTAAGGTTTTGAACATATGTCTTGTAAGCAGAGATTTCGATGTAAATCAGTGCATTTCTGATCTAATTAACAGTGATTGTACAAAATTCCCCGTCTCACGCATGCGCGAGTCGAACTTGTCTGGACTTGTTTTGGTGCGCATAAAGTTTTTCAGTTCGGCAGCGCATCCAGCATAGCAGAGTAATACGGAATTCCTGGCTTTGTTGATTCATTTCAAATCTATTTTTCTCTCTTGTGTGGTATTGCTGTGCGTTACTAAATCCAAACCACCTTTTGTGCATATCCACACAAACCAATAAAAATTGAGATTGGACATGTTTACTCTGGAGTAGCTGCAGTTCTTTCTAATCGAAGAATTAGGCCCGCTGAGTTCCAACCAAACCAACGTAGCACAGAATATCCCACAAATTGGTCCTTCGAGCCGGATCGGGACATCAGCTGCGCTATGGCTACATCCAGATATTACTACGAGGGAGAACAAGTTGCAAATCCTCATCCAAGTCGTACCCGGCGGGTGCCCACATACTTGGAGGATTATGTGCTTGATTATCCACCTCTGAGGCATGGTCATCCTTCACCAGCAGATAGCACTCAAGGAATACCTCAAGTAAGCCAGGACCTTTATAAAGGCTATATTACTCCTGCTCACAGGGACAGAGACTTTGAAAGTGAAAAGCTGCACCACATGGAGGCACGGTGGAGAGATTTAAGCAGTGAGATGAGAGAGCTTCAAATCAGAATGGACAGTGCTAGACAAGCATACTTCGCAACTAAATCTCCAGTTTATGGACCCTATCAGAGTCTTCATCACATTGAACTCAGTAACACTGGTTTAGGACCCTCCGTGACGGTAGCCTCGTCTCCACACTATGAGGAAACACTCAATCATGAGCCCCCTATGCAGCATCGCCCACAATCAAGCATGCAGCCATCCAATATAGCTCGCATAGCCTCTCTGTCAGAGCCACAGCATCAAAGACTGCTTCCTGAACTCCGACGGTCAGACTCCTGGCCCCCCACAGCTCCTCGGCCAGTCTATTCTCAGGTACAGCCACAGCATCAGCCAAGCCCAGTGCAGACTGCAGCAGTCCACATGCAGACACCTTGTCAATCAGCTAATGTACCGCCTGCGCCTTCTTATGTGCTGCCCCAACGTCAGCCAGTTGCTGCACAATCTGTTCCAGCATCACTACCGCCACAGTACCAGCAGACAGTGCCAGTTCCAGTTCAGCCTGTGGCAGTGCAACCAACAATGCATCCTCATAACCCTTATCAACCACTACCTCCTCCTCCTTGGCCTGGACCACAATCACAGCATTATTATCCCACAAACACTGTGACGCCTGGACTTATGGAGATGGCTATTGCTTCTTCCTATGGCATACCCAAACCAAGGCTGGCAGTATTTTCCTCAGGGAAAGAGAGTGATTTCCTGATGCTCAAGAAAGGGCTGGATAGCATCCTTGGCCCACACAGACATCTAACAGAGGACTATAAGTATCAAGTGCTCTTGGATCATCTACACTTGCCTGCTGCTTACCAGGTAGCTAAGAGGTATGTTAACAGTCCAAATCCTTATACCAGTGCCATGCATGCTCTTGAACAGAGATACGGTCAACCAAGACAGTTAATTCAGAGTGAGCTGAGAGCTATCTTAAATGCACCAGCTATTCGACCAGGTGATGCACAGGGATTTGAGGACTTTGCAGCAGCTGTTAACACACTGGTGGGCATGTTGAACACGATGGAAGGTCCTTCTAGATACGAACTGCATTGTGGTTCCCACGTTGACACATTACTGACCAAACTGCCTGTCAGCTACAGAGACTCCTTCATAGAATACTGTCTCAACCAGCACATTATCGTTAGCGGCAGTTCCAGAACTTACACATTGCCAGAATTTACTAAGTGGCTGGAAAGGAAGTCTCAGGCCATTCAGATATCTCGACGAGTAACAGGGCCAGTGCATACAGAACCCTTTCGGCGAGAACAGAAGTCCCCTCCTTACTCTAAAGTCAAGTCAGCCACAATTCTCACTAGCAGTGAACAACATAAAGCCATCAATTTGCCCTATAGTACCTCCACAGACTCTAAAATGGCCACTACACCTAAAAAGCAGGATCGCTTTAAGCCTTTTTGTCCCTTCTGCAACAACCATGAACATTATCTCAATGCTTGTGCAGCTTTTCTCAAGTTGACCCACATTCAAAGAGGAAGCTGGATAAAAGAGCACAATAAGTGCTGGAGGTGTGGACGAGGTCACAAAGCAGACAGCTGTACTCTTAAGAAAGCTTGTTCTACATGTGGGGGACTCCACCTGCCCATTCTGCATGAAGTTGCAGTTGCTGTGGAGAATCAAAGCATACTGACGGTGAGCACAACCAATTCTCAAGTTTACTTGGATCAAGCCAGTCACTCAGGCAGAGTCATGCTGAAAGTAGTTCCAGTGAGACTTCGCAGTGGCAAAAGGTTTCTGGACACTCATGCAGTGTTGGACGACGGGTCTGAAAAAACAATCATACTACCTGCAGCAGTTAAACATCTGCATTTGAAAGGACCTGAAGAAGTGTTGGCTCTTCGAACAATAAGACATGATCTTGTTCAACTAAGAGGAACTACCATCTCCTTTGAGGTATCAGCTCTGTCACACCTAAACGTAAAACACCAGATTCAGAATGCTTTCACAGCTGCAGATCTTAATCTCGCTGAGCAGTCTTGTCCAGTGGACACGCTGAAGAGGAAATATGGTCACCTCAGGGACATTCCTCTACAAAGCTTCACAAAAGTACAGCCTATGTTGCTCATAGGATCAGATTATCCACAGCTGATCACACCAAACTGCCCCATCCGTATGGGACCACTTGGTAGCCCTATAGCAGTACATACACTGCTTGGCTGGACAGTTCAAGGACCAACAACCTTTCTCCAGCAACCCTCAAACGTAAGCTCATGCCTCCACACCACATTCCTTTCACCTATGCAAGAGTTACGTCACCATGTTGAGCGGTTGTGGCAGCTTGACATACTGCCATCGAGAAATGAGAAAGAAGTAGTCCGTTCCAGACAAGATAAAGCAGCACTTGCCATGTTGGAACAGAAAACGGTACAAGTGACAGTTGACGGTATAGATCGCTACGCTACTCCACTACTGCGAAAGGGAGATGCACCCAAATTTCAGGCATCACCAAACAGTGTCATGGCTCTTTTAAGGGCCACAGAACGCCGCCTGATTAAGGACACTAACCTGGCAAGTGTGTATAACAAGGAGATACACAAACTAGAGGATGCAGGTTATGCAGTTAGAATAACCAGTACAGAAGCAGCCAATACCAGTGAGTCATGGTTTGTTCCTCACCACATTGTGCATCACAATGGCAAAGCCCGAGTAGTGTTTAATTGCTCTTTCAGCCACGAGCAGACAAACCTGAATGACAATCTACTGCCCGGTCCCACTCTTGGCCCACCATTGCTGGGAGTCCTGCTTAGGTTCAGACAGTATGCCGTTGCCATAAGTGGAGACATACGAGCCATGTTTCACCAAATCAGAATGCTACCTGAAGACCAGCCACTGCTCCGCTTCCTCTGGAGGGACATGGAAAGAGATCGGACCCCAGACATCTATGAATGGCGAGTATTACCATTTGGGACCACTTGTAGTCCATGCTGTGCCACATATGCTCTCCAGAGGCATGTCAGAGACAACACTGAGGGCAATGAAGAGGTAGTTGAGTCTATCCAGCAGTCTTTCTATGTGGACAACTGCTTACAGTCACTGCAGTGTCAGCATCAGGCTAAGAAACTCATTGATAAAATGAGAGCATTGTTGACGACTGGTGGTTTTGACATAAGGCAATGGGCTAGTAATGTTCCAGATGTGATTGCTCATCTACCCACTGAAGCGAAATCAGAAAGCTGTGAACTGTGGTTGTCGGCAAATAGAACTGATCTGCAAGAGTCAGCACTTGGCTTGATGTGGAACTGTTCACAAGACACTTTCAGTTACAAACACAGACCTGTCTCTACAAATAGTGAAACCTCAATGAGAACTGTTTATCGCATCCTGGCGAGCCAGTATGATCCACTCGGATACATCATCCCTTTTACTACCAGGGCCAAAATCCTGGTTCAAACATTATGGAAAAGGGTTGAGAGCTGGGATGAACCTCTACCAGCTGACCTCCTATCAGAATGGAAGGCATGGGAAAAAGAGCTTCCAAACCTACAAAGAATAACACTACCGAGGTGTTACACACCAGCATGCAACAACACCTCCTCCACTATCGATATGCATGTTTTCTGTGATGCTTCAGAGAAAGCATATGGCTCTGTGGCATATTTACGGATAGAAACTGGTGACTACATTCAAGTTGCATTCATCATGGCGAGGTCACGCGTGGCACCTAAGAAGCAACTCTCAGTGCCACGCCTTGAACTCTGTGCAGCATTGTCTGGAGCTCAGCTTGCCAAAACACTGAACTCCGAACTTACCCTTAACATCAGACAGACAGTCATGTGGTCAGACTCAACCACCGTGTTACACTGGATAAAGTCGGAGTCATGTAACTATAAAGTGTTCGTAGGCACACGAATCGCAGAGATTCAAGACCTCATTGGATGTGAGAACTGGAACTACGTGGATACAGACAACAACCCTGCTGACGATATAACCCGGGGTAAGACCCTCATAGATCTGTATCACAACTGCAGATGGAACCAAGGTCCAGAATTTTTGCATGAATCTCCAGACCACTGGCCAATTCACCCTTCAGTACCAGTAGAAGTCTCAGAAGAACTCCGCAAATCATCATTTTGCGGTAATGTCTCGATCAGTCATGCCTCTTCACCTAATGTAGATGACTGCAAATCATGGGACGACCTCATCGTGACCACATACCGGTCTCTGCATGGGGCGGCAGCACCCCCTATGTCTGCCACAGAACGAATAGAGACTGAAATGGCTGTCCTCAAACGTGCACAGGCTGAAAGTTTTCCTGATGAAGTGCATGCCCTTCAAGCCAACAAACCGGTGCATCCAAACAGTCGATTAAGATCCCTTGCTCCAGCATTAGACCCCGATCTAGACCTGATTAGAGTTGGTGGTAGATTGCGCAAAGCTGCAACACTACCAGAGGATGTACTTCACCCTATTGTGCTAGCACCAGAACATCCAATAACCAAACTGTTAATACAAGATTTTGATAACCGCCTGATGCATGCTGGTCCTGAAAGGATCTTTGCCGAGTTAAGACGGACCTATTGGGTGCTTAGAGGCCGCCAGATGGTCAAAAAGCACCAGAGACAATGTGTTGAATGTAGAAAATGGCGTGGTAAACCTATTGTACCTAAAATGGCGGACATGTCTGCTTCTCGTTTGAGGATTAATCAGCCTCCATTCTGGTCGACAGGGATGGATTGTTTTGGTCCCTACATGATCAAAATAGGCAGACGGCTAGAAAAGAGATGGGGCATAATATTTAAATGTCTCACTACAAGGTGTGTACATCTCGACTTGTTGTGCAGTATGGATGCAGATTCCTTTTTATTAGCCCTCAGACGCTTCATAGCAAGGAGAGGAAAGCCCTTTGAACTCATCTGTGACAGAGGCACCAACTTCAGAGGGGGAGAGCGTGAGCTCTCTGAAGCCTTTGCGGAAATGGAACCATCCCTCCAAGAGCAACTAGCCAACCAAAAAATTTCCTTCAGACCAAACCCACCTCATGCGCCTCACTTTGGAGGAGTATGGGAGAGGGAAATTAAATCTGTCAAGACTTCCCTCTGAGTTGTTCTGAAGGATCATACCGTCTCTGAGGAAGTCCTTAGCACAGTGCTGATCGAGGTGGAATGCGTTTTGAATTCGAAGCCTCTGGGGTATGTATCATCTGACATAGCGGATCCGGACCCAATTACCCCCAATTTGCTGCTTATGGGGCGGCGGGACGCTTCCCTGCCTCAGGTTGTCTATGGACCCAGTAATCTGCTTGGACGACGTCACTACAGACACAGCCAAGTGATCGCCGATCACTTCTGGACCCAGTTCCTCAGAAACTACCTACCCAGTCTTCAACTTCGACAGAAGTGGCAGAACATCACACCAAACCTTGCAGTCGATCAAGTTGTATTGATTGCGGATCCCCAGCTTCCCAGAGCCCAATGGCCAGTCGGTAAGGTAACCAGAACCCTTCCAAGTGATGACGGTGCAATCAGAGCTGCTGAAGTGGACATTAAGGGCAAAACATATGTCCGCCCAGTAGCTAAACTGATTGTGCTACCAGAAATGCCTGAAGATTAGTTTCTAGCTAAGTTGCTAAGCTGGGACAATTTGTGGACTTACAAATTTCCTGTGTAAATTTGTGGGGCGGCTGTACAAAATTCCCCGTCTCACGCATGCGCGAGTCGAACTTGTCTGGACTTGTTTTGGTGCGCATAAAGTTTTTCAGTTCGGCAGCGCATCCAGCATAGCAGAGTAATACGGAATTCCTGGCTTTGTTGATTCATTTAAAATCTATTTTTCTCTCTTGTGTGGTATTGCTGTGCGTTACTAAATCCAAACCACCTTTTGTGCATATCCACACAAACCAATAAAAATTGAGATTGGACATGTTTACTCTGGAGTAGCTGCAGTTCTTTCTAATCGAAGAATTAGGCCCGCTGAGTTCCAACCAAACCAACGTAGCACAGAATATCCCACAGTGATGTTTGGTGAAATCTAAATGCTTTTGTTTGTTGGTATCTCATGATCATCAGGACTGTTTGTAGTTGGAGAAAAAGGTGAGAAGGGATTGCACGGTCCTCCTGGAGTCTGCGATTGCAGCTCCCCTTCTCTCAGTCCACCCAGTGCCCCGTTACAACACCGTAACAAATATGACAAAGTTCCAGCGGTAAGACACCCACTCTCAAATGATTTTTTTATGCTGAAGACTTCCCATTTACATCTATAATTGATATATGATAATGTAAATATTACTTTTCTGTAATGTGATTTATCTATTTGGAGGTGGGCACTACATACCAAAATGAATCACAATTAAATACAAGTTAGCTAAAGGGTAAAAGATAAATAGTAAATGTAAAATTATTAATTGTAAAATAATAAAGAGACCTTCCCCCGTTCCACTGCCTGCTAACATATTATTTAGTCCCTTAATTGAGCTGTTTTCATTGTGTGGAATTCTAGATGATTTTGGGTTTTATTATCATTCTGGGTAACCTGATGTACACACATTGTCCCCACACAACAAGCCAAATTTGACATAAGATCAAATTTAATTTGTGTGTTTATAATGGAATCAATAAGCCTGTTTGTTCAGTCTTTACATCAGCTTCTTAATCAGTTTGTGTTTCCTGGTCAGATATTCGTTGTGGGCAGCGAGGAAGAGCTAAAAGGTCTCCAGGAAGATAATGCACTTGCCTTTTGGAAGGATCAGAGGTCTCTTTACTTCAGAGATGTGAATGGATGGGAGCCCATTCAGGTACAGGGCCTTTTTGAATACACTGATATGAAACATGCAGCCATACTAGTAATTTGGAAACAGAAGCATGTTGTTTGTATTTTAGCTCCAGGCGACCGAGAGGATGAGGGATGGGAATGTAGTCTGTGGTGATGGAGAGGTGCAGGAACTCAACGGGGAAGAATGTGACGACGGAAACAAGGTCGTAACGGATGACTGCGTAGGTGAGTCACATGATCATAGAGACAACCAGTTTTGGGGAAAGTTACTTTTAAAAGTAATGCATTACAATATTGCGTTACTCCCTGAAAAAGTAACTTATTACGTTACTTAGTTACTTTTTATGGAAAGTAATGCGTTATACTACTTTTGCATTACTTTTTAAATATGAGCAGGGCTTGATTGTTCTATTTATTGCAAATTTAAAAGCCTTTCACACCAAAAAGTGTAATGAATAAACCTCAGGCTGAAGGAAGAGTAAATTCACGTCTGTACAGCAGAATGCAGGAGAAGATTCAACACTCTTCAGCAATAAAAAAAACAATGAAGCACAATTATTAGTTTATCTAAAGTAATTTTTGCTTATTAGTATGGTTGAACTGGATCAACAAAGGTCAGCAGCAAACACATTGGTTAATAAAATGAGATTCGATATTTATTTATTTAGTCATTTAGCAGACGCTTTTATCCAAAGCGACTTACAAATGAGAGAATTATAGAAGCAATCAAAACCAACAAAAGAGCAACAACATGCAAGTGCTATTACAAGTCCTGGTTAGGCTAATGCAGTACACGTAGGAAGGATTGTTTTTTTTTTAAAGAAGACGAGTATATAGAATAGAATATAGAAAAAAGAAACTTAGTGTTAGTTTTACAAGAAAAGCTACCAGATAGAGAATAAATATGCAATTGATAGAGGGTCAAATGTGTCTGTTTTTTTAAATAAAAAAGCAGACAGATATATTTAAGATATATTTGGGTTGTTTAACATATTTACTTATTACAGGTTTGCATCATATTCTGAGTTTGCATTTCACTGTTTTAATTAATTTTTATGAATACTGAATCTGTTTGTTGCGAGTGGGATGAATTAATACACATTCACATTTAGTCTAGATTACAACTATGTAACATCATGTTCACACAGCGCACTGTTGTCAATAAATGGAAAAAAAGTAATTCAGATGTTTTCTAGTTAATTAAAAAGTAACGCGTTACTTTACTAGTTACTTGAAAAAAGTAATATTATTACGTAACTCGCGTTATTTGTAATGCGTTACCCCAACACTGGAGACAACCACATTCTGAATATATATATGAAAATGCCTAAACATAAAATGAATTATTGGTAAATTTATCTTGTTTTGAGGATTATTTAAATTTATACAGAAAATCAGCACTCACATTTTCTTCGATTAGTGTGATTCTTTAGTCTTATCAGTCCTCTTTCTCTTCACTCTTCACTCACTCCGCCTCTGTCTCTTTCCTGTTCTTTATCTCTGTGTGTAGGCTGTAAAAAGGCATACTGTGGCGATGGTTATCGTAATGAGGGTGTGGAGGAGTGTGACGGGAAAGACTTCGGCTACCTGACCTGCAAATCATATCTGCCCAGGTATGCACACACACACACACACACATACACACACACACACACACACACACACACACACACTCACACTCACACACACACACACACACACACACACATATTTTTTTTATATAACAATTTTTTTGTCTTCAGTAATTTATTTTACATGGCTCTGGGTGTAACTATAATTTTTTTTTTTAATAAAATATTTCTCAATTAATATGATTTAATAATAGCAGTATGCATGTTAATAATAGAAAAACAAAATCCTTTTAAAATAGTTTTAGATGGAGTACAGCATGTCACTGCAGGACATGTCAGCCTCCAGAATGTATTTCATGTCAACACCCAATTTGATGGATGTTTAAGGGCTCTATCTTATTATTTTGTACAAATAGCACCTTTGGGCAGCTCAGGTGCACCGACTCCTGTTTCATCGACTCAACCGGCTGTAAATACAGGACCTGAGGCCTTCAAATGTCACACATTCACACTGACACACAGAGATATGAGGGAGAGCCTGCTGAGATCAAAAGTATTTAGCAGATGATCTGAGAAGACTTGGCTGTTTCTGTCCCCATCATTTCCCTCCATGACCTCCCTAGACACACACATTATAAGGTTCAACTCAGCGGGTACGGTACTATTTGCAGTACCGCTTGTTGATGCTGCTAATATGTTTTGAATGGAAGCTAAGCTGGTGGATGAATGTTTAGGAGCTGTGTAATGAAAAGACATTATGATTTAAATGAATGTATAATGTTTATATGAAACGTATTTATTTGTGTGTTGGTATTGCAAATGCATGATTAGGTCTGTGCATGTTTCTCTATCATGATCTTGTTCCCATGAGACTAGGCAGTATTTTGCTGGTATGTGCCTTGTAAAGCATGTATTGTATTTATTGAACTAAACTTTTATGAAAAGATACCTAATAATTCTCTGCTTTATCATTTTTCACAGAAACAATTATGTCTTGTAATGTTTATTTGGGTTAAATGATGATTTATTCAGTCAGAGCAATAAATTGCAAGCATGTCAAGCGGGTGGCGCTGTTTCTCAGTGTCATGTGTGTTCTTCCTCTTGATTCAGCTTTAATACAGCATTTCCAATACAGATAGATTTAAAAATGAAACATAGAATGAGGAAAAACAAAGAGTATTTTTTCTTTGGTGTATTAGAAAGTCTTGATTTGATGAGTTATTAATCAAAGGCCCCAGCAGTCACAATAATCAAAAACAGGACAATATTGTCTAATAAACTCACTTGTGTTAGTTTTACTTTTCCATCTATAGTTTCATCCATTTCAACAGTTTATTCTGTTCATCTTAAGCCTAAAACACGGTTTCACTCTTAGATGTTAACTTTCTTTCCTTTTACAAAAACTGATGCTTTTTCTTTGAAACAGAACATGACTGCAAGACTTCTCAAGTCTGTATGCACAGATTGTACATTATTTTCTTTTGCCATATTTTGTAAAACCATGTTTTAATCTCCATTTTTTTCACCTTTTTATTCAGTTAGTAGTCTAATAATTTGCCTTTTTAGTCCATTCAGGGTATGTTAATGGCTGATAGGATAATTAATAAAAGCCTCGTCAAGTGTGATAACCAAAATTAGGCATAATATACATGTATTTGTTCCAGAAACATTGAATGTTAATACACTTATTATTGACTAAAGAAAATGAATTAGATAGGTAAACACATTTTTATAAGAATCAGTGGTTTTAACATGGCTGCAGCTGTAATAGTAAACTCTTTCTTGAAATGTGTATGACAAATCAAATTAGAATGTTTTCACAGATAATGCAGTTGAGATTAATACAGTGGTGCTTGAGTGACTTGATTTGATCAACAGATTTGGCTGCTGTTCTTCACTGACGATGAGGATGATGCTTAAAATATGTCCTGCAAAAGGTTAGCACCAAACTTCATATTGCCCTATTTCATCTTAAATGAGTCCTCATGGCAGGAGGTTGTGGGTTGACTGTGAAAACAAAACAGGAAGAGTTCGTTTTCAATAAGACAGGTAATTCCATGTTTAGTTTCAGTGTTTCTTTGTTTTTAAATTAAACCAATTAATGATTAGGAACTGATAAAACTTTATTTTCAGTTTTGAATGCACACAATTTTTTCATCTTGGATCTGATAATAACTGGATCCTGAAGCAAACCGTTTACACACACACACATTGACCGCAAATACTTTACCATCTGCGACAGCTGAGGGTCTCACCAGCAATCCTGAAAACTTTCTATTCAGGGGCCATAGAAAGTGTACTGACTCAGTGCATCTCAGTGTGGTATGGTAACGCCTCAAATCAGGACTACAAAGTCCAAAGAAAAATATTATCTTGTGTTGCGTTACATATTTTGCACTGTCCATTGAGCGGACCTGACCTGACTTACATTTCACTACTGATTATATTCTGTATAATTGAGTATATGACGAATAAAACCTTGAATCCTGAAACAAAATCTTGTAGATAGTTACTTGGACTGTTACGTTTACCCTTTTGAACTACAATAACAATACTTTTTGTTGCTTGTAATAAAGGCTCGAAGCAATAATTTTTTTCATCCTAATTTTACAAACTGCAAGTTACACACACACATGCTGACTGGCGCTGATGTCTGGCGGGTGCGGTGTTCGCCGATCGACTCGGTTATTACACACAAATTTAAAAAGACCCGGGACGCAAAGTAATCGATTGGGACCCGACCTTATATTATTAATATAATATAACCCGTACGGGTCCCGGGTTGGGTCCTCCTTGAAGACCTCTACTCTGGAGTACTTGAACCAGTCACCGTTTCTGTTAGGAACGAACACGAGATAGCGTTTGATAGTTTTCACATGACGTCACACCCTTATAGGAACGCCCACACCTGGTGGGCAAAACGAAGCTTTGCTCCACTGACCGGCAGCTATTTTTACGCAGATTGCATCAAGTAATAATGTAGTAAAACACAGATATTAAAAGGCGAGATTCAGTGGACACATTTTTGATGATGTATATTTTGTACAGGCAAGAGGACGAAGCCAGAATATAAACGCAATATTCAAAGTTTCACATTAAATGGCTTCCCATAGAAAACCATTAGAAGGAAAACACTGAACCGTTAAGCGGACTGCGTTCATTTTCCTGACCTCATCTGCTACCTGTGTAAACTATGCATCATTGATGTGGTGATTACTGAATTTGATCTTTTAATATTACTGTTTTAAATATATTAAGGCACTTTAAGTGCTTTCACCACATTTTGTCATGCTGTTTAAGATTGAAATATTGCCGCGGGTGCTTTATGGATTGCAAATGGCCAAAACTGACATTTTGTTCAGAAATACCTTTGTTTTATTCTTTTGAGAGTTTAGTGTTTCAAGTCCAGGTAAGCATGAAGAGTAAGTCTCCATAAGTTACAATTCGAAGCTTTATTGGCATCAGAGGTCAACAGCAAACACAGCCAGCATGCCACATGGTTGCACACATTCAATTGTTATTCTACACCTTTTATAGGTACCAACTTAGTAACCCCTAGTGCCCTCTTCTGGTGAATCAATAATACAAGAACACAACAGAGAGGTTATCTACATATTTGCGGCTGGGAAACATGACAAATTGACACGCTTGTGCAGCAGTTCTATGGATGTTTTGCCCTCCAGGTCTTCGAGCCGGTCACGTGACTGAAAACTATCAGTTTGCCTAGTTTTTTTAACTGCGGTCAAGCCAGCCGCATCTTGAAAATACACAAGCCGTTCCTCAATACCAAGTGCACAAAGTTCGGACTTGCGTCCTTGGTAGATCTTACTTGGCAAGTCCGACTCAGGAGAGTGAACGGAGGACGCGAGTCCGGTGTTTCGGTGAATTCAGTGAGTAGCATCTGCCTGCAAAACCGGAGGCTGTATTTTCAGGAACGCAGTCCTAGGACCGCATTTCTAGGACTCTAGGTTTTTAGTGACAACGCCACCTACCGAATTAGAGGACCAGCGAAGATGGATGACAATCAGAGTGTGAGTATCAAATGTGAATCCATTTTTATTTATTTAAAATTTAAAACAATTGTGATGCATTTCATTGGAAAGTTAACATAGCCAAAGTGATCATGATTTGCTAAATAGTCTTGAATGCATAGCCATCATATATTAGCCTCTAATGCTGTAGAATGAATTGTTAGCACATTAATTTAATGAAACTGTTTCATGATAATGATGTTTTGACTTATTGACAGCACAATAAACTGTAGCGCGTTTGTTGAGAAAGCTAGTTAAGTACTCGTTGTTTTTCAATTTGAATTAAGTTAGTTAAAATAATCTTAATGTTTTAACTGTCACATGCTCACAGTCAGGCCGTTTAATGTTACCCCACAATACATGTTATGAGTACGTCTCTTCGATTTGACATGGTTTTATTATGTTGGTTGAGACATATGACATGTTAATAGTCAGACATAACAGAGAGGCCATCATAATAATTGACTATTAAAATACAATTCATATACAAGACATGTGACAGAGAAGACAGCAGCTTTGATCTATCAGTCATGTTTCATGTATCACTAATCTTACCTTATTATTTTGTTGATTATGGGGCTTGCCAAGCCAGATCTGTGGAAATGACTGTGGGATTTTTATGCTTATGGTAAAGAGTCCTTTGTGTGTGTGTGTGTGTGTGTGTGTGTGTGTGTGTGTGTGTGTGTGTGTGTGTGGAAACCATTTTCATGTTTCTGTCAACATAGAATACACTTTCCATTGTGACAAGCACAGGGTTTCAATTCCAAGAGGTGAGTTGATTAAAAAAAATGTTATAAGGATGGAATTGATGCTTTACATGTTTCTTATATACATACTTGTTTATCTTGAAGTAAAGAGATACATTAAAAACTAAAGACTCTCCTTATCATTGTCACATTTCTTTCAGATGGACATGCCTTAAAGTTATAAGTAGACTCAGTTATAACCCAGTTAGGGTCCTGGAAATGCGTTCCTGGGACTACAGTTCTCCGACTCGGTAGGTGGCGCTGTCACAAAAAAAATTATGGTCCTAGAAATGCGGTCCTACAACTGCGGTCCTAAAAGCGCGGCCTCCAGTACTGCAGACGGATAATATTGAATTCAGTTCCCCTGTTTCCCCTCACAGCGCATGTACAACTTCAGTACGAAAATCATGGCATCAAAATCCGAAGTAGCTAAAAGTTTCCTGTAAGGGATAGGTTTCGGTATAGTGTTGGTGTTATGACGCCGTTATGACAGCGTCTTCACATTCATTTTGACCACTCCCAGCACCCATACCGTAAATGGGTGATTAGACGTGCAAACAAAAAAAAGGTGCAGCTGGCTTGACCGTGTATTTTCAAGTCGCGGCTGACCGCAGTGTTTCGAGCGCATGTGAAGCTGGCCTGCTGTGTTTTGCATACGGGCGAACACATCTGGATCAAAGTCTATATCCATATCAGCACTGAACTGATAACTAATTCATCGACTGCACGTAGGGTTGCCACCTTCAGCCAGGCAAAATAAGGGACACCCATTCACGACCCCCCCCCCCCCCCCTTCCCCCCAAAAAACAACAAAACAAAAACAAGCTCAAGTATGTAAACTTCCAACAGAACATATTAATATTGTTTTTTTTTATTTTATTATTTATAACTATTAATTATTATTAGTCTTTTTGACAGTTCTGCAGCGGTTACCTGGATGGGATGCATTTTTATTTATTTATTTATATTCATTTGTTCAAATGAGGGCTACATTTATTTGTCCCATTTTCATCTAAATCATTTAGCATTTAAAAAAAATAATTAAAATGCCAAATTGTAAATGTTATTTATTATGTATATATTTATGATTAATATAAATGATAAATTAATAAATATGGTCTAACATGAATTCATCTGTCTAATAATGTCTAGAAATATATAAAATGATGTCTAACAAGCTCTGATAATGTATGGAATATTATATTAACAGACTATCCAAATTTTAATAAAACAATAGGCCTATACCTTGAAGCACAGATGTTGTCTGTCACTTTATGGTTTACCCAAAAATGAAAATTCTGTCATAATTTACCCAGGTTGTTCTAAACCTGCATAAAGTTCTTTCTTTTGTTGAACACAAAAGAAGATACTTTGAAGAATGTGGGTAACCAAACAGCTTCTGGTCCTCAGTAACAAAAAAAACAAACTCTTTGGTTACCCACATTCTTCAAAGTATCATCTTTTATGTTCAACTGAAGAAATAAATGATTAAGGTTTGGACCAACTTGTGGGTTTGTAAACGATGACAAAATTATTTTTGGTGAACTATCCCTTTAAGTCAGGCAGTTCGCCGTAAGCAACTGAAATGCTTCTCTGCAAACTGCGTGTTCATCATTAGTTACTGGACAGACCCATTGATAACTTTCCCATTCAGCCCTACATCTGGACAGCATTTTGTTCAAAGGGCAGACGTGAGCTCCTAAATGTTTTAAATACCGCGCAGGTTTGTTTAGTGCATACTGTGCTCACGTGAAAGGGCTTTAACGGTGCGGATTCTGGAGACTCTGTCGCTATGAAAACAAAGACACCAAAATGCAATCACGCGCAAATGAGCTTCTTAAATACCTCATATGAAATTTATTTAATTATAATTTCTATTAGTATTATAATCAGGGCAAAATACTTATTTGTTGAGTCAACTATATGTTGGCATTTGTAAAATACGGGACAAAACTTATAATTTTACCTTTTAAATACAGGACGATTCCATATTTTAAGGGACGGTGGCAACCCTAACTGCACGTTCAAAATGAAACAGAAGGTAGTCGCTTGGTGCATGATCTACATCACTTGCTATCCTCAGTAGTACAGCTGTAATGATAACGATCCTGTTTAACCAATCCTGCTTTGAGAGAGGTTAGGACCGCCTTCCTTATTAACATACGGACACAGAAATACAGAAATAAATAAATGTAGAAATGCATAAATAAATGTAGTATAACAAATGGTACAAAAATAGTACAATTAAAAATGACACTTTTGACAAAATAATTTATACATTCGTTTATGCATATCTGCATTTATCTATTTATTTAAGAATTGAATGAATTATTTATTCATTTATGTATTTCTACATTTATTTATTTATTTCAGCATTTAATTATTTATTTATTCATTTATTTATATATGTATTTCTATATTTATTTATTTATACATTTATTCATTTATACTTAAGTAATTTCCCGTCCTCCATTTGGCATAGCCCAGTTTTCTATTTTAATATATTTTAAATTGTAATGTTTGCTGCTATAGAATAAAAATGACTTATTATTAAGTAAAAATAGTGTTCCTGTGGCTCAGTGGTTAGAGCATTGTGTTAGCAGAGCAAAGGTCGTGGGTTCAATTCCCAGGGAACACACATACTGACAATACAAATGTATAGCCTGAATGCACTGTAAGTCGCTTTGGATAAAAGCATCTGCTAAATGCATAAATGTAAATATAAATGTATGATTATTATTATTACTTGTGCTGCTTAATATTTTTGTGGAATCCATGATACATATTTTTTGAGGATTCTTTGATGAATAGGAATTTCAAAAGAACAGCATTTATTTCAAATATAACTATTTTATAACAAATCTTTACTGTCAATTTTTGATCATTTAATGTTAGATTAATAATTTAATGTGATAATATTGTTTTTTATAAATGTATGCAAAAAATATTATATTCATTTATTTCACTTAAAGAACTTAAATTAATTTTATGTTCATCACTGTGTGAGCATCATAATACTATATACTTAAAAAGGTGTTAATATGCTGATTTTTCGCTGTCAAATTCAAACACATTGATACTAAATATATTCTGGAATTGTTATGAAAACTTAGCTCATCCTATTATACCCTGCTTTTTTGCCACTCTAATTGTAGGCTACTTTATATATGTAGTTGTGTATAAAGAAAAGGCAATACTACAATTGTATAAATATTTTTAAAAATAAATAGATAAGTTCATCTGCCTCAAGCCTGTCTGAATGAACAGAGGCAACATTGTGAGCACTGTCATTGAAAAGAAACTTCACTTTTCCTCGCATACACTCTCACATACAAAGAGGTTGTTGTACCTCTGTTCTCCTTGCTGGGGTAGGTACGTGGGAAGGGCCTGAACTCTTCAGGAGGGGGGAAGTCCTCAATAGGATGGAAGTGAAACTTCGATTCAAAGTCATCTGGGAAGCAGACAAAGATAGGAAAAAACAGAAATGCTATGTTAAATTAAAGTGCTTTGTATATGCGCAATCACAAACGTACAAATACACATGCAGAAAATCATATTGTCACAGTCTCACCTAAGCTGTGCAGGTGTCCGTTGCGTACTGAGCTGGGCGGAGCTGACAGTGGGAGAGGAGGGGGGGGTGGGATCCTACTGGAGAGTTCAGTGTTAGGAGAACGAGCAGGGGGAGCTGGGGGTGGAGCCATCCGTGGAGGACCTGTCAGTCCAAAAATCGTAATAAATGACTGACTAGTTCATTTCAGTTACGTTTTCATTTTAGTTTTTCTTCTAATATTTATACATAATATTTCTAAACAGACTACCATTCAAAGTTTTTTTTATAACACTTAAAAGGTCCCATTAGTTAATGTTAACTAAGCTTAATCAATGCTTTTGAAGTATTTTTCAATGTTAGTTCATTTTAACTGATGTCATGTTAGCAGATGGAATCTTGTATTATTGTACAGTAATTGCACTTGAAAAAAATATTCAGCACGGATGCATCAAATTGATCAGAAGTGATAGTAAAGACAATTGTGTTTCAAATATTTATATTTAAGTAAATTCTATTCTTTTAAACTTTCTATTCATTAGTGAAACCTGATTGAAAGAAGACATTCCACATAAATATTAAGCAGCACAACTGTCTTCAACATTAATAATAATATGAAATATTTCTTGCAGCAGCATATCAGCGTATTAGAATGATTTCTGAAGGATCATGTGATACTGAAGACTGGAGTAATGGCTGCTGAAAAATCAGCTTTGCCATACCAAGATTAAATTATATATTTTCAAAATACATTAACACTTTAATATATAATATATATAACAAAGGTCATTAGTCATCTACCTGCAAAACGTGGCACTGCAGGGGGTCGTCTATTGGGAGCGGTACAGGGGTAAGACGGAGGCAAAGGTGGTACGCTGGGCCTGTATGTGTGTGAAGGCACGGGAGGTACTTTCTGAGGTAGTGGAGGAGGTGCTGAGGAGGGGTGACTGCATGCAAATGCAGCAGGAAGAGGAGGAGGAGGTGGGGGAGGAGGCCCTAAAGGACTGTCCTTCTTTTCTAATGGCCCTGGAGAAGGGGGCGGAGGGAAGAATACTCCAGATGACCTGTTAGGGAGCAAGGACGGAGGTGGTGGAGGAGGAGGTGGAGGGTAGAAGACCCCAGATGACCTATCAGGGAGCGAGGATGGAGGGACTGATGGAGGAGGTGGTGGAGGGTTGTAGATCCTAGATGACTTGTCAGGGAGCGAGGACGGAGGAATTGATGGAGGCAGTGGAGGGGGCGGAGGGTAGAAGACCCCAGTCGATCTGTCAGGAAGTGAGAACACAGGAACCGAGGGAGGAAGTGGAGGAGGCGGAGTCGTAGGCATGGGAATGGAGTGGGATTGGATAGGTAACCAAGTGGGTTTGGCCGTTTGAGGAGGAGGAGTTGGGGGCGGACAGGTGGGGACAGGAGGTGGTCTGTTATTGGGCCGCTCCTGAGGAGGAGGAGGTGGATGGGCAGAGGAAGGAGGAGTAGAGGACAGTTTGAAAAAAGGATGTGAAGTTTGGCTTGGGGAGGGAGGGGCTGTGTATGAGGAAATAGGCCGAGTTTTAGACAGTGAGGAGGCTCTTTCCAAAGGTTTGTGGGAGGGGGAAAGATCAGGGGCGCTTCCTCTGAACCCATCACCTTGTGATGGAGGGTTCCAGAGAGGCTGCTTCAGGCTGGCGGTAGAACCGGAGCGAGACACTGAAACACAAACAAGCCATATCAGAAAGTCATTTAAAATTCGTCCAGCACTGAAAAAATACAAAGCATGAGAATAAACAGATCTGACTTCAATACCCATGTTGTGTCGTGGCTGCTTGTCTCTTTGTCCGACTGGTTTGAGTACAGGAAATCCCCCAGCAAATAGTCCCCCCAAAGTTGGACCCACTGCAGATGGAGAAGATCCTGCTGTGTTTGTAGAGTTTCCAGCAACCATGTTCCTTCCACTGTCATCCACACCGTTTACTTTAGGTTCTGCAAATACATACATCATCATTATGCTTACTGTGATTTCACCAAGTAGATCATGTTCCTGGATCACACTGCAATACACCAGATTTTAGGGTTAGATTTAGTGTAGAGGATATATATATATATATATATATATATATATACATACATACACACTCACTGGCCACTTGATTAGGTACACCTGGCTAGTACCTTGGACCCCCTTTTGCCTTCAGAACTGCCTTAATTATTCGTGGCTTAGATTCAACAAGGTGATGAAAACATTCCTCAGAGATTTTGGTCCATATTGACATGATAGCATCACACAGTTGCTGCAGATTTGTCGGCTGCACATCCACGATGCGTATCTCCCGTTCCACCACATCCCAAAGGTGCTCTATTGGATTGAGATCTGGTGACTGTGGAGGCCATTAGGGCTGCAACAAATGATTATTTTGATAATCGATTAATCTAACGATTATTAGAACGATTAATCGACTAACTGTCGATTATTAAACTGTTTAATAAATAGACTTTTATCGATTATTCAGCTTTTGCAATTAGTTAAAATATTAAGTTATACATATTCTAACAAATAAATAAATGTAATCCCTTCAGCTTTTGAAAATCATATGTGACCCTGGACCACAAAACAGTCATAAGGGTCAATTTACTTTGAAATTGAGATTTATACCTAACATGAATCTGAGGGTAATCTGAGGGTGCTAAAAAAATCTAAACATTGAGGAAAATCACCTTTAAAGTTGTCCAAATTAAGTTCTTAGCAATGCATATTACTAATCAAAAATTAAGCTTCAAAGAAACATGATTTTTACTTAATATCCTAATTATTTTTGGCATAAAATAAATATTGATATTTTTAACCCCCGTACAATGTACTGTTGGCTATTGCTTCAAATATACCCCAGCAACATAAGACTGCGTTTGTGCTCCAGGGAGACATATGTAATTAATTACAATTATTACACAATACATTGCTAACCCTTTAAAATAAAGTTTCATTAGTTAACATTGGTTGACTACATTAGTTAACATGATCTAATAATGAACAATACTTCTACAGTATTTATTAATCTTAGTTAATGTTAATTTTAGCATTTACTAATGCCTTATTAAAATCACTAGTTGTGTTTGTTTATATTAGCTAATACAGTGAATTAATATAAACTAACAATGAACGACTGTATGTATTAAATAACATTAACAAAGATTAATATTGTAATAGATCAGATGAGCTTTATTTGTCACATACACAATTATACAGAGTATAATGAGGAGAGAAATGTGTTCTCTGCATTTAACTCATCCAAGTGCACACACACCTAGAGCAGTGGGTAGCCGACACTGCGGCAATGTATTGTTTATTCATGCTAGGTAATACATTATAACACTTTACTGTAAAAGCATTACTAATTAATTTATATAAAAATATATATTTGGCACACAAAATGAAATGACAGACAGAGAAACTCTTAATCACCATTTAATTAGCTATAAAAAAATAACTGAATGACACATTCTGCCTAACATCTCATTTTGTAAGTCATATAAGTGATAAGATGCTTTATTTTTTTCATTATAAACAATTTTATTCTCAACATATACAGGTGCATCTCAAAAAGTTCGAATATTGTGGAAAAATTCATTTATTTCAGTAATTCAACTCAAATTTTGAAACTCGCGCACCATATTGTAATTTGTTGAGATGGTGAATTGGTGGGTTTTTATTAAATGTGAGCCAAAATCATCACAATTAAAAGAACCAAAAACTTAAACTACTTCAGTCTGTGTGCATTGAATTTATTTAATATGCGAGTTTCTTAATTTGAGTTGAATTACTGAAATAAATTAACTTTTCCACGACATTCTAATTTATTGAGCTGCACCTGTATCTCTCTTAAAATACCTCAAAGTGTTATGATAATAAAAACAGTCCAGAGCAAGATCAATCTTTGATCTCTGCAAACCAATCTACCACTTTAATTAATTTACTTCCCCAACTAATAAAAATACTTTATCACTAGCTAGCTCCACACTGGAGAGCTGCTTTATAACAGAAAATCGAGTGAAAGTGACACTAACTAAAATGCTTGATTTAAGGCTATCTATCTATATATCAATAAATGTGATGTGACTGCTTCACTGAATTACTGAACTGAAGAGCTCAGTTAACGCTGTGCTCTAAAGCACTTTGTCTCTTACATTAGGTCATATGAGATCAAATGACTACTCGACAACAGAAATATTTGTCGATAATACATTTTTTTTGACAATGTCGACTAATTGTTGTAAAGTGAAGTAAAGTAAACTCATTGTTATGTTCAAGAAACCAGTCTGAAATGATTTGAGCTTTGTAACATGGTGCATTATCCTGCTGGAAGTAGCCATCAGAAGATGGGTACTGTAGTCATATAGGGATGGACATGGTCAGCAATAGGGGTGTCAAAATTAATCGTTGCATCGATGCATCGCGATGCGGACGTGAACGATTCTGCATCGATAGAGTAATGGACCATAATCGATTATAGGCTTCTAAAAGGGTTTTTGTTGTTCCATTTTTTTTTTAAACCCTTTTTTGTTCATCATTTGTAATCGTCTTTCCCCCCTTTATTACTTTATATTTGCTTGTATATTTTGAAGCTATATTTACTTTTAATTCTTAACAATAATGAATTATTATGTTGATTAAACATAATTATTTTTAAAAAGTAGCCTACTTATATAATTTAAAATATGCACAAAATAAATTTTATGTAATCGTGATGCAAAGTGATACATCTGTTCCTGTGGCTCAGCGGTAGAGCATTGTGTTAGCAGCTCAAAAGGTTGTGGGTTCAATTCCCAGGGAACTCACATATTGACAAAAAATGTATAGCCTAAATGCACTGTAAGTCGCTTTGGATAAAAGCGTCCGTTAAATGCATAAATGTAAATGTACATGAAACCAGTGCCGATTCACAAATGCTGTGACGTTTAAACAATGCTCAATTGGGGGGCCCAAAGTGTGCCAAGAAAATATTCCCTATAACACCACCACCACCAGCCTGAACAGTTGAGACAAGGCAGGATGGATCCATGCTTTCATGTTCTTTACGCCAAATTCTGACCCTGCCATCTGAATGTCGCAGCAGAAATCCAGACTCATCAAACCAGGCAACGTTTTTCCAATCTTCTATTGTCCAATGTTGGTGAGCCTGTGTGAATTGTAACCTCAGTTTCCTGTTCTTAGCTGACAGGAGCGGCACCCGGTGTGGTCTTCTTCGACCCATCTGCTACTGTTGCCTTTCTATCATCTCTAACTAGTCTGCCCAATATCCTCTGACCTCTGAACTCAACAAGGCATTTTCGTCCACACAACGGCCGCTCACTGGATATTTTCTCTTTTTCGGACCATTCTCTGTAAACACTAGAGATGGTTGTTTGTGAAAATCCCAGTAGATCAGCAGTTTTTGAAATACTCAGACCAGCCCATCTGGCACCAACAACCTTTCCACGTTCAAAGTTACTTAAATCCCCTTTCTTCCCCATTCTGATGCTCGGATTGAACTTCAGCAAGTCGTCTTCACCACATCTGCTACATGTGATTGGCAATTTGTGTTATCAAGCAATTGAACAGGTGCACCTAATAAAGTGGCCGGTGAGTGTATGTATGTATATATATATATATATATATATATATATATATATATATATATATCAGTTACAATTTTATAGCAGACTCTAATTTTTATTACTGAATATTAAATAGCATTATTATAAATATCTTTTTTTTTTCCTCCTCTGGTTTCATTTTTATCACAGTATCCATGATACACCAACATAAAACTCAAATTGTGTGGCATCAAATGGTCTAATACTAATTAGGTACTTAACTTTAGCGTAATTAAATAATGTCTAACATGACACAGCATGACTTAGAGAACTACAAGATCCATTAACTGTAAAAAACATATTTTTTCATTTAGTTTTAAATTTTTGTTATATACATAAACTAAATTATAGTTGCAAACTATAATACATTTTCAATATCTAGTTTTCGTCTTCTTAATAGCTTCTGATATAATAATAACCTTTTCCAGGACCAACAAAAGATAATGCCCAAGAACATCCTACTTTCAGTCACATAAGGCAAGCAGACGTCGAGACAAAGACTGATGCATAAACAGAAACTGTAAGCTGAAGTGAGCCAATGACCGTTTAATGAACACGGCATGTCCTGAGCACAGAGAATACTGCTGTCCTTTGTAATAAAGAGGAAGATGAGGAGCATTGTCACCCCCCACTTTCTGTGTGGCCCTCATTCCAGCACTTCCTGAGGTCTTGGCCCTTTATCTGCCGCAGTGCATTTCCATATACAGATAGAAACCTGTGTGTCTTTGTGTGCACATGAGTGCTTTGAAGTGAGAACCCAATGCTATGGACCTCGAGTTCAAATATAGCTCTGCCACTGATAAGTCCTTAAAACTTATCAGCCATTCAGACTTTCTCTGATGCCTGGTTTTCTCCACATATTTATTCTTTTGTACAGTTTCTCAAACTCCTTCAGTTTAATTCTCACCAGAGAGTAATTTAATACAGGTTCTCATGCTGACACAACACTCTCATTCTCAATAAACAATCGTCGAAAATGCAATGCTGTTAGCTCTGGTTCCATTAATAAACAATATTCTAGTGTTGCCATCATTCAGCATAATATGAATTTTGGACTGCCAAATCAGATAATCAGGAATTGAACCTGAAATGGTGTCAGTTCATATTTCCCATGCTTGCAAACAGATGATTGTTGCCAGGTGACTAATTTCACCTGATCAGTGTTAAAGAATTGAGTTTATGTTAATACATGATTTTGACTTACTGTCAAGGACTGGTTCGCTCCGGTCGTTGACCTGTGTGACCCTTTTCAGCCTCGTCCCCTTCTGAATGTCAGACAGGAGTGCAGTGCGACCTCCACCCTCAGAACGCTGGATTTTAGGAGGGTCTGTCCGTGACTAAAGGAAAGAGTGAAAAATTGCAACATTTTTAATGTTATGCAGTTTTAATGAGTTTCACTGTGCCTAAACTAATTTGTTTTCTCTGGAATTGGTTTTTATTTCAGTATCCATGATATACCAAAACAAAACAAAACAAAAATGGTCTAATCTAATTCGGTACTGAATTCTGAAATGACTTCCTTAAGTCTAAAATGGCATAACATGTGTGATTTAGAAAACTACAAGATTCATAAAGTATTGAAAAGTTATCTTGAACAATTTGTAAACTGTTTTTGTCCATATAATGAAAGTCATCAAGTCCAAAACATTCAAACAGAAAGCCAAATATGAACGTGACACCTGTGCTGTATATGCCTCTGAGTGTAATTTTATCTCTAATTAATAATGCAAATCTAGCCAGGTGGTTGCCAGGTGGAACTGTGTGACGGAAACAAGAGGACAGGAAGAGAAAGCAACAGACAGATGAAAAAAAAAATGTAATTCTACACATTCTGATGAACTATATTACAATAATAGCAGGCTGTGATTGTGTGTTCATGGATCTCACTTGTGCAGGAGGTGGAGGTGGGGGTGGTGGAGCTGGGGGAGGTGGAGGCATTGCTCAGGAACCTGAAAAACATTAATATATTAAATCAAAGACAGTGAGACACTTGCCCTCTGTATTGTACTATTTGCACTATTTGGTCTTGTGTGCACTACTTGACCTCTCAGGCAGATATTTCAATTATTACAATTAAACAATTGAATAGATAAGATAAGAGATATTAATAAAGATATTATAATTAAACTAAATTAAACTTTTAATTATAGGTATTTGCATTAATAAATAATAAATTATATTAAATTAATAAACCCAGACATGTTTAGATAGACTTGATTTACATTTCTAAATTTTATCTATAACATACGAAGATTAAACTAGTTGTAAATGTATTTTGTAAATGCTGACTTATATTTAGACCTCCAGCTAAACAAAAGTGTTAAAGAACACCAAGAACTGTTCAGCACTTCACTGTGGTTTTGACATGACAAAGCGATCTCCCCACACCCCTCTCTCTCCACAATTCTACAGTACATGTTCCTCTTGGCAGGAAGCTTGTCCATCACAAGATGCACCCAACAGGAACCCTCCCTTCTCTTTTAGGAAAACCAATCTCCTGCTTCCACAATGGCCAGTGAGAGGTTCCAAAGATCATCTTTTCAAGAAACTGCATTTAACTCTGAACAAGGGCCATCTCTAACATACAAAACTCTGAACTTGATGTTTAAAAGGAACGGGCATACAAATGATCTCAGTTCAGAGCAAAGTGGCAACCTTATCAAGAGCCGGAGGGCTCTGGAAACAACAATGGAGTCGGTTGTTTGAGAAGTAGAGCTGCTCAACTTCTGGCAAGCCCTGCAGTCAATCAGAGCTATTGTGTGAGGAAGAGACCACGCTAAATACAGCAGAGAAATGTAGAAGGAATTTAGTTAATATGTTAATTATTAAGAAGGTTTATTCTTGCCAAAATAGAGAAACATTGTGTTATTGTGGTATTGCTCCATGGACGAAAAGGACAAATGGACAAGTTCAATAATTAGAACATTCTAATGTGAAATTAATTTCACATGTGTGAATGATTAAATAAATAAAATCCCAACATTGTTCAAAAGTAACATGAAGAATTCAGCTATTCATCCTTTGGCCTCTTTCATGATATGACTGTCCAAGATCTTGTGGATTATACTTCATTCAGCAGCATAGCTCTTAACAAATCTTTGTCTTTCCCTAGAGTCCCATTAACAGCTTTCCCATGGAGATGTTGACACAATGTTGTGCTGATCCACCCATGTGGAAACATTTTAGCCACCTGTACTGTAGAGACATGCTGTATAATATCTGGCTGATAATAATCATAACACGTGTGAATGATTTGTATTCTGTTTAAAGTGTATATCTTTATATATTATATAAATAGCTAAATTGGTAAATTACCTCTAATTGCAATACAATTTGAATCAACCATTTAACCATTTAACCAATCAAGTTTGGGAGCATATATATGTAGATTGCCCACAGCACAATCACTACCATTTTTTGAGAATGGAGGACTTCCACAACCCTGAACTGCAGCAACATGCTCGTGGAAGAGCAATTGGAAGATGTGTAAGAATATGTGGTGGTGGTGGTGGTGGTGTTAGAGGAAGACATAATAGAAGAAGAGGTGGAAATAGAAGAGTCAGAGTCTCTGATGAAATCAGAGCCACACTTGTGGACCATGTCATAAATCGTGGTTTAACAATGGAAGAGTACAGCCTAATGTAAACAGGTCCACAATGTTATCAATTGTGCAAACCTTTCTTAGGGAAAACAGGTAAAAAGGTTTTTTTTTTTTTTTTTACAGTATGTGAAGTATTTTTATAAACAACAATATTTTAAAGGTAAATGTAAGTCTATTTGTACATTCTATAGAACCGCACCACAACCGCGCACTGGTGGCAGAGCAGCAGTATTTAACCATCAGCGAGAACAAGATATTTGCAACATAGTCATAGCCAACAATTCCATCAGGCTAAGAGAGATCCAAAGTGCAATCATAAATGACAATGTCTTCGCAAATATAAATTCTGTCAGCATTTCCACCATAGACAGAGTTTTGAAAAGACATCAAATGACTATGAAACAACTCTATTGTTTGCTCTATTGGTGCCATTTGAGAGGAATAGTGAAGGAGCTGCGGTACCAGTATGTCCAGGTAAACTATTGGTGTGTACTTGGTGAGTTTTACTGTACTTCTAAGATGCCTGTGTTACTTAACGTTTTAGAAACCCATAAGAAGAGAAAACATTTACTGAACTCTAGAATAAAAATCAACTTTATTTTGTTTCTGTGTTTCTTCTTAGAGAATCATGGAGTTAGAAGGACATGAAACAACCCACATTCTTGTTTTTGTGGCCGGGGCCGGGTTTAATCTGTCTAAAGGCTGGAGATGTGGTCACAATCTCATTGGACACCAAACCACAACTGACACACCAGCCCAACGTGGGGCCAATATTACAATGTGTGCTGCCATTTCAGAGAATAGTGTGAACACACATATTGCACACATTGGGCCCTATAATACCCAAATTCTCCTAGCCTTCCTAAACACACTTAACACAAACCTGATTCCAGAACAAGAAAGAGGGACTGGTTTGCTGCACATGAAAGGATAACAGTGGAGTTCCTTCCACCATACTCTTCATTCCTAAATCCAATAGAAGAGGTGGAAAGTATATGATCATAGGCCACAAGATCAGATGTCTCCGTTGGATGATATGAATGCTGCATGTGAGGATCATTTATCATTGCAGGGGATGGGTGCGGGCGTGCAACATTCAAGGATTTTTTTCCCTTTGCATTGCATGTTGCTGATGAAAATCTTTGGCCTGACAACAAGAGCGACAGGATGTCCACCAATAATAATGTATTCATGGATGTTATTTTGTATTTTTGTGTAACAAGAAATATGACATGTAAAGTAGTTGGACAAGCAAGATTTCACTTTACATGTAATTCATTCGTACAAAAATAAATGTACTGTATAAATACAAATGTTCATATACTTTTTTTCTATGTATTGACTCTTCTCAACATATCAGATTTTCTTTATAAAACCTTAATTTCCATGATTGACTGTCATGGTGAAAAACAACTAAACATTTTGACCAGTGTGGCTCACACGATGACAAAAATACTTTATATGTTGGTGGCCTTGGCCAAATTACTGACACGATAACTAGGTTTTGAAGCATGAATTACATGTGTGACTACATTTTGCAGACATGCAATAAAGTTCTGAAGTTCCAGCAAACAGTTGTGACATTTGCACTCACAGTTTAGAGAATGTTAAGACTGTTTCGAAAAATGTGCCAAAGCTGTTGAGAAAAACTGTAAGTACAGTGTGAGAGAGTTCAAATAATAAAATTATGTAAATTAATAATTCATATCAAAATAAATAGGTTTGTATACTTAAAGGGATAGATGACCCAAATATGTCAATTCTGTCATTACTTATTCACCCTCGTTTCTTTACAAACCTGTATGAATTTCTTCCTTCTGTGGACCATAAAAGAAGATATTGTGAGAAAACATAGAGAACGTATTTTTATGTACAATTTAACATCATTGGTCAACAAAACTGTTCGGCAGTTGTTAAAATATAATTTTTTATGTTCCACACAAGAAAGTCATGTATCAGGTTGGACCGACATAATCGTGAGTAAACGATGACAGAATTGTCATTATTGGGTGAACTGTCCCTTTAAAAGCTCAACGTACTTAACTATTAAAAATTCAGATACTAAACTGTGTCTTTCGAAAAGTTGTGAAATATGACCAGACTGTCCACATTTAAGTTCAATGACATTCACCAACAGAGTCCAGCTGAGAACACAAACCAATGTCATAAGTTAAACACAACGGTGGTGGTTCAATCAGTGGTATTATGCAAAGCCTGGTTTACTGTAATGCAGTTTTCAAAGTCTACTTTACCTTAGCGGGTTGGAAAGCTGAAGTTTCGTGTGTTTTTCTGTTCCTCCGGTGGACGCAGAGTTGTCAGAGGCCAGTCGTTGCGCGAGGCTAGGTCCGCATAGCGCGCGCTTTTGACCCACGAGATACAGTTACTTACCGCGTGCTCGTGTTATAATTAGGAAGACGCCGGGGGTTTCTCGATGACTATTCGCGTCTAATTTTCCGTGAAGTACGTGACGCATAAAACTGTAATGAAATAATACTTGAAGCTGTAGAAATATGCCCTCTCCACTTGGAAAAAAATCCACTAGAAATGTCTCATTTATAACACTTCGTGCGTGACACACTGTCCAAACGCTGTGCTTCTTTGAAATATATGTGTGAACTGAACCGGACTACAGCACGCACCCTGTGGTCCGCCTGTTGCGTCTAGAATGCAAGCGCAACGAGAGCGCGTGCAAGCTACACCACAGCAGCGGCGCTCGGTGGGAGGCTGTCCTGATTCCTGACCATAAGCCCAGCTGTTTCATATCATATGTTATATATTATTCACACACCAGACAGTGTTTATTAAAATGCATGTAGAAAGTATGTCAAATTTCTGTAATGAAAATAAAACTAAAAGCCAAGACTTTTATTAGCTGTTTAACATATCTATTTTTGTGCTTCAGGTGGCTGTTGGCTACTCTATGGTGCGCGCGACCAGATCGCTCTCTGGTGGTAGTTTTTGACAACGCTTCGTGTGTGTGTGTGTGTGTGTGTGTGTGTGTGTGTGTGTGTGCGTGCGTGCGTGTGTGTGTGTGTCTGTGTGTGTGTGGCATGTCTTATTACTGTAAAGATGCCCTCCAAACCAGATTTAATTAGAAATGGGGTCAAGATAGTATCTGAATAGTTAATTGAGGGAAAATAAAATCAGCTAATGCTAAAAACTACCAAGCATGTCAAACAACAATGCTAACACGCCTTTGATTAAATGAGAACAGTGCAATCATTATTCGACAAGCCTTGTATATTTTCTGCTAAGAAAAGCATTTGTAAGTGCAAATGATCTATTTTCCACTATATTAGGGAAAGACAGTGTAGTCATTCTGGCTTCCTGAGAAACTTGTCTTCGAAGAGTAAGGAATGTTGTGATACAGGGTTGATGAGGTTAAAGACGACAACCCTCGGGCGAGGTGACGAGCATTAGCACACACTGATGGAGTTTTAAATGCTGTAACTCTAATAATGACCTATTGCTGCCTGTTTACACGTAAGCACATTCAGGGGCAAAAACAACTCAGCACATGCACAAATGGATGCCTTAGATGGAACGTCATCTGTTTATTTAAAATCTGATGTAGTAACACTTCCTTCCCAAGCTAGATTTAGCAAACTAATGCATAAGAGTACAGTATATTCCATTGTTTTCCGGATTGCAGTGCTTGTCTAAATCTTCATTATAGAACTCAAGTCTGTCTGTACATCACTTACCTACTCAAAGGATCTGAATGAAGCTAAGCTACAGAGGCCTATTTCTCTAATAACCAGCGTTTCTCATAATAACAGATTAAATCTCATAGTTTGATCACAGTTTTTTCATCAGGTTCCCTTCTAATTTAGGATGACTGAATAGTAACCAAATTCAACTCATGTCTTCAATAATATACTCATATAGCCTAACTACTGTAAACACTGTTCGCTAAACTAACAGCTTATAGTTGAGTTATATTGCTTTTCTTGACTTCTCTGTTAACTAAACATTATAAGAATAGAATCTTTGGTTTGTCTTATAAAAAAGTAGAACTTTTGCAGAAGGAGAACGAGTCACTACTATCAAGGTGTCCTGGATTCAATTTAAACAAACCACACAAGAAAACGCATGGCTTTGATTTCTGATATGTCGTATGCATGACTATCATGGCATATACAGTAATAATCTGATTCTGGACGGATAGGACCACCACCCTAACCCCTTTAAAAATATGTGGCATGCCACAAGCATTAAAAACAAGTAATGATAAGGCTGTGCTTACAGCACATTGATTACCATTAAAACATATTTGCTGCTAAATCCTTCTAATGTACAGTCCTTCATAAAATATTGCAGTAACACCACAAAACAGTGCAAATTATGCATGACAAATCTCTAAAATATTACATTGTATCCTTCACAATGATTCTGCTGAATGTCCAATAACCCTGCTGAAAAAATAATATTATGGTTTGCTGGTCTTAGCTGGTTAAGGCTGGTCTAGCTAGTTATTCAGACTGGCCCAGCTGGTCAGCCAGCTATTGTAAAGTGCCCAAAACCCCTTTAAAACCTATAAAGACTAGCCTGGCTTGACTACGAAACCATTTTTGTTGTTGTTGTTTTTTGTTTTGTTTTTACAGCAGGGAAATGCTATTATTTCCAGCATTTGGAAAATAAAGCTTCTGTAATATGGATAACTTACTCCAAAAGGCTATCCTCATAACTTCATATAAGTGCATTCATGAGTCAAATTTAGTTCAACAGTGTCAGAAGGGAGGTAGTGCCGTATTTAGGTCTCTACCAAACCGCGGTGGCAATCAGCGCGTTGACTGGACTTCGGCTGATTTCCCATCATCTCCGTGGTTCTGTGGAAGACTGACGCGCGTCTTCCGCTTCTCTTTGAAGCGTCCGGAGCGGGACACGGTGAGGTTGCGGCGATTGGAGCTCTCGTTGAATGTTGGCTGAACAGCGGAGTCGTCGTATGTTTCGTCGCTCGGTAAGTGGTTGCCCTCTTCTTTCGCTGGACCTGTCTGTGAAGTGAGGCGGTGGTCCGGTTCAGCAGAGGGATGCTGTGTTGGCCCTGCTGAAGGCTGACGACGGAGGTCCTGTTCCAGTGTCGCCGCTGATTCTCTGGCTGCCTTTCTCCTCTTGCCCGCGAAAGACCTCCACCAGGGAGCTGTTTTCTCAGTCATTGTTAAAACTAAACAGACAATAAATAAATACGATCAAGTTAACTTCAACATTAAAACGGGAAGAGCTATGTCGTATCTATTTGTAGGTGTACCTTCCATTTAATTGTAATCTATATAAGAACAACAATAGACACAATATGTCTATTCAAGAATAACAATAACACAGTGTAATCTGAGATAGCTCTGTAATAGATTAGGTTTAATATAGGACTACTTTATGAAATAGCCTAGGCATATATCTCCACCCTTTACTAGATACATTAATGTTATAAAATGGATTTGCTTAGGCTATATAATGACAAGTAAGATCCAAGATGGAGAACTCTTAAAAATCTAGTTTAAAACACGTGTCAAGTTCTTAGAAATGTAGCCTTAACTTTGTATTCGTGTTGGTTGAATACATTATGAATGTATCCTACCATTCCACATTTCAGAGTTAATGAGATATGCCATGAGAGATACATATATATTTGACTTTTCTGAGAAAGAAAAAAACTTCAGATTTTCTTTCTTGTATGATATTGTACCTTATAGCTAGTTGTCTAAAAGTGTCCTCCCTGCTTTATGATTTTGTCACATGAGAACAAAATGGCTTCATGCATGTTGATTACACCATTGATATTGAAATTGCTTTACACATAAAAAAAAAAATACCCTAATAATAATAAATCATAATAAAATTGTATTACAAACGATGTTTTATTATTTTTGTAGTTGCTGTTGTTTTAAATGTCAGTTACACCACCTAACATTTTTCTACACTCATACAAAATATCAAAATGACTTTTAATTAAGAAATATGCGTATTAAAGTCATATTCTGTATGGATGACAATTTAAACCTATTTGTGAATAACTTCTGATTCTTCTAATCTGTACAAAACAAATGAGCTTCACGTCATACAAGACAGACAACCTAGAATATTGTCCTGTGATGCAGAACAGGTTTACAGCGCCATAAGTTCCAGGGAGTCTTTTACAGGTGATGATTCATGCCACAACAACGAACCTGATCATCAGCCTGAGGCTGAGCGACTCACCTGCTCAAAAATGACGAGAACAATATAAACGCAGCCCGAGGTTCCTCTAAATGAAAGGTGTGCTGAGACTACAGAGACGCTGAATCCTCAGAAGAAATCACGGCGCGTGAAAATCATCTTTCACTCCCGCGTATTCGAAGACTTCAATCACTGAGACGCAGTTTTGCGCATAACTCGCCTGAATAGATATCTTAGTCTGTGAGAAAACGTAACATCATCCTTTGCCCAACATCACCTGGAGGAGGTTCTGAACAAGCCACGCAAAATTTTAACTTACGTGAAAGACTTTATAGTGTCGTCGCAGTTTACAAGAGTACCTGAGATTCCACCTCCGAAACTACCATGAGCGCACCTGTCCTGTCTTCTGATTGGTCGGAAGGCCTGGGGATCGGTCACGTGAGGAGAATTCAGGTAATTCTACTATGGCGGTAGGTTGGGCTTGCGGTTGCCCTGGGAACCAACATCGAGTGGCTTTTTCTTCGGTGAAACTTTTTTCTTTTTTTTCAAGGTGGGTAGCATTCTTGTGTGTTCTAAACAAACGAGCCCAACCCTCCACTACTATGTCAATGTCTATTGATAGACTGAACGTGGAAATCAATCGAGGCTGCTGCTAAAACAAGTGTATTCCCACTTGACCAAACACTGCAGTGATGCCACATGCCGGTCTTAAATGTTGCAGAAATAACAATGGAAACATTATTCTAGACTGTCATTCTTAAAGCCCCACATGAATATAGAATGCAGTGTGTAGGCTATGACCAGAACATTGACTTGTGTTATGTTTGACTCCACTTTACAGTAAATACAGAGACAACTGTGGTGTGAAGTTTTATTTCACTCTGGTTGACTGCATTAGAAAGGATATTTAGACAAAGAGTTTAACAATCCAAACCCTCTGTGTTACACATATCACTTTGATCAGTATAGATTACATTTAGGCAGTCTCAGGGTACTGGCATTGTAGGAGAGAATCCCTTGAATCCCTCTTGCAACATTTTATCATCCCAGCTTGTCCTGAAGTAAGTTTAGTGATAAATGAACTGTGGA